>JASVEL010002314.1:0-284776 GCA_032618575.1 Nicotiana noctiflora | reverse complement strand
CTATGGGAGCTTGGAGGAGCAGTGGTAACACGAGCACTATGTGGTCAGCGACAACAAATTATATAAGAGAGGCTGCGAGAGAGGTGTTAAGGGTCTCGACCGTCGTCTCTGGCGCGCACAAAAGAGACTGGTGGTGGAGTGAAGTGGTCCAAGGTAAAGTAGAAGCGAAGAAGGCGGCGTACCTGAAGTTAGTGGGGAGCATATGTGAGGAGTGGCGAGCGTGCATGGAGAGGTATAAATGTAGCTAGGAAGGAGGCTAAGATGGCGGTCAGAAGGCTAAGACTACGGCTTATGGTCGTATGTACGAGAAATTGGGGAAAAGGTGGGGAGAAGAAGTTATTCAGACAGGCGAAGTTGAGAGAGAGAAAGGCTCGGGATTCGGACCAATTGAGATGCATCAAGGATGACGACGATCGAGTATTGATGGAAGATTCTCATATTAAGAGGAGATGGCAGACTTACTTTCATAAACTTTTGAATAAAGAAGGGGATCGAGATATTATGCTCGGTAAATTGGAGTATTCTGAGAGTCACCATGACTTTGGGTACTGCAGGCGCATCAGGGTTGAGGAGGTCGTGGGAGCTATGAGTAAGATGAGTAGGGGTAGAGCGACCGGGCCTAACGAGATACCAGTGAAATTTTGGAAGTGTGTGGGGAGAGCAGGTTTGGAGTGGTTGACTAGGTTGTTCAATGTTATTTTTGAGGCGAAGAGGATGACGGATGAGTGGAGGTGGAGTACGGTTGTTCCATTGTATAAGAACAAAGGTGATATCCAGAGTTGTAACAATTATAGAGGTATCAAATTACTGAGTCATACCATGAAAGTGTGGAAGAGGGTGGTTGAAGCAAAGGTGAGGATGGGTATCCGACAACCAGTTCGGGTTCATACCGTGTCGTTCTACTTCAGAAGCTATATACCTTGTTAGGCAGTTGATGGAACAGTACAGAGATAGGAAGAGCACAAGCGTATGACAAGGTTCCTAGAGAAGTTCTCTGGAGATGCTTGGAGGCAAAAGGTGTGTTGGTTCCCTATATTATGGTGATTAAGGACATGTATGATGGGGCTAAGACTCGGGTAAGGATAGTAGGAGGCAACTTGATAGTTGATATGTTCTGGTTGTTATGGGGTCACCAAAGCTCTACGCTCAGTCCGTTCTTATTCGCCTTGGTGATGGACGCGTTAACACACCATATTCAAGGGAGGTGCCATGGCGCATGCTATTCGCCGATGACATAGTTATGATTGATGAGTCACGAGCCAATGTTAATGAGAGGCTAGAGGTTTGGAGACAGGCTCTTGAGTCTAAGGGTTTCAAACTGAGCAGGACGTAGACAGAATACCTAGAGTGTAAGTTCGGCGCTGAGCCGGAAGAAGTGGGTAAGGATGTGAGGCTTGACTCACAGGTCATCCCAAGTAAAGGCAGCTTCAAGTTCCTTGGGTCGGTTATTCGAGGAGGGGGGAGATCGACGAGGATGTCACACACTGTATTAGGGTAGGATGGATAAGTGGAGGTTAGCATTGGAGTCCTGTGTGACAAAAGAGTACCACCGATGCTCGAAGGTAAACGCTATAAAGCGGTGGATAGACCGGCCATGATGTACGGGACTGAGTGTTAGCTTGTTAAGAACTCACATATCCAGAAGATGAAAGTGGCAGAAATGAGTATGTTGAGGTGGATGTGCGGGCACACTAGGATGGATAAAATTAGGAATAATGATATTCGGGAGAAGGTGCGCATGGCTCCCATTGATGACAAGATACTGGAAGCGAGGCTCATATTATTCAGGCATGTAAAGAGGAGAAGCACTGATGCCCCGGTAAGGAATTGTGAGCATCTGGCGGTGGTTGGCGTAAGTCGAGACAGAGGGAGGCCTAAGAAGTATTGGGGAGAGGTGATTAGGTAAGACATGGCAAGAATGCGGATTTTCGAGGACATGACCCTTAATAGGAGAGTCTGGAGGTCTAGTATCAGAGTTGTAGGATAGGGGCTTCTAGAACTTTCGTACTTCTTTCCCGGGGCTTCGTGGGGTTTGGTAGGGCTCTCCATAGATGACTTGCGTATTGTATTGTGCCCCCTTATGGTACTTATTGGTCGATATTATTGCATGCCATTTAATTTATGGTTTATGTTTAGATAATTATATATGCGATTTCTGCTGGAGTCACTAATACTCTTTTCCTTTTTCTTTCTCTTTTTCCTGAGCCGATGGTCGAATGGAAACAACCTCTCTGCCTTTTCGAGTAAGGGTAAGGCCAATGTGCATATTACCCTCCCCAGACCCCACTCTGTGGGACTATACTAGGTTGTTGTTGAGCTGATACATGATTAGGGATGGCAAACGGGTGGATTGGGCGGGATATGGACGGGTTGAAAAAGGGTAATGCAAAAAGCAGATAAAATATGATTATGTTTTGGGAGAATTTTTTTTTAGAAATTTCCAAGTTCACACAGTTTTTGGGTGAAAATTTTTCTTCCACTCCCAAAACTTATTTATTCAAATAAAATGTATGTTCAAACTTCAAACACAACTTCTAACTTCCAAAAATTATTTTTCAACACAATTTCAAAATCTTTTTTTTTTTTTCAAATTTCAATCAAATCTATGTCCAAACGCTAGCTTAGTCTCCCAAACTTGAAGAAACCCCAATTTTAGTATTTACAAATGTAAAAGTTAACTCATTGGTTATTCCTTTTTAAGTGGATAATATGGTTCTTATCCATATTTGACCCATTTTAAAAAAGTTCATTATCCAACTTATTTTTAGTGGATAATATGGATGGATGATTATTTTTGTTATTCTTTTGCCACCACCATACATGACTGAAGAAGGTGATAATATTTGGTAACAAGAAAGCCTAAAGATGCAGGTGTAGATATCTTAAAGGAACAAACCCAGCTATAAAAAAAATAAAAGAAAGAAGACAAAAGCGGTAAAAGAAGACAAAGAGAAGAGAGAAAACGTGGAAAAACAAAGTTGTAAAAGAGGACAAAAAAAACGTGGAAAAGTCAAAGTGGGTAGGCTACAAATGTGAAACAAGAATTCGGCGCGCAATTTGCGAAAAATTTTCTTTCGGTAGACGCTCTGCCTATAAATAGGCATCACCCTTTCCCCAATTGAAAATTATCCCTTAAATTCTTGTTTCTTTTCAATTAATAAAGAACTATTCTTTGAGTAGCCGTGAAATAGGAAAAATTGCCGAACCACGTAAATTTGTCTTGTGAAATTTATTGCTTTTTCTCTTCTAAATATTTTTTTTTCCTTCTATTAGCCAGACACGCTTCCCAAGTTCCAACAACTGGTATCAGAGCACATACAATATAATTCTAATAGAAAAGTACGGTATTGGTGCAGGTACTATTCACAAGAATAATGCGACACTATTGATCATCATTACTAACATTATTCATAATAGTAAAGTACTATTCATTAATATGATAGTATTGTTCACCAAAGTGATTGTAGTCTACCTTATACGGTTGAGGTATTTTTTCGTACACGGAATAATGAGTCATTAACAAACTTGACATATAATAAGTAACGCAACTAAAGTGGAATTTTGTTGTTGAATGTGATTATAAACTCATTATGCTTCTTAATCTTAAGTTGTAGTGGAACTTACTATTATTATGTTGGAATTTGACATATGTTAAAATATTTTCTTTTTTTTTTTTGAATTTTGGAAATTGTGTTATATTCACGGTTCCAATTTACTTGTTTTAGTAGTATTGCCTCACATTGCATGTTGTTCATTTTTTTAGTTAGAATTAATAGATTAGTTAAGTCAAATATTTGAATAATGTTATGACATTATATTTATAAATATTAGAAATCGTCGTAATTACACGTAGTAATTACACCAATTTCATTTACCAGGTGGCTTTCCAAACAGACCCTAAAGAAAAAAAGAGAAAAAATAACATTTGTGATGATATTTGTGTTGAACAACCATTTGGTGAAAGATGCCACAGTCAAGGGAATGGTGAAAATTTGGCCAAGATTGAATTTTTGGAAACCATTGATTTGAATAGTATGTGTCCAAATGGCTATGAACATGGTCCAAAAGCTATAAACTTGAACAAGAAGGAAGTAGAACAATTTCAATGGGTATAGTTAGTGTATCTAGCAATTTCATTAGTAGATATATGCTTCTAAGCCTATACTTTATTTCATATATAGTCATTGATTCCTACAGCTAGTATATTGTTTATATAGAAGTATATGTATATTGTTTTGTGAATGAAATTGAAAGAACTTTTCAAAGTAAAAAGAAAAATAAAAAAAATAGTAACGACGAATATTATTCAGTGTAAGAAAAAATATCTCAACCGTATAAGGTAGACAACAAACGCTATTGGCAAACAGTACCATCACCATTAATGAATAGTACTTCACTATTGTGAATAGTGTTAGTAATGATGATCAAAAGTGTCGCACTATTCTTTTGAATAGTACCTACACCAATACCGCACTTTTCTATCAGAATTATACTGTTTGTGCTCTGATACCAGTTGTTGGGAAGCGTACCAGGCTAATAGAAGGAAAAAAATATTTAAAAGAGAAAATAATAAGTTGCACAAGTCAAGATAAAATTTACGTGGTTCGGCAATTTTTGCATACTCCACGGCCACGCAAAGACTAGATCTTTATAAATTGAAGAGAAAGAAGAAGTTGAGAGATGATTTTCAATTGAGGAAAGGGGATGCCTATTTATAGGCAGAGCGTCTGCTGGAAGAAAATAAGAGGATGGCACCGCAAATTGCGCGCCGAAATCTTCTTTTACATTTGAAGCCTGCCAACTTTGACTTTTCCACGTTTTCCTTCTTCTATTTTCTCTTTGTCTTCTTTTACAACTTTTGTTTTTCCACGTTTTCTCTCTTCTCTTTTTCTCTTTGTCTTCTTTTACAGCTTTTGTCTTTTTTCTTTTATTTCTTTTATAGATACATCAAGAAATTGTCAAACCATGTAAATCTTGTTTTGTCTTGTCTTGTGCAATTTATTGCTTTTTCTCTTTCAAATATTTTTTTCTCTTCTATTAGTCTGACACACTTCCCAACAGATATTTGCATGCTAAACTAGGCACCAATCTGCTCTTCTGTTTCCATTATCTTCCTTGCTAGATTCAGTTGGGAGAACGATTTAACTTTAAAATTACAAGAAACAAAGTCTTAGCTAGTGAGGTCTTTTGCTTGTACAACTTTTTGCTTCTACAATAACAAAAGTACCTCCTATTTCAACAAAGTATTTGGACTAGCCATCACAAATCATAAGCTTTTCTAACATGTGCTTATGTTGCAAACTAATAGCACTAAGGTCAAGTGCTTTAAGCTGCTATACTATTACTTCCTCAAATTGTAAATTAGATGACCCATATTACAGGATTTGTCTATATATTGTACAAGTGCAAAGAGAGGGACATTTTATTCTAATTCCTTATTATTCGCCACCATAAGGTTCCTCGCTTGGAGATAGCATTAACATTCTACAAGAAGATTAAAGCTGAAGCTTCTAAATCAAAACAGTCGAATT
Source organism: Nicotiana noctiflora (assembly GCA_032618575.1). Classification (NCBI taxonomy): domain Eukaryota; kingdom Viridiplantae; phylum Streptophyta; class Magnoliopsida; order Solanales; family Solanaceae; genus Nicotiana; species Nicotiana noctiflora. The sequence goes on along the minus strand of JASVEL010002314.1, from coordinate 279,245 downwards.
GTTAAACTGGCTATTGCTAAAGTCCATGCTATTGCACCAACTTCCTGGTTGGATCTTAAATTCCAAAAATCAATGCTGTCCATGTTTATCCTGTAGAAGTAAAACCATGTACGTGTATCCCAATATTGCATTGCTAGAGGCTGGTGAATGAGGCATTTCCAAGATAACTTGCATACTTAATAAGGCCTATGTTCCTCTGACTTCCCATCGTAGAATTTATGAACAAAAGTTTGTGGCATTGCTAAAACCAGAACACTTCTTCAACGTTTCCTCTAAACTGGCCTTCATACAGAATTCAGATTAACCAGGTTTTCCCTCATAACGACGTAACATTCTGCTAACTATACTTAATCAATGTTCAAGAAGCTATGCAAATAAAACTGCATGGCTTGCTAAAGACCTCACCATGAAATAAGGGCAGTAATTTCCATCAGATTAACACTATAATGCTGTCTAAAAGTCTATCCTTCTTATGATATCTTGAGAGCCTCTTATTTGGTGCAAAATCCTACTCATTTTCCTATAAAGCTCTCTCATTTACTAGTTAACTTTTCTTCTCTTTCCACTTTACTAAATTCCTGCCCGCAAACAAGCGGAATGCTTGACCGGGAGAGCATTTAGGAAGACCTATTATTATGCAAAAAATTACTAATATCTTTCAACATCCTAGTACATTTCTGTGGTAAAGATGAAAGGCAACATCGAACCTAATCGCATAGCAAATCAATAAATGTACCACAAATACATGAACAGAAGAAATAAAAGAGCCGCACCCAGGTGTGAGCTAGGGGTCAAAAACATGAACAAAAGGAATAAAAGAGCCGCACCCAAGTGTGAGCTAGGGGTCAATGAAGTGAGAAGAGAACTATAATCCCAGCGGATGCACTAGGTGATTTCTTCCTATCTACCTAAGTTTTGGCTGGCAGAGTTACCCAATACCTATGTTGGTGTCATGGTGTGTAGTAGCCCGGCCTAGACACCACCTGTCATTTAGAAAAGAAAAAAAGAGAGCCAAATTCACAACCCAATTTTACCATAACCACAAATATGCAATCCCAAACTAGCATGGGTCCGCTAGATAAATCCTCATTCCAGTATTCAATAATTCAAGTATTTTTACAAAAAAAAAAAAAAAAAAAAAAAAATCTACCAAATTTCAATCTGAAAAACAAGAAAGAGGACAACTTACTCCAACAAAAGCAGCATCCAAGTAAGAAACGTTGATCTCAACCGAGACACCAGTAAAGGGTGCACCTACTGTATGAATAACAGCCGAACCCAAAATATCCACCAGAGCCGCCGTAGCTCCACCATGTAGAAAATTACCCGCATTCTGACAAATCCCAATTAATTAACAACAACAACAACAACAACAACAAAAGAAATGAAATAAATGAAGCACTTAATTACCACTAAACGAGATGGGACTTGGAAAGAGTAGAGAATACGGCCTGGTTCAACAAGGACAACTTTTATGCCATGTGAGACAAAAGCTTCAAGGAATCTTGAAGGCATGGAATCGACTGTGGATTCATAGTTCCCTCCTTCTTTCTCCAAGAATTTCTTCACTGACTCTATATCCATTTTTTTTTCTTCTACTACTACTACTCCTCTTCAGCAGATTGATCCAATTGGATTCAATTTCCTTAAAAGTTCTACTACTATTAAATAATCAAAGGGACCCAATTGAGTTGAATCTGAGCCTCGTTTATATAATGAGTTTTGTTACGTCAATTCCACAAATGAAAAAAACGTGTCTTATGTCGCATTTGTTTTTTTAAGGTTAAACAAAAACAACAACAAAGATCTACGCAGGCGGCATTTGTTTTTTTAAGGTTAAAAAATATTTGAATTTAAATACACATCTAAATATATTAAGGTGTGTATTAAGATCTGAATATAAATAATTAAGACTGTTAGATTTTTAACATCTGAATGTATTAAATTTATCTTTATTTCACAATTAATAAACATAAAATTCAAATGAAATACTAACTAATCTAATATTCTATCAATAAACGGAAAAGGGTCAAAACTGCCCCTAGACTATTGGGGTCAGTACAATAATACCCTCCGTTAACCTATTTTGAAAATATTGCTCTCACCGTTATCTTTTCGGCTCAAGAGTACCCTTACGACTAACGGCCATGTTAGATAAAAAAAAAATTTAATTAATTTCCACGTGTCATACCGGAAAAAAGGTCAAACCTGCCCCTAGACTATTGGAATTGGTTCAATAATACCCCTCATCTCACAAAATCTCTCCCCCACCCCCTTCACCTTGCCCATCTAGCGTGTGTGCATTCATATCCTTCTTGTTCTTCCCATCCTTTTTTTGACCTTACACTCTATTAGGCAAAAAAAATTTAAATAATTTCTACGTGTCATCGTCCCATTGGCCAAACTTAAAACTCACTTAATTTAAAATAAACTCACACACATTCTAAGACCCTTTCCTCTGTTTCTTTCTCCTCTTTCTTTTAAAATTTATTCTACCAACTAGAACTTACATACACCTATTTTTTCCCTAAGCAAACAAAACCCTCTCGTATAGTTAATCACCTTATTTTTTCTATTTCTTTGTCTATTAAATGTACCCATCAATACTCCTTTTTTTTTCATCACAGAAATACCATTGATTATCAATTTTTCTTACTACACTTTACTGCTTCATACAATAAGCTCAATCAAGTGTTTGTTACAGTCACATTCACCAATAAGTCGTATTTTCTCATATTCACATGCATATAATCTCAAATATTTCTCTTAATTTAACCGTCTCTTTTTTAAATTGGCGCTGTTGATATAACCTAAAGAGCATCCTCGTACAATAGCTTAATTTATGGATATGATCGGATGTTCAGACTATAGTGAGCAGATGAAGAAGAGAATGATCGAGGTCCGAGTAGAGCCCAAATATAATTTGGTATAATCAAAATTGGATGCGGAGTTGTTAAGAAATATGCAACAAAAGATATTGCAAATGCTTAATGATACACTCTGTTAGTGTTCATATAGGGTCTGAAAGTTGTATGACGTAAAGTATTGGTGACTAAAATTGGTTGTCTGAAAATAAAAATTTACTGATGTTTGTAGTGATTATTCAAATAGAGTGCAAGATCAAAAAAAGGATGAGAAGAACAAGAAGGATATGAATGCACACACGCTAGAGGGGCAGTGTGAAGAGGGTGGGGGAGAGATTTTTTGAGATGAGGGGTACTATTGTACCAACTCCAATAGTCTAGGGGCAGGTTTGACCTTTTTTTCATTATGACGCGTGGGAATTAATTAAATTTTTTTATCTAACATGGCCGTTAGTCGTAAGGGTACTCTTGAGCCGAACAGATAACGGTGAGGGCAATATTTTCAAAATAGGTTAACGGAGGGTATTATTGTACTGACCCCAATTGTCTAGGGGCAGTTTTTACCCTTTTCCGATCAATAAAATATGTAATTTTTTAAAATATGATAGTTGTTGGTGGTGATGGCTAACGGGCGATGCCGATTGAAAGTGGTGGTTTGTGGTAGTTTTGGTTGATGATGGTGGTTCATGCTAGTAGCTAGTAGTGATTGGTAGTGTTGGTGATTATGATTAAAGATGGTGGTGGTGGGTGGTGATAGTTAAGAATAGCGGGTGATTGGAAGTAGTTATGACTGAGATAGGTGGTGGGTGAGTGGTGATATGTTATAATGGTGGGCAGTGCCGACTGAGGTTGTTGATTGTGATAGGGTGGTCAGTGTTGGTAGTTGAGGTGGATGTGTGTTAATTGTGAGTGAGAATGATATATGATGGTCGGAGTGATGAGGATAGTGGGTGGTGGGGTGTTAATTGTGGGTGAGAATGGCATATAATGGTCGGAATGGTAGGATAGTGGTGGTGATGGTCGATAATGATGGCGGCTGTGATTGAGGATGATGATGGTGTAGTGGTGGTGGTGGTTGAATAGGGTGGTATTGGTGGCATGGTGGTAGTTGGTAATGGTAGGTGGTGACGGTAGTTAATAATGAATATGTGATACCATCTTAATGAAATTAAGTCTCTGTCGTGGATCTTAATCATACAGACCTATTCAGACCCATTAAGTGACTGTAAAGTTAAAAAAACAAACACACTTAACGATTAAGATCTGAATAATTAAGATTCAGACTTTAAAAACAAATGCACTTAATGTCTGAGATCTGAATGATTAGGATTCAGACATTCATTAAGTGCAAACAAATGAGGCCTATACATTTCTTCACAAGCTGTCTCTCATCCACAAACTAGGCCTAGTTAGGGGTGTTGTGGTTCCTTAGGATCCATTTTTACCTAAAAAAAATAATCAAATCAAGTAAGTCGGTTTTTTAAATATTAGAGCTAAACCAAATTAATTAAGTCAATTTTTTCTCGATTCGATTTATGTCGGATTTTCAATTATTTCGATTATTTTTCGCGGTTTTTCTTAAATATTACACTACCAAACACATATTTCAGCGACCACATTTTTAACGTAACACTATCAAATCAATTGCCCTTTGAGAAGTTTATTATTTACCAAGATATATTGATGATAATTGAATCAAATAGTGATGAATAATTTAAGGACTCAATTAAAAGTATATTATTTTTAATATGAAATAGATTCTTACACTTAACAAAAGAAAACTACCAATCAAACTAGAATGTAAAGGTAAAGAACTCCACTGAAAGTGCAATCGATTAACATTTACTACAAAATTTTTGAAACTTTGTATAAAAGTATACATATATATAATGATATTTGAATCAAATAGTGATGAATAATTTAAGGACTCAATTGAAAGTATATTAATTTTAACATGAAATAGATTCTTACATTTAACAAAAGAAAACTATCAATCAAACTAGAATGTAAAGGTAAAGAACTGCACTAAAAGTGCAATCAATTAATATTTACTACAAAAATTTTGAAACTTTGTATAAAAGTTTACAGATATATAGGCGTAATTCTAAATTTAAAATAGCTACTCCTATATTCGATTTGGTTCATTTTTTTTTATTAAAACCAAAATCAAACCAAATTTGATTGATTTTTAAATTTCAAAACCAAAACCAAACCAAACCAAAAAGTATCGTTTTTTTTTTGTCGGTTTGGTTTGGTTTCCGCTTTGGTTCGATTTTTCGAATTTTTATGAACACCTCTAGGCGTAGTTATAGAATTATCTTACTTTTTCTTTTTTCTTCTTCAAACAAATGTTAGATCGCAATGATGAGAATTTCATAAAATGTTCTGTAGAAACTAGTGTTAGAGCCCGTGCGGTGTACTAATAATATGGCAGAATATTAATTTTATAGAATCATGGTCTAATATATCTTAGTATTTTAATAAACATTAGCAGTTATATTATTTTTAATGTAGTATACAGAAATATAACAGAATCCATACAAAAGTTGATCAAATAAATTATTTGTTCATTATTAAATTAGAAAGTACTTAATACTATACACTTACTAATGTGATTCTTATTAACTTGTCAATTATATTGACATAACATTTTGATACGACTTCTCTTTATATATATATATACACTACTCTCGAAATAGTTTTTTGTTGTTGTACTTGTTTATACAGTTCAAAATTCTTTAATTGTCTAAATTTATCAATAATTTTCTTCAGTGTTATTTATTTATCTTTTATTTATTAGTTAATTCATAATATAAATATACTCATTTTATATTTTATTAAAAATTTAAATAATATAATATATTTTGTACTATATTATAATTTTGAATTCATCAAAAGTATAAAGATATATGCTTTTTTAATCGGAAATGTATTGTCTTATTATTATTATTATTATTATTATTATTATTATTATTATTATTATTATTATTATTATTATTATTATTATTATTTTGTGTGATGAATATCTCTTAATATTTATACGTACAGATTAAAATAAATTTGACAATGGTGTTACAACGTTTGTTCCTAGCAAAAAGATGGAGTAAACTAATTTAATTAGTATATATACTTTCACACTATCGCTTGAATTTAATTTTGAGTATTCTTCCTTTATTACTCCTTGTTTATTATGATTTTAGCTAATTGTATATGTACGACTTTTCTCATCATACTTCTAATTATAAAACTTAAATTTTTCCACTAATTTATATTTTTCTTTTCTTTCTTACTTATTTAATTGTATTATCTATTACTTAATATTATCAAAAATCGTATGAATTTTTAGTAAATTATAAGTTTATTATATTACAATGGATATAATTTTTATACTATTGGAATTTAACTTGAATTTATCCTGTATGACTTTCCCATAATTATTTCGTTATTTAACTTATTCAATAATATTTTTGAGTATTTATTCACTTATCAAAAAAAAAATTAAATTGTGGATAGAATCATAGTATATCTATTCTCCTATTTATACACTAGTTTTCGTTCTATAATATTTTATTTGTTATGAATAGAATTCTGTTTAGAGTGAATGTCTATCTTGTGGAGAGTTTTATTTTGTGACTAAGTCATATTTCTCCTATAAATAGAGGGATCTTACCCCATTGTAATTTATCCCAAAATTCAATAAGAATTCCCTCTCTCTCTTTCTCTGCAATATTGTTCTTGTTCTTCTATTATTTTATAACACGTTATCAACACGAGACTAACCAATTGAGTAGAAATTTTGGGATTGAGCATAATGATTGTCAATTGTTTCATGAACTTCCTTCATGATTAAAATTCTGAATTTAAGGTAAGTATTTTACTTTTCTCTTTCAAATTCTTGAAATTCCATAATTTGATTTTATATACAAGCAAAGACAACAAAGTTTGATTATAACTCTAATGGAATTTTTAAGAAATTACACCCACATGAATTGGTAAAATTTCTATGTCTTGCCAAGATTAAATTCATGTATAATTGTGGGCAAAGAATTGAAAACCCGTCCCATTGAATTTGCTCCATTCTCATTTCCTTTAGAGAATGTGATAGCAGTATGTAATAAGTCTGAAAGAAAACAAAATTATTACCATGAATAATCAATGGATATGGACGTGGCAATAGACGAAATTATATCATCATCATTGTGGCAATGAGAATAATAAGTATTCTCAAAATAATCTCACACTTTGTGAAAATATTTGTCATCGATTTGACATGAGATTTTATAAAGTACATACAGATGACTATGGTCCATTCATGACGTGAATGAGAAAACATCTGATTTATGAATATATATTCATTTTTGGAAGAATATAAATGTGCTAGTGGTAGTGATTACACCACACTCACCTCTAAAAGGAGGTTTGAGATGATATAAGAAAATAATATCATTATTATGGCATGAATGATCATTGGTCATGTGCCTATTCTACGCCACAATATTTTGGCAACGTGATTATTAAAGGACAACAATAATGCAAGAAACATATCTTTCATTTAATTTTGGCCATGACCATAATGTTATAAGTTTCTCTTTAAAAGAGATATTCACTATATATGTGTTGATGATTATGTGGTACTACCAATTAATTGAGAGCTCTCGAAGAGCCAATTACTATTTTGGAGAAACACAATTGATTACCAACAATATATTGTGTTGTAGTAAGTCTCAAAGAAACATATTCAGTTTCCAAAGTATTCGCGAAAGCGGTTGATTATATTGAGACTATAAATAAAGGAAAGATTTAATATCTTCTATTACTACAATTTGTAGCGGGATAATATGTATGTAAAAAGCTACCCGCTTTATCTCTAATTTGTACTACATAAACAAAAGAATACCACAATGAAGTGGATATTTCATTGATATAAAACCCATATCATAATAAACTTGGAGTTTATTCATAATTGCACGCATCATGGTGTAAATTTAAAATTTATCAATATTGATAATTTATTCAGTTGGCATAATTGATTTACCCATATCAATTTAAGTATGATATGCAAAAATAAAGAGAATTCACATGGGTAAATATTAAAGAACTAGAAAGTTCTTTACGACTTCTTTTATGTGCCTGTTCTCATTAATTAATATACCAACTAAAAGTGGGATTGAATCCCATGAATGTTGGAAATATCAAAGGTGAATATGGGCTCATTCACCCGCCATGTATACCACATAAGATGCATCTATGAGATGGCTACATGTGCAATTATTATTAACCCGCAACCTGGCCGATGTGTGCGAGGTAACTTGCTCAATAATTTAATTTAGAGCATATTCCAGATTTTCTATTCAAGATAGTTTATCTTGATAAGTTGGTTTACATCACAGTTGATTTAGCAAAATAATTTATTGAGTGCCTCCACTTAATAGCTAAACTATTGCTTATGAGAACAAAGTTTATATATATCAGTTTGATATACGTTATATACGACAGTATATTATTTTCTCCCCTCACAAGTGGTTCAGGGTCAGGAACCAAATAATTCCATCTTATTATTATTGATGTGTGGTGTATATTTTGATTAACACCATAACACACAAAGGTGGGTTCTCAAAGTTGAGAAAACTAGTTAGTTTTTCTAACATGAGGGGGAGACATGATAAACATTGAGAAAAGTTATGCGGAATGAATTATCGTTTCTACATCGAGATCCTCGAATAAAATAATATGAACTTGAAGTTCATAAAAGGATAATTCATATGCAATTTATTGCAAAACATGCCAGACGCATTTGCTGACCAAAATAAAGTAACTATATTCTCATTGCAAATGCTCATATTAAGTCCTAGAAGGACAAAGTCAATGGTAAGCTTAAAGTGTATAGACAATCGGTTTCAAATAAACTTCTTCATAAAGAAAATGATCAAAATGATCATAATAAAGGAGGCAAGTGATCTAGAAGATCACATGACGTAACACTTCATAATATCTCATGAGAGATTCAGGTACCCGAATATATGAATGAAGAGATCTCTATGTTATGTCATTATGAAAATATATTGAAACTGATATAAAATCTTTGTCGACGTCAACCTTCAAGAAGCTAGTGTACAAGATCGGGATGCGAAGGCTTAAGGATGTGAATTGATGCTCTCATCATAGGGAGTTAATGCGCGTTGCACTCTTTTTTCCTAACAAGGTTTTGTCCCACTGGGTTTTCCTTGCGAGGTTTTTAACGAGGCAACCAAAAGGCGTATTGTTAGATATGTGTACTCTTTTTCCTTTTTCTAGAAACTTTTTTCCCATTGGGTTTTCTTTTAGTTAAGGTTTTAACGAGGCGCATTATCATTGAATAGACATTCAAGGGGGAGTGTTATGAATAGAAATTTTTTCGGAGTGAATGTCTATCTTATGGAGAGTTTTACTTTGTGACTAAGTCATATTTCTCCTATAAATAGAGAGGTCTTACCCTATTGTAATTCATCCCAAAATTCAAGAAGAATTCCCTCTCTCTCTTGCTCTACAATATTGTTCTTGTTCTTCTATTATTTTATAATATTATTTTATTTTTATTTAGTGTTTACCTATAATGCAAATATTATTTTATTATTTTTCTAAATGAATGGCATTGAATTAGTTCAAAGGTTAAATAAAAAATTTCTTTAATTATATGTCATAAATGTAATAATAATAATAATAATAATAATAATTCTTATTTTTGTATTATTTTTAATAAGCAATTAAACTCCTTCTCATTTGTATTTAATATAAAAGTTTAATTTTTCTATTAAAATTACTACATAAGAATTTATAAATGATATAATTTAATAAGAATATTAAAGATTGTGTATTTTAGCTTAAAAAATCAAATACACTGAGTTACAATTTGTCTGTAAAAATCTATAATATAGATATAGATTGGATTTTGTCATAAATTCTAGTTAATTTTTACCTTTAAAGTGCACAATAGCATTTTGTCTATATGACTACTTTAAAGTGTGAAGTACCGTTTCTCTATATTGATACTTGTCTTGACCTCATGCTTCACTATCATTCTTTTAAGGGAAAATTTCACTCTAGAACAATTGAGCTCCATACTTTTCAATTTACAATCAACTAACACAAAAATAATATGCTAAGATTCAACATCCAACTCTAATAGGTTCTCAGAATCACTATTTAACTTTAAAATAGATTCCTCAAACTTTTAAATTAATTTTGGAATAGTAATTGTGACTCAACTATTAATTTAACAAACCAAATTCATTTGGGTGGTAAAAATTAGATTTTTAACAAGCTTAAATATGTGGGTTTAAATTCCGATTTTGATTTTATGAGAAATTTGGAGTGGGTGTCATTTAGACTTGTTAGAAATAGTATAAGGAGATTGTATATAAAATTTGAAGTCATTTAATGGAGATTTGGACTGGTTTTGAACAAAAATTACAACTTGAAAATCGTGAAAGAAGTTCGTCCACATGCGCTTGTATAAAGATGTATAAAAATGTATAACAATGTATAATGTGTGTTTATACACACATATACACTATTATACAAGATTATACATAATTATACAAAAATCTTACTCCGTCTTCTTCCTTGCGTTTTTTCTGAAATTTAACTTAAATCTTGCCCAAATCTACTCCAAATCACTTCCAATTTAGATTTTGAACTCTTTTTGATATTTTCAATCAATTGGAACAACATCCAATCCAAACAACTAACAAATTAAAAAAAAATTCAAAACCAAAGCTTTGAATGGTCTTTAATGGTGGACTTCTACTCTTCAATTTTCTTGTATTGCAAGCATGTGACATAAGGGGATAAGCAAAAACTACACGGCCACTTGAATCATATGTAGAAGATATGAGAAAAAAAGAGAGAAAGCAATGGTTGTGAGAACAAAAAATTAACTCCATAGGTTTTAGAAGCAATGGTTGTAAGAACACAAATTTTGAATTTGCAAGTGCTTTCAAAACATGTACAATATGGGCTAGGTGGGGTAAAACTTAAAAATATGGGTCATTTTTTGTTATTGTGTGAAGTTATGTGTATTTTCTTGTAATTCTTTCTTCTTTTAATATAATATATAAAGTTATTTTATGTGTTGGCAACTTTTCAATTTAAAGTAGAGTAAGTTTCAGGATAAATAATTTTCAATATATAAAAATTATTATATTCGTAAAAAAGAAATAGTTACGTATGTTTAAATTCATCAAATTTAAAAGGACTCACTAATTATTAACAACACATAATTTTATTTTTTAAAATTTAAATTCAAAAGAAAAATTAATTATTACCTAACCTAACAAACTTTATCCTAAATTACCAAGTAATTTTTTTATGCTATCACTTGGTTTAATATAGCGTCTTTCCCTCTCCTTTTTTATATATAATAGAAGATTATCGCTATGCTTGACGTCACAAAAATGGTAACTTCATAATTACGACATATGTCTGAAAAGTATGATAAAACGGTGCTCAACTTTGTTAAATTTTATATTACGTAATTTTTTTATTAGTTTGTTTTAAAAAATATATTATTATTATATTCAAAAATAATTTAAATTACTATTTATCTTTAATGACATGCTTTATTGCAATAGAAATATAATACTAAGTAAATACTATAAAATTATAAATTTCAAATTTTTTATCTTTTTCCTTAAATTTCAAGTCGAGTCAAACAATGTTACACGAGTTGGAGCGGAGGAAGTAAAAACCATAGTTATGTTTTTTCAACTCTTATCTTTCTCTTTTCTTGTGTAGGAAATTAAAGATATAATTCCCACCACACACAAAATAAAATGAGAATAGTGGATGATTTGACGATGGGATCTTAGGTGGCGCGAAATCAAGTTAATCGAGTTCGGATATTGAACGATTATTTAAAAAATCAATTGTAGTACAATGCTTAAATTTTATTATTGTTTTGTTCAACTGAAAACAACATACTCAATATAATCTCAAAAGTGAAATTTGGGGAGAATAGCGTGTACGCAAATTTTATCCCTACCTGATGAGATAGATATATTATTTCCAATAGATTATCATCTCAAAAAAGATGAAATAGGAAGAAAAGGGAAGAAGAAGAAGAAAGAAAGAAACGGAATACAAAAGATGATAAGGAAAAAGGGGGAGAAAAAGAGAAGCCGTAAAAGAAAAAAATTGCTTCAAATAGTATCATCAGGGAAATAAGACACACGAAGCGAACAAAACAACAAGCAAATAATAGAGATATAAGAATATGAAAATACAAGAGTGCTACTTATACCACTGGCAAAGGGGAACTCTCGATACCTATTAGGATTCTACCATAATTCTCAATTGTTGGACTTTAAAGTCTAAGAGTATGAATTGGGAAATGATGGGAAATAAAAATTTGGAAAATTTGAATCAAATGAGCTTTGTCAAATGAACTTTGTCCCTTATTGGCGAGAGACAACTACATTTGTGTATATATATAGGATCACTTCTTAGAGCTCTTAATAGGAGTTGAAGAGAATGAACCCTCGTGCCGTCGTCGTTGTCGCTCGGCTCGGCTTTGGCTTTGGCTTCGGCTTCGAATTTGAATTTGTCAAATGGTTGATCGATAAACTGAAATCTGAAATCCACATCACACATCTTCCGATAATTGCCTATAAATTCTGAGGCATGACTTCGTTTTCCAAAGACTGAAAAATTACACGACTTTCTTCCTTCTGAAAATTCTGCATTTTATTTCATAGAATCTCTTCTAAATTCGTAAGTGTGATTTTGCTTCGTTCTTTGAGTTCGTTGGTATCCTGCAGTTTGTATTGCCACTGTTACATGAAGGTTTATTCCGTTCATCATGGGAGGATTTAACCCATTACCTTGGCAACGTGTGAAGGGGTTAAAATTTCTTAAGGACGCACAAGTAAATTGTGGACTCGGAATATTTTTTATACTTTACTATTTTTCCAAATTTTCTTATAACTGTCACGACCCCAAATCCGGTCGTGATGGCGCCCAACACACTGCTAGGCCAGCCCGACCAATCAATAATAACCACGGAGCCACAAGCTCACTTTATCCAATTTAAGCACAACAATGATAGATATATTAAAAACAGGGGAACCAAGTCCCAACATGTGCCAACTCCCATGGACCGAAGGGTCAAGAGTCATGAGCCTCTACAGAGTATACAAAGTGTAAATAGTGAATATAATTGTGCACAAGTGTGGGATGATCAGAACAAAATACAGACAAACTGGAGAATCAGGTCCTGCGAACACTGGCAGCTACCTCGACTGTCCAAAAGCACTCCCGAGTCGCAATGGAATCAGCTCTGCACTGTGATGTACCTGGATCTGCACACAAGGTGCAGGGAGTCGGGTGTGAGTACTTCCAACTCAGCAGTAATAAAAGTAAATAATGCTGAAGGGAAGAAAACCACGATAGGCACTATCTCATGCTACACAATACATAACTATCTTTTTATTCCTTTCAAGCATATGTGAGTAGATTATTTAGAAATCTCAATTTTAGCTACTTTCTTTCATAATAATATACCAATACCTGGATACAATCTCAAGTAGTGTAAGTCCGCACTCAAATCAGCCCCTCGGGCTCAGCACTCCTTATCAATTTACACCAGGAGATCTGGTCAATAAGGCAACTAATGCATGTGTGCCAGTAATGTATGAGTACTGAATGTTATGCCACGTAGTACACGTAAACCAATGTATGTATGCCATGCAACGCATATGACCGCTACGGCGTGTAGCCCGATCCAATTTGGGTACCCGTGCTCACTGTGGGGGTTCAGACTCCGGAGGGGCTCCTACAGCCCAAGCACAATATTAATATCACACCTGCTGCGGCGCGCAACCCGATCCATATACCACTGCGGCGTGCAGTCCGATCCATGCATGTGTATGCATATGCTCATATGAATGTCATGCCCTAACATATGGCCCTCGGCCCCAATCAGTCTAACAAATAATCAAGAAAAGCCCTACGAGCAACAATATCACATTAGCTCACAGCTAAAATATTATTAAGACCTTGTTCAAGTTTTTCATAACCTTATAAGAATGCTAAATAGCAAAAATACCATTTAAAACCTTAAATTAGAATAAAATATGCACGGTGTTATCAAAACAGTGATACCAATCCCCGAAGGACTCAAATAATTGGCACGAAGTCCAAACATGATAATTAGTCCAATTCACTTCAACAATTAGGTGTTATTATTTATTACGCGGGACGGACCAAGTCACAATCCCCAATGGTGCTCTACCCCACGCCCGTTATCCGGCGTGCAAGTCACCTCAACACAGAACTAAGATGTGCAAGTCCGGGGTTTACTAACCCTCAGGACATCATTTACAAGTATTACCCACCTCGAACCGACGAAAGCTCATGCCCGCGACGCCTTAGCTCCTCGAACCGGCATCCACGCACGTCAAAACTAGCACAAATAAGCACAAATATATCAAAATAGGCTAATGGAACATAACCCAATCGAAAGAACTCGAAAAATATCAAAAATCACGAAATTGGCAAAACCCGAGCCCCGGGCCCACATCTCGAAAAATTTCTAAACTCATATTTCCAGAACCCTCGTCTCGCCACGAGTCCGTACATATAAAATTTACCAAAATCGGAGTTCGATTGGCCTTTCAAAACCCAAATTTTCGTTTTCAATATCTAGGCCACAATCCTTCACAATTTCTACCCAAATTCATGAAGATTGATGTTAATCCTACCATAAAATGATGTTTTTGAGTCAAGAAACTTACCTCCGATGAATACCCGATGATTTCCCAGCATTTCCCGTGATTTCTTCTCTCTAGGGCTCAAAAATGGGGGTTTATGAAATGAAACCCGTATGTGAAATGTTTCTGGTTTTAATTCACTGCCTAGGACTTTTCTTCTACGCGTTCGCGTTCCTTACCACGCGTTCGCGATGCCTAGCTCCGGATTGACCTTCGCGAACGCGACCTCCCCAACGCGTTCGCGATGCACTAGCTCCCAGCCGTCTGATTTTCCTTCTACGCGTTCGCGATAACCCTCACGCGAACGCGATGCACACCCTGACAAACCTACGCGAACGCGACATCCTGAATGCGATCGCGAAGCTCAAGAATCCTGGCCTACGCGAACGCGATACCTTGTCTCGCGATCGCGATGCTTGACTCGCATGGCCTTCGCGAACGCGGCCCATGCCACGCGAACGCGAAGGCTTGGATTTTGCCCAGTGATCTGCAATTTTTCTGCAGATTTTTAAGTTCCAAAAATGCCGGATGATGGTCCGGATTCACCCCGAGGCCCCCGGGACCCCAACGAAAACCACCAACATACTCCAAAACACGATACGAATTTGTTCCAATCATAAAAACACCATCCTAAACATCAAAATCACCAATTACACACGGATTCAAGCCTAAGTTTCTTCAAAACTTCCAAATTACACATTCCATCAAAAACCCGACCAAACGACGTCCGAATGACCTGAAATTTTGCAGGCACATCCAAAATCACCTAACGGAGCTACTGCAACTGTCGGAATTCCATTCCGACTCCTGGATCAAAATCTCACCTACCGTTCGGTTTTCGCCAAAATTCAACCTTAGCCAATTCAAGCCTATTTCTACACCGGGCCTCCAAATTCAATTCCGATTGCTCTCCTAAGTCATAAATGATCCCCCGAAACTAGTCGAATCATCAGAATCCGATTCCGAGTACTCTAACTCGATAGTCAACTCTAGGTTGACTTTCCATATTCAAACTTCCTTCAAACATGCTATTTGCTTCATTTTCAATTCAATTCACTCCTAACTCACCCGATAGGCTCTAACACTGATATAAAAGCATAAAACATGTAATTGCAACATGACGGGGTGGTAAATTCCCGTAACAACGGGCCGGGTCGTTACAATAACAGTCTTTCTGATTTTGTATTTTAACACAATAGCGACAACAAGCTTAAGGAATTTCATACTAACGTTTCTGTGTTGAAATATATATTAAACTGTTCTATATTTTGTGTATTAGGTTAGAGACTAAAGCCGTCATGCTTTCTACTCCAATAATTATTCTGTCCGGTTTAAAGTATATAAAAACTTACCGGAATAATAAACGTACGGGTTTTAAGTATATAAAAACTTTACCATTGTTACGTGTTGTATGTTTGATTTTGTATTCAGTTTGAAGATATCAAAACTTCATTGATTTAATAAAGTTTTGTTTTGTTTCCAACTCTACAGAAACATGACAAATGAAAACCAAACTAATGGAAATATTGCGGGAACATGTGCTTCTGTTACGAGTGTTGCTGCCTCGATAAGCCGTTCAACTCCTGCTCATGCTATGGCACCAACAGAAAAACCCGAAAAGTTTTTCGGTATTGACTTCAAACGTTGGCAAATAAAGATGCTCCTCTATCTTACTATGTTGAGTTTGTAGCATTTCATCAAGGAGGATCTCCGGTCCTGGCTGAAGGCACTCCGGATGACGAATGATTTGTTGTAACTGAAGCATGGAAACATTCTGATTTCTTGTGCAAAAACTATAATTTGAGTTGTTTGGAAGATAACTTGTACAATGGTATTATGGAAACTTCAAAAGCATTATATAATGCGCTTGAGAAGAAGTACAAGACTGAGGATGCAGACTTAAAAGTTTGTGGCTGCAAGATTTTTGGATTTCAAGATGATTGATACTAGGTCGGTCATAACTCAAGTCCAAGAATTACAAATTATTATGTATGACCTTCTTGCTGAAGGTATGACCCGAATTAATGATTTTATTAATAAGATTTATCTTGTTATTAATTTTGAATTTATTATTGAAGATATGGTAATAAATAAGGCCTTTCAAGTCATTGCTTTCATTGAGAAGTTACCTCCATTGTGGAAGGACTTTAAGAACTATCTAAAACACAAGCGAAAGGAAATGACACTTGAAGACTTGATTGTTCGTTTGAGTATAGAAGAAGACAACAAAAATGTTGAAAAGAAGTCATGTGGAACCTCGACAATAATAAGGGCTAACATTATTGAAGAGGCGCCATAAAATAAGAAGAGAAAGAAGGCTTTTGGACCAAAGAATTACCCAAGCAAGAAAAAGTTCAAGGGTAATTGCCACAACTGTGAAAAATCTGGGCATAAGGCCGTGGATTGTCGTGCACCAAAGAATAATAATAAGAAGAAGAATTAAGCTAACATGGTTGAAAACACTGAAGAAATGGAGGACTTGTGTGCCATGTTTTCTAAATGCAACTTGGTAGGAAATCCTAAAGAATGGTGGATTGATTCTGGGGCCACCCGCTATGTTTGTACTAACAAGGAGTTATTTTCTTCCTATGCTACCGCAGGACCAGACGAGACAATTTTCATGGGAAATTCATCTACAACCAAAATTGAAGGAGTTGGCAAGATTGCATTGAAGATGATGTCGGAAAAAATTATGACTCTAAACCAAGTTCTCCATGTTCCAGAAATTTATAAGAATCTTGTGACTACCTTACTTCTTGTCAAGAATAAATTCAAATGCATTTTTATTTATAATAGTGTTGTACTAAGTGAGAATGATGTGTAAGTAGGAAAATGTTTCCTGAATGAGAGCCTTTTTAAGCTAAATGTAATAGCAGTTCCTATCAATAAAGTTAATGCCTCTTCTTACTTACTTGAGTCAAACACTTTATGGCATGCACACTTAGGTCATATCAACTTCAAAACATTACGAAAAATGATAAATTTAGAAGTATTGTCAAAATTTGATTGCATTAATTCTAAATGTTAAATATATGTGGAATCAAAGTATGCTAAGCATCCTTATAAGTCCGTTAAAAGGAATTCAAGTCCCTTAGACTTAATTCACACAGATATTGGCTATATAAAGTCAATACCATCTCGCAGTGGGAAAAAATATTTTATTACTTTTATTAACGATAGCATGAGATATTACTTTATTTATTTACTTAATAGTAAAGATGATGAAATTGATGCTATCAAGCAATACAAGAGTAAAGTTGAAACACAAGTAAACAAAAAGATCAAAATGATAAGAAGTGATATGGGTGGCGAATATGAATCTCCTTTTGAAGAAATATGTTTGAAAAATTGCATTATTCACCAAATAACTGCCCCGTACTCTCCACAATCTAATGAAATTGCGGAGAGAAAGAATGGAATGTTGAAAGAGATGCTGAATGCGTTGTTGATAAGTTCTGGTCTACCACAGAACTTATAGGGGGAAGCTATAATTACAGCTAACTGAATAATCGACCGTGTACCTCATAGTAACATATAGTCCATTCCTTATGAAAAATGGAAAGGAAGGAAGCCAAGTATGGGGGTGTTTAGCTAAGTTACAAGTTCCTAAACCTAAAAGGGTTAAGATAGGTCCAAAATGGTTGATTGTGTATTTATTAGATATGTAACCAATAGCAAGGCATATAGTTTTCTGATTATAAATCAGAAAATCCCCAGATTCACGTTAATGCGATAATAAAATCAGATAGTGTTGAATTCTTTGAAACTATTTATCCGTATAAAAAGAAAAGTGAACTGACCTACCAAAAGTCAAAATGACATCGGGAGGAAATAACAGATGGTATGCCTAATGAGGAAAATCCTAGAAGAAGTAAACGTCAACAGACATCTACTTCATTCGATCATGATTTTCTAACTTTCCTGCTAGAAAATGAGCCTCATACCTTCAAGAAAGCAATGTCTTCCTCAGAAGCACAATATTGGAAAGAAGCTGTCAATAGTGAAATAGAATCCATATTGAGCAACCATACCTGAGAATTGGTTGATCTTACTCCAGGTAACAAAACATTGGGTTCTAAATGGGTTTTCAAGAAGAAAATGAAAGACGATGGTACTATTGACAAATACAAGGTAAGTCTTGTTGTCAAAGGATTTAGACAGCGAGAAGGTCTTGACTATTTTGACACATACTCGCCGGTATTAAGAATTACGTCCATTCGGATCCTAATAGAATTAGCGGCTTTGTATGGTCTTCAAATCCATCAAATAGATGTAAATAGCCTTCTTAAATGGTGATATAGAGGAAAAAAATTTACATGAACCAACCTGAATGGTTTGTGGTTCCGAAAAAAGAAAAGAAGGTGTGTTGACTTGTTAAGTCTTTTTATGGACTAAAACAAGCACTCAAGCAATGGCATGCAAAATTTGACCAAACAATATTGTCCAATGGCTTTAAAATTAATGAATGCGATAAATGTATTTACATTAAGAATGTTTCAAATCATATAGTCATTGTTTGTTTATATGTTGATGATGTGCTAATAATGAGCAAAGACATTGCCGACATTCAACTTACTAAGCGTATGCTTGCTAGTAAGTTGATATGAAAGACTTAGGAGTTGCCGATATAATTTTAGGAGTTAAAATCCAGAGGACTCCTCAGGGTCTAGCTTCATCTCAATCACATTACGTGAAAATGGTACTTGAAAAATTCAAACACTTGGAATTTAGAATTGGAGTATGCTCGTGTGTTGGGAAGCTTAATGTACATCATGAACTATACACGACCTGATATAGCTTGTTCAATTAGTAAACTTAGTCGATTCACAAGTAATCCCAACAAACATCATTGGGTGGCAATGAAACGTGTTCTGGGATATTTGGAATATACCCAAGACTATGTTTTGCACTATAATAAATATCCTACGGTTATCAAATGATATAGTGATGCAAATTGGATAACCGGCTCAACAGAAATAAAGTCCACAAGTGGATATATTTTTACTGTTGGCGGAGAAGCATTATCTTGGAAGTCTTCCAAATAGACGTGCATTGCTCGTTCTACAATGGAATCAGAGTTTAAAGCTTTGGATAAAACAGATGAAGAAGTTGAATGACTTCGAAATTTCTTAGAAGATATTCCGTTCTGGCCAAAACCGTTGGCTCCTTTATGCCACCATTTCAATAGTGAGACTGCAATAGGACGGGCAAAGAACGTTATGTATAACGGAAAGTATCACCATATACGATGAAGACATAGCACCGTTAGACTACTACTTTCTAGTAGAATTATCACTATTGATTATGTAAGATCGAAAGATAATGTGGCGGATCCACCTACAAAAGGCTTAGCTAGAGAGGGAGTTGAGAAATCATCTAAGGGAATGGGACTATGGCCGAGGACAAGTCAACATGACAGTAACTCTACCTAAGAATTTTGGATATTTCGAGATCTACGTTCAAGGAGCTCAAACAAAGTTGTGATTGACTGGTTCAACATTGTTAAAATAAAGTTTTTGGTCCTTTCTCATGATGAAGACAATGTTCACTAATACGGATAGAACTTTACATATTCTTTAATGATTACCTAAGTTTGATGTGGTATTTATCAAATAGTGTCAATCTAAAGGATTATACATTTAGAAATCACATATACAAGTGTAAAGTGGAAGCCACTTCAATGAGAATTCTGTAAGGCCAATTCTCTACGCACTTATGAAATCAGGCGATGTTCATGGCTAAAATGAACACAACAATGAGAACCAAAATATGGTTAAGGGTTGGGTGTGTGACATATAATTGTCTAGGTATACACTGAAGTTCGATAGTTCAAAGATATCAAATCTACCGATTGACCGAGTATATCCGACATATGTTCACTACGGAAAGTTTAAAGGAAAACCTACTTATCCAAATGCAATTAATCCTTACTTGCAAATCACACGACTTTCATCTATGATCATTCTTGTTACATCCATTCCTATTAATGTGGGGGATTGTTGGACTTTAAGCATTGGGCTTTAAAGTCTAAGAGTGTGAATTGGAAAATGGTGGAAAATAAAATAGAGAGAAAAGAAAATTTGAAAATTTTGAATCAAGTGAATTTTGTTGCTTATTAGTGAGGGACAACTATATTTGTGTGTATATATATAGGATCACTGCTTAGAGCTCTTAAAAGGAGTTGAAGAGAATGAACACTCGCGCCGTCGTTGCTCGCTCGCTCGGCTCGGTTTCGACTTTGGATTTGGATTGGATTTGTCAAATGATCGATCGATAAGATTATTTTTGGACAAAATTTATTTATTTAATTAATTAATAATTAATTAAATGTCAGTTAGTTAATTAACAAAATTAACTAAAATCTGAAGTCCAAAAATGCTGAACGTTGGTTTCTTCCTTCTTGAACAGATACTTTTTCCTGAACAGACATCACACCTCTTCTGATAATTGTCTCTAAATTCTGAGGCATGACTTCTTTTTCCAAGGACTAAAAAATTACAGAACTTCCTTCCTTCTGAAAAAGCTGCATTCTATTTCGCATAATCTCTTCTAAATTCGTATGTGTGATTTTGCTCAGTTCTTTGAGTTTGTTGGTATCCTGTAGTTTGTATTGCCACTGTTGCATGAAGGTTTATTCCGTTTCATTCTAGGAGGATTTAATCCATTACCTTGGTAACGTGTGAGGGGGTTAAAATTCCTTAAGGACGCACAAGCAAATTGTAAACTCGGGATATTTTTTATACTTTACTATTTTTCCATTTTTTCTTCTAACAGTCTTTCTAATTTTGTGTTTAATACAGTAGCGACAACAATAACCTCCACACCCTCCTATCACGAGCCATGTCCTTAGTGAACTGAAGCAGAAGCAGCACCATGTCCTGCCTAATCACCTCTCCCCAATACTTTTTTGGCATACCTCTATCTCTTCTCAGACCCGCCATGGCCAACCTCTCACACCTCCTAATAGGAGCATCCATACTTCTCCTCTTCACATGCTCGAACAATCTCAGCCTCAACTCCGGTATCTTGTCCTCTATGGGAGCCACTCCCACTTCATCCCGAATAACTTCATTCCTAGTTTTATCTCTCCTGGTATGCCCGCACACCCATCTTAGTATCCCCATTTCTTATCTTCTAAATATGGGAGTTTTTGACTGACCTACACTCAGACTCATACAACATAGCAGGTCTAACCACCACTCTGTAGAACTTACCTCAAGTCTCAGTGGTACATTCTTATCACATAAAATACCGAATGTGAGCTTCCATTTCATCTACCCCGCACCGATACGATGTGAAACCTTATCGTTGTCACACCTCCTTTTTACGCACCCGCGAGCGCGCGAAGGAGTTTTTTCCAATTAAAGGACAATCGAAGCGGGATTTGTTTATTTAATTCAGAGTCGCCACTTGAGAGATTTATGGTGTCCCAAGTCACCGATTAAGTCCCGAATCGAGGAAAAGATTGACTCTGTATACAGTCTGCGAAACTAGAAACCTGGATAAGGAATTCTGTTAACCCGGGAGAAGGTGTTAGGCACTCCCGGATTCCGTGGTTTTAGCACGGTCGCTCAACTGCTATTTTTGTTTCTATCTGATTTCTATATATATTTTTAATTATGTGCTTTTAATGTTCCGCTTTTCGATTTTTAGAAGAATTGCGACGTCACGAAAACACATTTCGAGTCACACCGCAACCAGTACGCCTGTGACTTTAACGTATCTCAGTTTCGCCGGGAGATAGATATGGGTCACATAAATGCGCACCCGTATTTAAGAAAGTAATTATGTTACAAATCGTGCCTAAAGAGTCTATCGTCTTATTAATTTTGGAAAAAGACCGTGAAATTCACTAAACGGTCTTCCCGAGTCTATGTTTTTATTACAATTGATTGAGGGCCCCGCAAATGTGTATTTTAGTGCGGCGAGGCTCATCTCATTTTATTAAAGGCCAATCTTAGGATGAACTATATTGTCTACTTTCGTTTTTGTCCCTAATATTAATTTAATACCTAGTCCTATATGTATTATAATGAATAAATTTACGATTCAAAAACTCTTTTAATAGTTTTTAATTCCAATTTAATAACAGCGGATATGGCATCCACAATGCGATTGAGCCCAATACAAAGGAGAAACCGATGAGCTGGGCTTGAAGCCCATACGTGTGCCAGCCAGTTGAATGGGTAGACAATTATAAATCCTAATTAGTAATCAACAAATTCTTTGCTTAAGGTGAATATGCCTAAGTAGTAATGACATTTTTGCTTCTACCTCTTTAACACAAAGTTCTATAACATAACCTGGCTTTTAACTTTTGCAGCTTATCAACACCAATTAAAACAACGTATTGAATGTATTGTATACGAAATTGAGACAGGATTATTAGTTTTGTAAATTCATTCCTAAGTGTAACTCTACAATCAACCTCAAAGGCGTAAGCAGAGACTAAATTAATTCTATAAGCGCTAAGCACTGAACAACTAAAATTTATTATATAGCTAAGCAAATAGCATAAGCTTCCATCATTAACTAATCACTACCAAATATTTCAATGACATTTTGAAACGTGAAATCCAAACAACTTGTATTTTAGCGAAATTTCAGTTTTCAAACACATTAATCTTACTGTATTTGACAATCAATTATTCATTACCAAATATTTCAATTACATATGACAACTAAAATCTGAAGCAATCCAAACGTCTATATACAATAAAAAAACAGTCCAACAACAATCCAGTAAGAAAAAATGCAAATTCAGTAGAATAAAAGTATCAATATATCAGAAACAGCTTCATTTCATAGTCCAATCAATCACTTGAAGTTACCAGGGTTGTGTACTTGGAAATCAACAAAGCAGGAGACTAGAGATCAGTGGAGTCGATGAAGCAAAGTAACAGCAGGCCAACAGCAATAAGAACCACAGCAAACCAACCAGTAGACACTCAGCAAACAATCAGTAGTAATCCAAAACTCAGCAAGCAAAACAACAGCCCAAACAGACCCAAAGCAGTAGCCCAAAACACAATACTCAGCAAATAAAACACAATCAACTTCAGAAACTAGTGATAAACAACTTCAATCAACCAGTGACAAACAACTTCAACCACCAGAGCAAACGACCCCAAAATCTATGTAAGAGATCTCTGTGAACTCAAAACACAGTCCAATGAAACAGTAATCAAAGATCCAATGGCAAACCAAGAAGAATCCCAGCTCCCACTGTCTATTTTTCTAAAGTTTCTGTATGTATGAATGGCTGTATGTTTCCAAATTCTCTCTCTCCCTCAATCCAGTCCTAAGCCCCCATCTATATAGCTTTTCCCTCCAGCCCCTAGTGGTACTCCCCCATATTAAATAAAACCCCTTTCCCATTCCCTTCTCTGCCCAGCCCATGATATTCTCTGGCAGCCCTGACACTGGTTTTGCCACTATATTGTGTCTGATCATGGGTTCTTTTAATTAAAATTAATAACAGGGGACAACTGGTGGTGAACTCTGCTGTACAGCAGGTTCCACCAGCAGTCTTAATGCACTACCCTTTATCAGTTACACCATTCAACCCTATACTAACAAACAACTATATCCAAACATCATTGTTAATTCAGAATCCAGAATCAACACAAATCAGAAAATTGCCAAATCAAACAATTCAACACAGTGATGACCCCTTGCCCGGGCTTTCAAACAACAAAACTCGCGAATTAAAACGACGACATTTGTTATTCGACCATAATATATATGATTGATAACAACTGATCGACTTACGAATTTAATCGATTATAGCTTCAACGGACAGATTTGAAGAAATCGCTTATCCGAATTAACTAATTGACGACCTTAAGTTGATTAATTGTACAAAGCCACTACAATTAACAAACAATCAATCGGACAGAGACAATAACGAGAAGGAATTGACCAAATAAAGGGTCATTGGAGAAGAAGCAAAAACAGAAAACTAAAGAAGAAACAAAGGATAACCGATTCACCTCATTGACATACTAAAATATGAAGAAAGAAAAGAGAAATACCATATGGGAAGAAAAACCACATTCGAACGAGCCTCGGACCCCTCTTGGATACAACTCGGGCTTGAACCTTTTGTTTTTGAGGCCAATGGACCTTAATTGAGATGTTTTCAATAGTGAAAACATCCCAATTAAGGTCTATTAGACCTCAATTAGGCAGGAATCGAATTTAGGGTTCCTGGCCGAGATTTTGGGGCTTGATGGGTTCTAGCAAGATTCGAACAAGACTAAGGCCGATGGGGGTATGAGGGAGGTGAGGGGAAGCTATGGTGTGATTTTGGTGAGGTTTGGCATGGCTTGGGTCTTAACTCGAATCTTCAAATGAAGATTCGAGGAGTTCCTGAGTGATTCGAGGTAAGTGGTTCGTGGATACGGAATGGGGGGGGGGGGTCGAGATGGTCTTGTGGTGTAAAAATGGGGGGTTTTGGTGACTGACCACCGCCGTAAGGCGATTTCCGGCGGTGGTGCACGGCGGGGGACGGCGGCGTTACGTTGGTCTGTGAGAGAGACGGGTTCAATGTGAACGGCTAAGGGGATTGGGTGTTTGGGTATACTAAAATGGGCGAATCAATCGGAGCCGTTGGATCAGATGATCTGAACGGCTCAGATCGATCAGGAATGGTGGAACGTCGTCGTTTGGTTTAGCGGGTGGGGCGGACTGGTCCAGTGGTTTGGGCCTTGCTGTATGGAATTGGGTTTTGGCCCAATCATGTCTCTTCATTCCTTAAAAACTAGACTCCATGATGTATTACATATATATATATATATATATATATATATATATATATATATATATATATATATATATATATATATATATATATATATATATATATATATATATATATGTATATATATATATATATATATATATATATATATATATATATATATATATATATATATACTTGTAACACAATTAATTTTTACTACAATTATCCTACATAATTACATATCACTTAAATGTAAATCACATGATTTTGATATTAAACACTAAAAAATGCAAAAACATAATATATATTTTTTTTTGTATTTTACTAATTTAAATAAATAAACACGCACACAAAAATGCAAATGTAAGATAAAAATAACGCAAAAATCACAAAAATCATGCCCAACATGAAACTGTTTTATTTTGAATTTTCTGGGAGTAATTGCCGTGAGGGCGAAAATCACGTGCTCACAGCTGCCCCTCTTTGCGCGGGAACATGAAGAGTTTTCGTGCAAAGATAAGTGAGCGGATACGAACGATTTTTGCCTGTTTGAGTACTCCGTGTGAAGATTTTTTGAAAGATTTGACCGAACCTTTGCTTAAAATAGGTCTCCTACATATCCTTGGCCAAAAGGGAATCGAGTCAATGTAGTTCGGGAAGTTTTGGTAGCTGGGACTACCATGAAGCTGTGATTTTGCTGTTACTGCTGCTGTATGTTATACATGATCTCTTTATTACACCGTGCTGAACAAAAAATAAGAAGCTAGACTAAGTTACAGTATTACAAATTCTTATCTATCCTTTTTAACTTGATCTTGTCATGCTCCTTGCCATCCTGCCGGCTCTGATGTTTCTTCACGTACTTCTTCAATCGTTATTTCGGCCTATCTTGATTGCCGAACTCCGACCGTTGGTCCCTTCCTTTGTAATCTTCGAACTATTCTCCTTCGAAGTTTGTACCTATCTTTCTGATCCTTGTTGCCTTCCTTTCGATTATGAACTCGGATTCACGCTGGGGATTTCCGTTATACTCTAATGATTTCCTCAACCAACTTCAAAATAAATCGCCACTCCATTCTTCAGGCGGGCTCCCTGACTTCAACTACAACTTCAAAACTAAATCGCCACTCCATTCTCCAGGCGGGCTCCCTGATTTCAACTATAACTTCAAAACTAAAATCGCCACTCCATTCTCCAGGCGGGCTCCCTGATTTCAATTATAACTTCAAAACTAAAATCGCCACTCCATTCTCCAGGCGGGCTCCCTGATTTCAATTATAACTTCAAAACTAAATCGCCACTCCATTCTCCAGACGGGCTCCCTGACTTAAACTACTACTTCAAAATTAGATCGCCACTCCATTCTCCAGGCGGGCTCCCTGATTTCAACTATAACTTCAAAACTAAATCGCCACTCCCTTCTCCAGGCGGGCTCCCTGACTTAAACTACTACTTCAAAATAAAATCGCCACTCCATTCTCCAGGCGGGCTCCCTGACTTCAACTACAACTTCAAAACTAAAATCGCCACTTCATTCTCCAGGCGGGCTCCCTGATTTCAACTATAACTTCGAAACTAAATCGCCACTCCATTCTCCAGGCGGGCTCCCTGACTTCAACTACAATTTCAAAACTAAATCGCCACTCCATTCTCCGGGCGGGCTCCCTGATTTCAACTATAACTTCAAAACTAAATCGCCACTCCATTCTCCAGGCGGGCTCCCTGATTTCAACTACAACTTTAAAACTAAAATCGCCACTCCATTCTCCAGGCGGGCTCCCTGATTTCAATTATAACTTCAAAACTAAATCGCCACTCCATTCTCCAGGCGGGCTCCCTGACTTCAACTACAACTTTAAAACTAAAATCGCCACTCCATTCTCCAGGCGGGCTCCCTGATTTCAATTATAACTTCAAAACTAAAATCGCCACTCCATTCTCCAGGCGGGCTCCCTGATTTCAATTATAACTTCGAAACTAAATCGCCACTCCATTCTCCAGGCGGGCTCCCTGATTTCAACTACTACTTCTAATTTCATCCCATCTTGATTGCCTTCCTTTATTTTCTGTACCATTTTCTTCTGCCTGCATCGCCTATTGGGCCACCTTTTCTTCTGAATTATCTTGTCTTGGAATTGCTTTCCCCCTGGGTCGTATTACTTTGGCTGCTGGGGATATCTTTGGAACTGTTTACTCACCTGCTTGGGATGATGCTGCTGAGGAAGTATTCTTTATTTCCTTCACCCCTCATTCTCTCTCGGACTCGCTGGGGTTGAAGTGTTTATGGACTGGGGATTATCCTGGCGGGGGACCCCTTTTCCTCTTCCTTCTTCCCATACCTTCTCTGGGACTCACTCTTTTGCTTCCTTGAACAAATTATGAGATATAATACTGCTGGGGGAATCTCGAAGCCATTGTTTCATTTTTCCAACAAATGTTGGGGATGATACCAGGCTCAAAGATCACCCCATCGTGTTGTCTGGCCTTTCTCAAAACTATTCTGCTCGGAGCTGGTATTTCCCGAAATCTTGTGTTGCTTTCTACCCTTATCCACCGGGTCTTTGCTTTCAAGAAAATTTTCGCAACAGGAGAAAATTTTCTGCCCCAGTTTGATAAACTTCTGGATGGTATGCTTTTCCGCCAACGAACCCTCTTTTCCTGCTTTAAATCAAAGAAAAGTTGTTAGTTTCAAAACGCAGTGAGTGGTCGTGCCACTCTTGTTGGGGCCATTTTCTTTTCTCTTTCAGCTGCTTGGCCTCTCTCGAACTTGGAGGACGACGTTGACGCTTGCTGGGGACGATGCTCTTTCCACGAACGGTTTCTCATCTTTCCTTTCATTCCAATCTTTGGTTTGATCCGGCTCTTTTTAGCCGATGATCTGTTGCGTGAAATCATTTTCCGGACGTGCCACATGTGTCCATCATACTTCATAATTCCTGTGAACCTTCCAATCAACCCGTCGTTCCAATCTTACTATTCGGAACGACTTCTGCCTTATTGCCTCGTTCCACGCCTATTCATTTTCATTATACTGTTGTGGGAGACTTGGTAGTAAGCTTTGAAAAAATCAATTTTCGAAAAATGAAAGAAAAGAAAAGAATGCTGACCGCAAATGACAAAAGAAAAGGAAAACTTTTCTGAACTCAAAAATAGGAAAACTTATCTGAATGTGTGACTGATCCAATGGTTATACCGCGCCTTTGAGATTAAACTACCCAGTCTATTCATGTCAATCACTTTCTGATGCCGCGTTCTGCTAGAGGTAAACGGATGTCCAAACCTTGTCTCATGCAGACACCTTGTAACCATCTCGCCTTGTCACCTCATAGTGCCCTTCGGAGGGTTTTCACTAATGAGATTCTCTCATTTCTCTCTATCTCCCGTCGCCTTAGGGTGCCCGTAAAGGTTTTCACCGTAAGACTCTCTCCTTTTATTTCTCTCAACTTTCTTCGCCTTAAGGTGCCCGCGAGGATTTTCACCGTTAAGACTCTCTCATTTACACTTTCTTTCCCGGCGGTGGGGTATCACCCATGGGATTCCCTCTAGAGTGTTATCCCCTTTCAGCTTGTAAGTCCTAAATTCAGTCGAGGGTCGGGGTGTCACTTTTGGCTTTCATTCGCATGACTTGGCATTTCTCGAATACTGATCGAGAGGTCTTTTTGGTTCTTAATGTGGTTTCTGCGCGTGAAGCTAAAGAAAGGGGTTTGACCTCAACGGTTAGCTTATTACAACTTTCGGAATCCACACTATCTTTCAAACGAAACAATGACTTCTGCCCCAGTTTTGTTGCTTGGGGAATCTTTGATTTTTGTTTTTATTATGACCGAGCCGTGTGGCGCCTACGTATCCTTCTTGAGGAATCGGGTCGAACGTAGTTCACTTTTTCTTGTGTTTTTTCTTCGTTTCTTTTTCTATTTTGTTACACATCTTCCTTGATGATTCCGAAAGAGGGTATATGAAAGAATAATTAAGGCTCAAAGGGGAAAACAAAGGTTAAAGTGTTTGGGTAGTAGAAAAATTGCCTCTGTCATTTCATTCTCCGAATAATGCCAAATACACACAAACGAAACCAAACGTTGACAAATGTATTAAAGAATTACACATAATATCTCTTGACTGCATCGGAATTGATAGCCATATCGGTGCATCTTCCCTCAACATCAGTTAGACATAGAGCGCCGTTGGATAATACTCTAGTCACCACAAATGGTCCCTTCCAGTTTGGAGCGAACTTGCCTTTCGCTTCGGCCTGATGTGGTAGAACTCTCTTCAGCACATGCTGTCCCAGTTCAAATTTCTCGGGACGTACCTTCTTGTTATATGCTCTCGCCATTCTCTTTTGATACAATTGGTCGTGACATACTGCTGTCAATCTCTTTTCGTCGATCAAGCTCAATTGCTCTAATCGGGTTTTGACCCACTCATCATCATCAATCTTAGCTTCAGCGACAATTCGGAGGGATGGAATCTCAACTTCTGCGGGTATTACCGCTTCAGTCCCGTATACCAACAAGTAAGGAGTTGCACCTACCGAAGTCCGGACGGTGGTGCGATAACCCAATAGTGCAAATGGTAACTTTTCATGCCACTGCCTAGACCCTTCTACCATCTTCCTCAATATCTTCTTTATATTCTTGTTTGTTGCCTCAACCGCACCATTTGCTTTGGGACGATACGGTGTGGAATTTCGGTGTGTGATCTTGAACTGTTGGCAGACCTCCTTCATCAATCCGCTGTTAAGATTGGCACCGTTATCTGTGATGATTATCTTTGGAATTCTAAACCTGCAGATGATGTGGGAATGTACGAAGTTCACTACCGCCTTCTTGGTTACTAATTTGAAGGTTTTGGCCTCCACCCACTTGGTAAAATAATCGATCGTTACCGGAATGAACCTATGACCATTGGAAGCCGCAGGCTCTATAGGTCCAATAACATCCATACCCCATGCAACAAACGGCCATGGTGCTGACATTGTATGCAATTCAG
The DNA here is from genome assembly GCA_032618575.1 of Nicotiana noctiflora. Taxonomy (NCBI): domain Eukaryota; kingdom Viridiplantae; phylum Streptophyta; class Magnoliopsida; order Solanales; family Solanaceae; genus Nicotiana; species Nicotiana noctiflora. The sequence continues at coordinate 248,904 of JASVEL010002314.1, read as the reverse complement.
TTGGTGGAGAATGAATCAAATCTCCGTGTATCTGACACTGATGGCATCTTCGCACAAAACTTATACAATCACGTTCCATCGTGAGCCAGTAATATCCCGCTCGAAGAATCTTCTTTGCCAATACGTATCCGCTCATGTGTGGTCCACAAACTCCGGAGTGTATATTTGTCATCACTGTTGTGGCTTGACTTGCATCTATACATCGCAACAATCCCAAATCTGGGGTTCTTTTGTACAACACCCCTCCACTAAGGAAAAATCCGTTCGCCAACCGCCGAATAGCTCGCTTTTGATCTCCAGTTGCTTGCTCTGGGTATACTCCTAACCCGAGGTATTCCTTGACATCATGAAACCATGGCTCACCATCCACCTCTTCCTCTATCACATTACAATAAGCATGTTGATTCCGGACCTGGATATGTAACGGATCGACACGAACCTTGTCCGGGTGATGTAGCATCGACGCTAAAGTAGCTAGAGCGTCGGCAACCTCATTATGCATCCTTGGGATGTGCCTGAATTCTACTGATCGAAAGCGTTTGGTCAGATCATGCAAACACTGACGATATGGGATAAGCTTTAGATCTCTGGTTTCCCATTCTCCCTGAATCTGATGTACCAGAAGGTCCGAGTCCCCCAAGACCAAGACGTCCCGTACATCCATGTCCACCGCTAATCGTAACCCCAAGATACATGCCTCGTACTCAGCCATATTATTGGTACAATGAAAACGCAGTTGAGCGGTGACAGGGTAATGATGTCCTGTTTCAGAGATGAGCACAGCCCCTACTCCGACTCCTTTTGCGTTCGCCGCTCCGTCGAAGAAAAGCTTCCACCCTTGGTCCTCAGTTAATTCCAACCCATCAATTTGCAATACTTCTTCGTCCGGAAAATACGTCCTCAAAGGTTCGTATCCGTCATCGACAGGATTCTCGGCTAAGTGATCGGCTAGGGCTTGAGCTTTCATAGCCGTCCTTGTCACGTATATGATGTCGAACTCTGTAAGTAATATTTGCCATTTTGCCAACCTCCCTGTAGGCATAGGTTTCTGGAAAATATACTTCGACGGATCCAAACGCGAAATGAGGTAAGTGGTGTAAGAAGACAAATAATGTTTCAACTTTTGGGCTACCCAAGTCAAGGCACAACATGTCTTTTCCAAATGAGTGTACTTGACCTCGTGGACTGTGAATTTCTTACTGAGGTAGTAAATGGCCCGTTCCTTCCTGCCAGTAAGATCATGCTGCCCCAGTACGCAGCCGAACGAATTCTCCAAAACCGTCAGATAAAGAATCAGGGGTCTACCTGGCTCAGGCGGAACTAGTACGGGTGGATTTGACGGATACCCTTTGATCCGGTCAAACGCTTCCTGACATTCTGCCGTCCATTCTATCGCCGCGTCTTTTTTCAATAGACGGAATATGGGTTCACGGGTTGCCGTAAGTTGGGCAATAAACCTACTAATGTAATTCAACCTTCCCAACAGACTCATTACCTCTGTTTTATTCTTCGGCGGGGGTAACTCCTGAATGTACTTGATTTTGGATGGGTCCGACTCAATGCCCCGTCGGCTGACGATGAATCCTAGCAACTTTCCTGATGGAACTCCGAATGCGCATTTGGCCGGATTGAGCTTGATGTCGTATCTTCGAAGTCTTTGAAAGAACTTCCTGAGGTCAGCAACATGGTCTTCTTGACGTCTGGATTTTACGATCACATCATCCACGTACACTTCAATTTCCTTGTGTATCATGTCGTGGAATACCGTAGTCATCGCCCTCATGTAGGTTGCCCCTGCATTCTTCAAACCGAACGGCATCACTCGGTAGCAATAAGTTCCCCACGGTGTGATAAAAGCCGTCTTTTCTGCGTCCTCTTCATCCATCAAAATCGGATGATATCCCGCATAACAGTCCACAAAGGATCCGATTTCGCGTCCGGCGCAATTATCAATCAGGATATGGATATTGGGAAGTGGGAAATTATCCTTGGGACTCGCCTTGTTGAGATTACGGTAGTCCACGCATACTCTGATTTTTCCGTCTTTCTTTGGCACCGGTACTACGTTAGCCAACCATTCAGGGTATCGAGTGACACGAATGACTTTCGCCTGCAACTGCTTGGTTACTTCCTCCTTAATCTTCACACTCGTCTCCGTCTTGAATTTCCGCAGTTTCTGCTTGACGGGAGGATATGCCGGATCAGTGGGTAATCTATGAACCACTAGATCAGTGCTGAGTCCGGGCATGTCGTCGTACGACCATGCGAAAATGTCTTTAAACTCCATGAGTGTTTTGATCAACTCTTCTCTCAGGTTGGGTTCAATATGGACACTTATTCTGGTTTCTTTGACGTCATCTGTGTCCCCCAGATTAACAGCCTCGATATCATTTAAATTTGGTTTGGGTTTTTCCTCGAAGTGACTTAATTCTTCACCGATTTCTTCTACGGCTTCATCATCGCCGTACTATGACTCACTCTCGTCACTTCTTATTTCATGCGTTATTATTTCCAAACCCGATTGACTTTCTAGACTGGGTTGATTAATCTTTAAGCACGCCATATCATTAAGATCGGTTGGAAGAAGGCTGTTCAGAAAAGTAAAAAGAAGGAAAAATAAACAAAAGTAGACACGAAGGGAACCCAATTTCATTAATGGGAACAGTACAAGGAAAAACAAACTTGCAAACTTAAATCAAAAATGAACTAAAACAAGCTGGATTTTACTCCGAGGACAACCCCCAACACAAAATTTCGAAAGAAAACAATCCAAAACAAACTACCAAGACTCTTTCCGGACAGGGAGAGGAGTAGCCTTCAAATTATTCAGTTTTGCTTTTGGTCCCACAAACCGTATCTCGGCATGGCTGGATCCTTCACCATCCTCGAGCATACATACATCTGCGAATAGGTCCTCGAACTTTCTTTAGAACTCTTCGTCTGGCCTAACCATAGGACTGGGAACCTTTGTCGTCGGATGTCCTCTTACTCCGGACCTGACAAAAGATTGGGAAAGGCGTAGAACCGGCTTCGGGAGCACCCATGTCTTCTGCTTACTCCTCTTGGCTCGCCGGATGTCCTCTGATGTTGGCTTGAATCCCAAGCCGAAGGTTCCCAAGTTTTCGACCACTGATACCGGTTGTATGATTCCTTGCAGAGATGCACCTAGACCTTTGCCGGGTATGAAACCATGTCTCAACATTTCATGCGCCACCATGACGTCTGCAGTAATTATTCCGTCATTGGGAATGCATTCCCCTTCTGGAACTCGGTTGGCGGATACCACATCGCAGACCTGGTACACCCACGGCCCAACATCTTCTTCTGTCTCGACGAAGGGGACGATGGTGCCTGGTTGTAGATCATTCTCTCCATGGACGACGATCTCCTGTTGGTCCCACTCAAACTTGACGAGTTGGTGTAAGCTGGATGGAACTGCTCTTGCGGCATGGATCCATGGTCGCCCTATCAGGAGGTTATATGACACCACCATGTCCAGCACCTGGAATTCCATGGTGAACTCCACTGGCCCAATTGTCAAGATTAACACTATGTCCCCAACCGATGCCTTGCCTCCTCCATCAAACCCTCGAACACATATGTTGTTCTTGCGTATCCTGCCGATGTCCACTTTCAACTTGTCCAGTGTAGAGAGGACAAATGTTAGCACTGGACCCATTATCGACAAGGACTTTGGTAACCACCGACTCCTCGCACTTTACCGTAAGATATAAAGCCTTGTTGTGCTCGGTGCCTTCCTCGGGCAATTCATCATCGGTGAAGGTGATCCGATTCGCTTCGAAGATCCTATTGATGATCTTTTCCAAATGACTCACATAGATTTTATTGGGTACATGGGCCTCATTCAAAACTTTCATCAAAGCTTGCCGATGTTCTTGAGAATGTATCAGCAATGACAGCAATGAGATTTGAGCAGGAGTTTTCTTCAGCTGTTCTAAAACAGAATAATCATGTAGTTTCATCTTTTTCAGGAATTCTTCTGCCTCTTCATCAGAGTTACCGGCTTTTTCAATGTTGCCGGAGTGATCTTCCTCAATTCCGCAGGGGCAAAACATCTCCCCGGGCGGGTCAAACCTTGCGCTTCGCAAACTTCCTCTTTCACTTCCTTTCCTTTGTAGGTTGTTGTAATCCGAGCATAATTCCATGGAATAGCCCTGCTATCAGTTATTGGCAACTGTATTGCTGGCTTGATGATGAAAGGATCCATTCGAACGCCTGCTACCGTCAAGACGGGCTTGGTTGCTGCCCCTGGTACAACTATTTTTGCTTTCCCCGGGCTTACCGGTACTTCGTTCACACTTCCCTTTCTTGCTTCCGACCCTCCTGGTATGTCCTTCTTGCAACTGGGTGACTCATCAAGGCTTGGCCCTTTTCTCATTCCTACCCCGCTAGACTTGATCATCGTTACAGTCTGGGAGGTTTTCTCCATTCCTTCTTCTACCCGTACCAACTCGATCATGTTGGTCTCATGATGAGTTGGAAGTGGGTTTTGGTTGATGTTGGGCTCTGTTGGAGTCTGGACCTCAATCCTGCGAGTGTCGATGAGCTCTTGGATGGCTGTTCTCAACCTCCAACACTTTTCTGTGTCGTGTCCCGGACATCCTGAGCAGTAGGCACAATTTACTGAATGGTCCAGGTTCTTTGGAAGAGGATTTGGTAGCTTAGCTTCAACCGGATTTAGCAACCCTACTTGCTTCAACCGGTGGAACAGACTGGTGTAAGACTCCCCCAAGGGAGTGAAAGCCTTTGGCCTTGGCGCCCTGTCGCCCTTGAATGCCTGGTTCGGACGAAAACTCGTGCCCGAGGGGTTTCTGTAAGCTCTTGGGGGTGGATAATTACTTTGCGGGCTTGGTGCACGCCACGGTGCATGGACGGGAGGTGCAGAATATGACTGTCACACCTCCTTTTTACGCACCCACGAGGGCACAAGGGAGTTTTTCCAATTAAAGGACAATCGAGACGGGATTTATTTAATTAATTTAGAGTCGCCACTTGGAAAAATAATGGTGTCCCAAGTCACCGGTTTGATCCCGAACCGAGGAAATTTATGACTCTGTATTACAGTCTGCGAAACTAGAAACCTGGATAAGGAATTCTGTTAACCCGGGAGAAGGTGTTAGGCACTCCCGGATTCCGTGGTTTTAGCACGGTCGCTCAACTGCAATTTTTGTTTTTATCTGATTTCTTTATATATTTTAATTAGGTGCTTTTAATGTTCCCCTTTTCAATTTTAGAAGAATTGCGACGTCACGAAAACACATTTCGAGTCACACCGCAACTAGTACGCATGTGACTTAAATGTATTTCAGTTTCGCCGAGAGTAAGATTTAGGTCACATATGCGCACCCGTAATTAGGAAAGTATTTTATTAAAGTCGTGCCTAAAGATTCTACGTCTTTGTTAATTTTGGAAAGACCGTGAAATTCTCTAAACGGTCTTCCGAGTCTAAAATTTATTACCAATTATTTGAGGGCCCCGTGATTTGCGTGTTATTTGGCGAGGCTCGTCCCATTTATTATTTAAAGGCCACTTAAACCACTTTTATTATTTATTATTTTTAAAGAGAATTGCAACGTCGTAAAAAAAAGCATCTCAAACCACGTCACAATCAATGTACCCGTGATTATCGACACATTTCGACTTCGTTGAGATTTAGACTTGGGTCACATAAATGTACACTCGAGTTTAAGAAGGTAATATCGTTAAAATAACGTGCCTAAAGCAACTACGCGTTAGCAACTTTGCGAGGGCCATGAAATTTACTGAATGGCACGCCTCGCATTACTAAATATTACATTAAACATGCAAATATTACAATGATGAACACACTGTCACTCAAAAACGAAAAATAATCCTCTAGTTAGCAAAAATTCCTAAAAAAGTAATGGTGAACAATAATAAACTATCATTCTTTAAGGAAAGAGCACATATTATTAATTTAAGTGTACATTAGCAAATGACAAAGTGTACACTTTCATAATACACTCATTCAATCAGAACCAAACATAAAACGTCAAAGTAAAACAAATACTAACGCTATTGCTCTTTCTTCTAATCAGCATCTCACTAACGATATTAACAGTGGAAAGGAAGTAGAATATTTGAATGGAAACAAACATCTATTATTGCCATCTATGCGATGGAATTCTGTACATAGCTCCCGGCATTCGACTAGTTTTCATTTTTTTATTTTTTTTTAAATAATAGCATATAAAGAACTAGTTCAGACCAAAGAAATCAGATTTGGAGAATCAGACAACTAAATATTAACTTCAAAAATACATCATGACAATTATATCCACATAAACATATGTAAAACGAAATTCATCTTAGCAACATACAAATGATAGGATTAGAGAAAATGAACCTGTAGTTTATACGGATTGAATGAAGCATCAACTACAATCGGGCATCGACAAGGGGAAACCCGAACGGAACTAGCAACCAACAAACGACAAACTTGACTAGGCCACGAACGGACTCCAAACTGAAACTTCAAAACATGAAACTATTTCGTTGCTCAAGCTAAGATTAAGGTGAGAATGGAGAAGAAGAAACTTAATGTGTTCTCATGGCTGAAGCAATGTCAAATGAGAAGAAGAGCAGCGATGGCCATGGTGCTCGAGAGGTCCAAAAATGGCTGTTCCGGTGAGCTGAAGAAGAAGGAGATGGCGTCGAAAGGGTTCTGGACGATGCTTGGTTGCTGGTCGAAGGGTGGTTGGAGGATGATGGTTTTTTGTAGGGTTCGTTTTTTTGCTTCCGTTGGAGAAGATTCAAAAATGAAAATTTAGAAAGACATGTTATCTCCTTCAAAATGTCTTCTTCAAGAAGATGAAAACAGTCCATCTCAAAATGTATTCATTTGTGTGTGTGTTGTTTTTTTTCTCTCGTTGTTTTCATCCCAAAAAATGGAGAAAATCCAGTAGTCTCCTTGTTCTCCTTTTTCTCTCGGAAGAAGACCAGGCAGTAGTGTCTCCTTTGTTTTCTTTTTTAAAGAAAGAGAGATCTGCCCGTTAGTTTTCTTCTTTTCTTTGCGTTTTTTTTAATTCTCCTTTTTACCTCTTTTCTTTTTTCTTTTTCATTTTCTCTCTTCTTTTGTTTTCCAACTCCCGTCTTGCTGCCGTTGTTCTTTCTTTTAAACAAAGAACATGTATAGTCACATTTTCTTTTGTTAAATCCCCCTCCCATCTTTCACGTGAGCCCCCCTTCCAATTGTTCCCCTTCTTTCTATTTTTTATTCCTTTCCTTGTCTTGTAGTGTTTGTAATGTATTGTATTTATTTTATTTTATTTTCATTTCATTTTTTTTTAATTGTTCCCCCATCCCCCATTATGTATTGTCCCCATAGTGTATGCATGTGTGTGTATGGGTTATTTTGTCCGTGTTCCCCGTGTGGTGGACTCGGATTATTACGGGCTAGGTCCGAAAATTATAAAATCGGATAGTTTGAACCCGAATATTATTCTTTGCCCGAAACCGATAATGAGAACACAGTGTTATTAATTAATCCTACGTAAGCAAAATAACTACAAGACTCACTATGAAAACAAATCTATTTTTTTTTATATTTTTCAAGATTAAAGTTACCACAAAATACTAATTATATTATTTTTTGTTTTATAATTTTTGTTTTTTATATAAAAATAAAGATATAAAGAACTATTTTTTTTATTTTTTAAGTTTAAAATGACTACAAAATATTAAATAAAATTATTTTTGTAATTTTCGTTTTTAATAAAAAGATAAAAATATAAAGTACTATTTTTGTATTTTTCAAGTTTAAAATGACTACGAAACATTAATAAAACTATATTTTTGTTATTTTTCATCTTAAGGTAAAAATAAAGTAAAAGAGTCAAATTTAGCTAAAATAGCTATATTAAAACTAAACTAAATATTTTACGCTAAAAATATAAAAAATCTCGGGGAGGGTCAAAAATCACGCGTTTACAGCTGCCCCTCTTTGACTGAAAACACATAGAGTTTTCAGACAAAGAACGACTAGACAAGTGTTTTTGACCCGACCCTTATTCGGAGGGACTAAACTAAAAGAAAAGGAATGTGACCGAGCCCTTGTATCTGAGCTGCCTACATATCCTTGGCTATAAAGGAATCAGGCCACGTGTAGTTCGAAAGTGAGTGAGGAAGGGGTATACCGAGGTGGAGAGCCAGTCGAGGTGTCGTTTCATCGAGGTTCCGTTCCATCGAAGTTCCGGTCCGTGGTCCTGCTATTACATCGAAAATCAAAACATGAAAAAGGCTAACTAAACCTATCAGCTACTAGTTACAAGATTCCTATCTATGAGTCTTCTAAAGCTTGATCTTGAGTATTGTTTGGTGCTTCATGTAGACTCTAAATTTGAACTTTGATACTTGCTAGTTGTAGGTGCTAGTTCAATCTTCTTCGGCCTTCTGGATCAGGACCAGACTTGCAGTTCTTGTGTCATTGACCATGTCTTGGACAACTTTCATCAGCTTCTGCATTTTGGATTGGCTTCTTACCCCTTTTTTCATTGTGACTAACTTCTGTTGATCATCTCGGACTGTTGACTCGCATTCTGGTCGCAAGCTTCTTTTGTTGCTAACTTGCATTGCACTCCAAAGTGAATTCCCTGACTTGTGATCTTCGAGCTATTCTCCTTCGAAGTTTGAATCTATCTTTTCTGATCCTTGTCACCTTCCTTCTGATTCATGCTGAGGATTTCCGTTACACTCTGTCACTTTTCGATTGTTCACTATCCTTATCAAATTTTGGAAACTGAGACGCCGTTCTGCTTTTCTGGAGGGCTTCTGACTTTAACGGCAAACTTTAACCATAAATTGCCATTCCATTCTTCAGGCAGGCACCTGATTACCAAAACTTGAAATGTATAGATCGAATGATTACCATCTCAGGAGGAAAAAATTCATCTGACCAAGATTTTGATATCTTAGGAGAAAGATTCATCAGACTGAGATTTTGATATCTTAGGAGAAAGATTCATCAGACTAAGATTTCGACGCTAGGAGATAATTCTTCAGACTAGGTCTAAATTGTTGTGATCTCGGGAGAAAGATTCATCAGACTAAGATTTTGACACTAGGAGATAATTCCTCAGACTAGGTCTAAATTGTTGTGATCTCAGGAGAAAGATTCATCAGACTGAGATTTTGATATCTTAGGAGAAAGATTCATCGGACTAAGATTTTGACGCTAGGAGATAATTCCTCCGACTAGGTCTAAATTGTTGTGATCTCAGGAGAAAGATTCATCAGACTGAGATTTTGATATCTTAAGAGAAAGATTCATCGGACTAAGATTTTGATGTCTTAGGAGAAAGATTCATCAGGACTAAGATTTTGACGCTAGGAGATAATTCCTCAGACTAGGTCTAAATTGTTGCCTTACTTAAAATCTTCCAATTGTTGCTTCATTCTTCTTGTTGCTTTCATCTAAAACCTCTAATTGTTGTTTTTCACTTCCTATTAAATTATCTTTAACTATAACTTCATAAACTAAATCGACACTCCATTCTTCAGGCGGGCTTCCTGACTTCAACTACATCTTCAAAACTAAATCGCCACTCCATTCTTCAGGCGGGCTTCCTGACTTCAACTACATCTTCAAAACTAAATCGCCACTCCATTCTTCAAGCGGGCATCCCTGACTTCAACTACAACTTTAAAATAAATCGCCACTCTATTCTTCAGACGGGCTTCCTGACTTCAACTACATCTTCAAAACTAAATCGCCACTCCATTCTTCAGGCGGGCTTCCTGACTTCAACTACATCTTCAAAACTAAATCGCCACTTCATTCTTCAGGCGGGCTTCCTGACTTCAACTACATCTTCAAAACTAAATCGCCACTCCATTCTTCGGGCGGGCATCCCTGACTTCAACTACTGCTTCAAAATAAAATTGCCACTCCATTCTTCAGGCGGGCTCCCCGACTTTAACTACAACTCAAAACTAAATCGCCACTCCATTCTTCAGGCGGGCTCCCTGACTTCAACTACATCTTCAAAACTAAATCGCCACTCCATTCTTCAGACGGGCTCCCTGACTTCAACTACAACTTCAAAATAAATCGACACTCCATTCTTCAGGCGGGCTCCCTGACTTCAACTACATCTTCAAAACTAAATCGCCACTCCATTCTTCAGGAGGGCTCCCTGACTTCAACTACAACTTTAAAATAAATCGCCACTCCATTCTTCAGGCGGGCTCCCTGACTTTAACTACAACTCAAAACTAAATCGCCACTCCATTCTTCAGGCGGGCTCCCTGACTTCAACTACAACTCAAAACTAAATCGCCACTCTATTCTTCAGGCGGGCTCCCCGACTTCAACATCAACTCACTAACTACATCCCATCCTTTCTTCTAAATTACCTTGTTTCGGAATTGCTTTCCTCCTAGGTCGTGTTATTTCTCCCTTGACTGCTGGGGATATCTTTGGAATTGTTTACTTACCTGCTGGGGATGATGCTGCTGGGAAAATCTTCTCTATTTTCTCCTTTTCTACTTCCTTCAAAACCTTTTATTCTCTCCCGGGATCGCGGGGGATTGAAATGTCATTAGCTGAGGATTGTCCTGTCGGGGGACCCCTTTTCCTTTTTCCTTTTTCCAAACCTCCTTCGAAATCAGTGTTTCATTTTTCGAGAACTGTTGGGGATAATGCTGCCGGGGAAATCTCGAAATCAGTGTTTCATTTTTTCGAGAACTGTTGGGGATGATACCGGCCTCTTGCCTTTCTGAACGCAAGCTTCCTCGTTTTGTCCTGTCTGCTGGGGGTATAATTTCCTCTATCACAGCTTGTTGTTTTCTTTCTTTCAAAGCTGCTGGGGATAATCGGGTTCAAAGATCATTTCCTCGCATTATCTGGCTTCTTTCCCCAACCGGGTATTTGGTTTCGAGAAAATTTTCACAACGGGAGAAAATTTTCTGCCCCAGTTTGAGAATCTTCTTCGTGGCATGCTTTTCTGCCAACAACCCCTCTTCTTCCTGTTTCAAATCAAAGAAAAATTAGTTAGTTTTAAAATGTGGTGGCTGGTTGTGGTGCTCCTGCTGGGGATGGTTCTCCTCTTCTTTCCCTGCTCTGCGTTTCGTTGTCAGACCCTGCCGGGGATGTTATCATTTGATGATATTCATGTTGGGGATAGTTTTCTCCTTTCTTGCTTCCCCGCCTTCCTTGACGACTCTTTATTCGCAAACCTTTCCACGTGGTTTTTCACTGACCACCCGAATTCCTATAATAGTGACCCTTCGTGAAGACCTTGCACGTTTTACTGGTGAACCATTTTCTTTGTTCACTCTTGTCACTGAAAATACCTTTCTACTGGGGATATCTCCCCTTCTTTGGCGGCATATCTAAGGAATGGGCATTTCCCGACCTTCGAGTCTCATTGGCCTTGGCCTCGAGGTCATTAACCTTCATTGAAATATCCTTTTTCACACCGATCCACCCCTTTGTCGATTTCCTATTGCTGGGGAATATCCTTCTGGACACCGGCTTTGCGCTTAATCCCTCCTCACTTATACCACTTGGGTGTACCAATCAAATTCCGTCTTGCATAATTGGAAAGCTGATGGAAAATTTTGAAGTCATTTCTTACAAACAGACTCTATTGGGGAATTTTTATGAAAGGAGAAAGATAAAAGGAAACAGAATAAAAGACAAAAAACGAGGATGACTCTAAAAAGAAAAATTATAAAATAACCCTATCAAACGTGGATACCAACTCTAATGGACATGACATGCACATATAGCCTACCATCCGTCGTTAAACCGCCTTTTGTAATCTTCTCCCGGGGCTTTCCTATCTCATTTCCAACCTTCGTTCGACTTGTAGTGCCTGAGGGGTTTTCACTACCAAGCCTCTCTCATTTCGGTTTTCTCTCAGCTTTCATCGCCTTATGGTGCCTGTGAAGGTTTTCACCGCTAAGACTCTCTCATTTGTGTCACTTTTCCGCTGGAGATTGGTGGTGCTACTGCTAAGATTCTCTCATATTTCTTCTGCTGCAGATCCGAGTCTTTTCCGATGGGAATCAGAGTGTTATGTTCTGATAAGACTTCTCTCATTTGCCTGACTTGGCCTCTTTTAAAGATTGGTCAAAAGGTCTTTCTTTGGACTGTAATGTGGATTTGGATAAGGCTAGAAAGAAAGGGTATTAAAGGCTCAAAATAAAACAAATTGGGTTCAAAATTACAACCTTCGAAATCCTATATTTTCCTTACATAAACAATTTTTTTTTTTTTTTTATTGCCCCTGTTTCTTGCTTGGGGATTGTTTGGTTTTTATTTACACTATGACCGAGCTGTGAAGCGCCTACGTATCCTCTTTGAGGAATCAGGTCAAACGTAGTTCCCAATTCCTTGTTTTTTCTAGTTTTTCCTTTTCTTTTTTTTCTTTTCTTTTTTTTTCTTTTTGGTTGTTTTCGTTGTTTTCTTTTTCTCTTTTTCTTTCTTTATCTTCCCCATTTGAGTTTCTAATTTTGGTACCGATTCCGAAGGAGGGGTATGAAAGGAATCAAAATAAGGCTCGAAGGGTTGACGATGGATAAAGTGTTTGGATAGCAGAACAAAATGCCTTCGTCATTCCAATCTTCAAAACATGCCAAGTGTAAACGACACAATTAGTATTCGTCATATCTTTAAAGCACTGTTGGGCAACACTCTCATTTTCATTATTATGAACGACCCCATGTCAATTTTGGTAGCTTGCCTTTAACGGTTTTCTTTTACTTGCCCCAGTTTCTCATGACTCGGGTTTCGAATAATCTCAAACCGTTCTTACTTCATTCAAATATCTCTATCACCTCCCAATGGTTTTGTGATTAACTTTTAAGATCAGGCCAGAACTATGCGCGCACGTCATGTCACTAGAGCTAGCAGAAAAAGAACTATAGGAAGGAGAGGACTAAATAACAGAAAATGTCTAGAAATAATGTAAAATAGGTCATTGCATTAATCGATAAAACAACGACTCGAACAACCAAAAAACAAAACTGGGGTTACAACCCTTAGAACGAACCTAGACCCCTTTAGATGAGACACTATGATCAAAAGAAAAATACAAGGATAAAAGGTTTGAGCCACAAAACAACATTCGGATTACCATTCTCAAATAACTCGGACAAATAGAAATGACAACAAAATAAGCCACCACAAATGACTCTCCAATTGATAAGCCTGACATTTAGCCACGAATTTGATTATCAGAACCACTATGGCCTTCTCTCATTTCAGTCGGCAAATTCCCGAGTGGATTCTCATATTCCGTGTCACCGGGCATCACCGCCAGAAAGTGTGTATCATCAGGTGCAGGTAACGGATTCAGCGCGATATTCTGGGTGTCACTGTTATGAATCACAATCAATCTTTCTTGGATCATCCTTTCTATTTCCCTTTTCAAATCCCGACAACTTTCCATGTTGTGCCCCGGGGCATTGGGAATGGTATTCACACCTTTTAGATGGGTCAAAGCTCCTTGCACGTGGGTCCACATGATTGGGAGGGATGGGTGCAATCATGTCCCGTTGTTTTAACTTCTCAAATAAGCTTGCATAGGAAACTCCTATTGGTGTGAAATGTTCCTTCAACTTCGGTTCCCTTCTATACCCTTGGTTTGGAAGTGGGTTATAAGGTATTTGGAAATTTTGCAGAGGCTGGTAGAGATTTTGTGATGCCCGTGCTCGCTTTCTTGGATGATTTGATGGCTGAATAACATACTGGGGTGGATCAACTGAGTATGGTGGGTTCGGAGGTGGATAGTAATGCTCAGGGGAGTTATGGGAAATCTGTCGAGACATCGCATACCGTCGAGATGTTCTTCTGGAACCTTTTCTTGACCCTGATATCATCATGACTTCTTCATCCCTCTCATTCGTGTCACTAGATTCAAATTGGACAGCCTGAGCTGCAGCCTTGAGAGCCGCTTGACTTATAATTCTGCCTGTCGTAAGACCGTTCTCTACCATTTCTCCCATTTTGATTACATCCAAGAAGGATTGACCAACCGCAGACATCATGTTCTGAAAATAATCCGGCTCTTGAGCCTGAAGGAAGACAGTGGTTAACTCATGGTCATCCATGGGTGGCTCAACACGAGCCGCTTGCTCTCTCCATTTAAGGGCATATTCCCTGAAACTTTCATTTGGTTTCTTCTTCAGATTTGAAAGGAAAATGCGGTCTGGGGCAATGTCAATGTTGTATTGGAATTGTTTGACAAAAGCTTGTGCCATGTCGTTCCAGACGTGCCAGCGAGATGCATCTTGATCCCAAAACCATTCAGAGGCTACTCCTGTAAGGCTTTCCCCAAAGTAAGCTATTAACAATTCTTCATTTCTTCCCAGACTCCTTACTTGATTGCAATACCTTTTCAAGTGGGCTATTGGGTGTCCATGTCCATCGTACTTTTCAAATTTGGGAATCTTGAAACCAGGTGGCAAGTGGACATCGGGAAACAAGCATAGATCTTTGAAAGCCACACTCTTTTGACCCGCCAACCCGTGCGTGTTTTTCAACCGCTGTTCTAAGCTTTTCAATCTTTGGGTTATTTCCTCCTGTACCATCTTTCGGGGATCTTGCGTTGTCCGCTTGTCACAAACCAACCACCTTCTACTTACTTTTCAATTCAAGACAAAACATGTTAGAATGGACTCAGTCAGTCCTTATCAAAAATATTTTTTTTTTATTTTTTTATTTTTTTATATATATACATATACAGTTGTGGTCGAATCTTTTGGAGATTGCCTACGTATCATGACCCCGCATGAATCAGACCGAGCGTAGTTCTTGCAAATCAATGCAAGAAGTAAAGAGATATTTATTTGATTTTTTTTGTTTTCTTTGAAGAAAAATTGTAAAAGCTCACTCCAACTACAAACTCTCATAAAAAAACTTTCACGCCTTGTGCCAGAGATTTCTACAAGAATCAGAATAGTTTTAACGTCAATTATGACTATTTCTACAAAATTGGCCATGTAATGGCTTATTTGGCAAAATGGCTATTTTTGCAAAATTTTTACTTAAGAAAGTAAACTTGAAAATTTTCTCATCCTGGGGCTCATGGGGCATCGTTCGGCATCGCCATAGGCCAACAAAAGATTGAAAATTTTTTATGTCAATTGTGACTATTTTTACAAAATTGGCCACATAATGGCTTATTTGACAAAATGACTATTTTTGCAAAATTTATTTAAGAAAGATAAACTTGAAATTTTTTTTTTATCTTGTGGCTCATGGGGCATCGTTCGGCATCACCATAAACCAACACAAGACTATTTTTCATAAATTGGCCATGTAATGGCTTATTTAGGCAAAGTGGCTCTTTATGCAAAATTTTATTTAAGAAGATGCAAATTCAAAATTTTTATCTTGGGGCCTATGGGGCATCGTTCAGCACCGACACAGGCCAATACAAGACTGATAAAGTAAAAATGCAAAAATGTGGCTATTTCAGCAAAATTTTGGCCATGTAATGGCTTATTTGATAAAGTGGTTATTTTTGTAAAGTTGAGAGATGACTCAAAACTTGATTTCCGCGGATACAGCCTTTCGACATTTCCGCGAAGAAATATTTCAAGGCTACGTCCAAAATTGTTTAAAATGACCCAAAGTGGCTATTCTTGCAAAAACGGCCTTCCGGCGTCCTTTTGAGGGACATTCGGCTTGTTTTAAGCAAGAATAACATCACCCGACTTATTTATAACATAATAAAAAATTTGACATTTTTTGGTTATTTTTTGCAAAAGGGGTGTGAACCCTGACTTGATTTTGCGGTTATGGCCTTGCAATATTTCCACAAGGAATATTTTAAGGATGTGCCCGCAAATTATTAAAAATGATTCAAAGTGGCTATTTTTAAAAAAAAACAACCTTCCGGCGTCCTTTCGGAACATTCGGCTATTTTCGAAAAACAGCGTCACTTCGATTTATTAAAAACTAAAATTCGACATTTTTTTTTATTTTTAAAAGGGGTGGTTGAACCCGATGAGGGTTGCCTACGTATCTCACCTAGTGGTGAGAATCAAACCTGCGTAGTTCGGTCAGATTATTTTATGACCAATTATTTCAACAAAATTGCTCTTCCCATTTTTCAAATTTTTCTTTTCAAATTTTCGACTGCGTTTTGTCAATATTTTAATACTTTTCTGTTCCAAATTTCTTTCTTTTTGTTTTCCAGGAATTTAGCCCGTAATAATCTAGAACAAATAAATGCAACATATAACATGCTCGGTCTTTTGATTACCGGGTCACCTGTCCTAGACGGACCCAACCCCTGTGTTGAGTCCCCTAAGTCAGATATGATGCAAATAAACGTCCTAAATCTAGGCTCAATATCCCGATGTTTTCAATGGTACTAGACCGTGTACCCGAGCGGACAACTCGGATCGAGGAGGGGGCTACGTACCGGTGACCCGCGGAGTCAATCGGCTTTGTAACTTATCCTGCCTCTTTTCTTATTTTTGGTATTGACACTAACAGAAAGGGGAGTCTCAACCAGTAAACACATCCCCGGGGGTAAGAAGAGAAGGGTTTCTCGGCACAGTTTTATATATACAGTTCACGCAATATCAAAGCGGTAAACATGTAGCAATTTGTATATACAGTGCAACTAGTATCAAAGCGGTAGACATGTAGCACATTAATTAAACATGTAATAAAATCGGATATAGACAAAACAACAATTTAACTGAGCTCGAATTCTTAGACCCTGAACCGAAGTTCAATGATAACATCCCCAGCAGAGTCGCCAGAGCTGTCACACCTCCTTTTTACGCACCCACGAGGGCACAAGGGAGTTTTTCCAATTAAAGGACAATCGAGACGGGATTTATTTAATTAATTTAGAGTCGCCACTTGGAAAAATAATGGTGTCCCAAGTCACCGGTTTGATCCCGAACCGAGGAAATTTATGACTCCGTAATACAATCCGCGAAACTAGAAACCTGGATAAGGAATTCTGTTAACCCGGGAGAAGGTGTTAGGCACTCCCGGATTCCGTGGTTTTAGCACGGTCGCTCAACTGCAATTTTTGCTTTTATCTGATTTCTTTATATATTTTAATTAGGTGCTTTTAATGTTCCGCTTTTCAATTTTAGAAGAATTGCGACGTCACGAAAACACATTTCGAGTCACACCGCAACTAGTACGCCTGTGACTTAAATGTATTTCAGTTTCGCCGAGAGTAAGATTTAGGTCACATATGCGCACCCGTAATTAGGAAAGTATTTTATTAAAGTCGTGCCTAAAGATTCTACGTCTTTGTTAATTTTGGAAAGACCGCGAAATTCTCTAAACGGTCTTCCGAGTCTAAAATTTATTACCAATTATTTGAGGGCCCCGTGATTTGCGTGTTATTTGGCGAGGCTCGTCCCATTTATTATTTAAAGGCCACTTAAACCACTTTTATTATTTATTATTTTTAAAGAGAATTGCAACGTCGTAAAAAAAAGCATCTCAAACCACGTCACAATCAATGTACCCGTGATTATCGACACATTTCGACTTCGTTGAGATTTAGACTTGGGTCACATAAATGTACACTCGAGTTTAAGAAGGTAATATCGTTAAAATAGCGTGCCTAAAGCAACTACGCGTTAGCAACTTTGCGAGGGCCATGAAATTTACTGAATGGCACGCCTCGCATTACTAAATATTACATTAAACATGCAAATATTACAATGATGAACACACTGTCACTCAAAAACGAAAAATAATCCTCTAGTTAGCAAAAATTCCTAAAAAAGTAATGGTGAACAATAATAAACTATCATTCTTTAAGGAAAGAGAACATATTATTAATTTAAGTGTACATTAGCAAATGACAAAGTGTACACTTTCATAATACACTCATTCAATCAGAACCAAACATAAAACGTCAAAGTAAAACAAATACTAACGCTATTGCTCTTTCTTCTAATCAGCATCTCACTAACGATATTAACAGTGGAAAGGAAGTAGAATATTTGAAAGGAAACAAACATCTATTATTGCCATCTATGCGATGGAATTCTGTACATAGCTCCCGGCATTCGACTAGTTTTCATTTTTTTATTTTTTTTTAAATAATAGCATATAAAGAACTAGTTCAGACCAAAGAAATCAGATTTGGAGAATCAGACAACTAAATATTAACTTCAAAAATACATCATGACAATTATATCCACATAAACATATGTAAAACGAAATTCATCTTAGCAACATACAAATGATAGGATTAGAGAAAATGAACCTGTAGTTTATACGGATTGAATGAAGCATCAACTACAATCGGGCATCGACAAGGGGAAACCCGAACGGAACTAGCAACCAACAAACGACAAACTTGACTAGGCCACGAACGGACTCCAAACTGAAACTTCAAAACATGAAACTATTTCGTTGCTCAAGCTAAGATTAAGGTGAGAATGGAGAAGAAGAAACTTAATGTGTTCTCATGGCTGAAGCAATGTCAAATGAGAAGAAGAGCAGCGATGGCCATGGTGCTCGAGAGGTCCAAAAATGGCTGTTCCGGTGAGCTGAAGAAGAAGGAGATGGCGTCGAAAGGGTTCTGGACGATGCTTGGTTGCTGGTCGAAGGGTGGTTGGAGGATGATGGTTTTTTGTAGGGTTCGTTTTTTTGCTTCCGTTGGAGAAGATTCAAAAATGAAAATTTAGAAAGACATGTTATCTCCTTCAAAATGTCTTCTTCAAGAAGATGAAAACAGTCCATCTCAAAATGTATTCATTTGTGTGTGTGTTGTTTTTTTTTCTCTCGTTGTTTTCATCCCAAAAAATGGAGAAAATCCAGTAGTCTCCTTGTTCTCCTTTTTCTCTCGGAAGAAGACCAGGCAGTAGTGTCTCCTTTGTTTTCTTTTTTAAAGAAAGAGAGATCTGCCCGTTAGTTTTCTTCTTTTCTTTGCGTTTTTTTTAATTCTCCTTTTTACCTCTTTTCTTTTTTCTTTTTCATTTTCTCTCTTCTTTTGTTTTCCAACTCCCGTCTTGCTGCCGTTGTTCTTTCTTTTAAACAAAGAACATGTATAGTCACATTTTCTTTTGTTAAATCCCCCTCCCATCTTTCACGTGAGCCCCCCTTCCAATTGTTCCCCTTCTTTCTATTTTTTATTCCTTTCCTTGTCTTGTAGTGTTTGTAATGTATTGTATTTATTTTATTTTATTTTCATTTCATTTTTTTTTAATTGTTCCCCCATCCCCCATTATGTATTGTCCCCATAGTGTATGCATGTGTGTGTATGGGTTATTTTGTCCGTGTTCCCCGTGTGGTGGACTCGGATTATTACGGGCTAGGTCCGAAAATTATAAAATCGGATAGTTTGAACCCGAATATTATTCTTTGCCCGAAACCGATAATGAGAACACAGTGTTATTAATTAATCCTACGTAAGCAAAATAACTACAAGACTCACTATGAAAACAAATCTATTTTTTTTTATATTTTTCAAGATTAAAGTTACCACAAAATACTAATTATATTATTTTTTGTTTTATAATTTTTGTTTTTTATATAAAAATAAAGATATAAAGAACTATTTTTTTTATTTTTTAAGTTTAAAATGACTACAAAATATTAAATAAAATTATTTTTGTAATTTTCGTTTTTAATAAAAAGATAAAAATATAAAGTACTATTTTTGTATTTTTCAAGTTTAAAATGACTACGAAACATTAATAAAACTATATTTTTGTTATTTTTCATCTTAAGGTAAAAATAAAGTAAAAGAGTCAAATTTAGCTAAAATAGCTATATTAAAACTAAACTAAATATTTTACGCTAAAAATATAAAAAATCTCGGGAGGGTCAAAAATCACGCGTTTACAGTTAGTTGTGTCATGATTCATCTTACATATGGTATTAAACCATCCAAATCACTTGTGAAATTTATTGTAATATGCAATCGTGCTGGTGGTGAGGCTGGGGCGGGCTATATTGGGGTGCGGGGCCTCTGTTTCTGAACCATGTCCCGGACTCGACTGCCGCGACTTCCTCTTTCCTCTTTTTCCCAAGTACTCCTCCAGTGCCACTTTGGATAGCCTGAGTGGTGGCTTTCAATGCCGAGTAGCTCATGATCTTGTTGGCCTTCAAACCTTCCTCGATCATAGC
Organism: Nicotiana noctiflora; assembly: GCA_032618575.1. Taxonomy (NCBI): domain Eukaryota; kingdom Viridiplantae; phylum Streptophyta; class Magnoliopsida; order Solanales; family Solanaceae; genus Nicotiana; species Nicotiana noctiflora. The sequence goes on along the minus strand of JASVEL010002314.1, from coordinate 228,794 downwards.
CCCCATTTTTATCACCTCAGTGAATGATTTGCCCACGGACGTTACCAGATGTCCGAAATAGGTTGGCTCTAGTGTCTGCAAGAAGTAATCCACCATCTCGCTCTCTCTCATCGGCGGATCTACCCTGGCTGCCTGTTCCCTCCAGCGGAAACCAAATTCCCTGAAACTTTCAGCGTGTTTCTTTTCTAATTTTAGCAATGATAGGCGGTCGGGGACTATTTCAAGATTGTACTGGAACTGCCCAATAAAAGCTTGAGCCAAGTCATCCCACGTAAACCATCTGCTGGGGTCCTGTCTAGTGTACCACTCCAGCGCAGATCCTCCCAGACTCTGACCGAAGTAAGCTATCATAATCTCATCCCGTCCTCCGGCTCCTCGCATTTTACTACAAAACCCTCGGAGGTGGGCTATAGGATCACCGTGCCCCTCGTATAGGTCAAACCTGGGCATTTTGAACCCGGTCGGTAATTGGACGTCGGGGAACGGGCACAGATCCTTGTAAGCGACACTGACCTGATTACCCAAACCGTGCATGTTCCTGAAGGACTGCTCCAGGCTTTTAACTTTTCTGATAACTTCCTCATGTTCCGAACTTTGGAAGTACTTTTCCGGTTCTGCCGGATTATCCCAGTGAGGGGTATGTGATTGCGGTTCAGGAGCCCTAAAAGTAGGCTCCGGAGGATAGTAAGAGTTGTCATGGATCTGAACATGCGGCTCGCCGGCCGGCCTTTGCAGAGGAGCAGGTGGAGGTGCCACAAAAACAGGGGGGGCTGGAGGAGGATTTGGTTTGGCTGGTGGAATGTGGGTGGCATATGGGTTTTCCCCCTGAAAGTATGGATAGATCGGGGCGCTTGTCGAAGGATCGATGGGCGGATATTCCGGAGCCGAGGCGAGAGTAGGGCGGTTTGGTGAAGACTATTCCCTGGCCCAGGCCAGGTGCATCTCTGTTATCTGTTGTTTTAACCGGTCTACCTCTTCTTTCATGATTTGTAACTCTGATTTTTCTTCCTCGAGGCTCTTACCAGAACTAGACATGCTTACTGTAATCGGTCCTTTGGATCTAGTACGGTAATGATGGCTGGCCAGTATATTCTGTCAAACCAACTGCTAAACTTTTCCGGAAATGCAACAAACTTGTTAGTTTACCGAGTTTGACAGATATGTTATAGCACGTTGGATGCAATGCACCTAACCAAATAACCCTTTCTACATGTACTCTTAACATGCGTCATTCCAACTCTTTTTTTTTTTTTTTTTTTTCTTCTTTTCTTTTATCCTTGAAAGCCTTATTGTTATTAACCTTTGCATTCTTTTCCTTTTAGTGGTGGTCGAATCTTATGTGGATTGCCTACGTATCACGACCCCGCGTGAATCAGACCGAGCGTAGTTCTGGTAACAAGATTGTGGCAAAATTCGGTAACTTTTATATCAAATAAAACCTTTAAAGTTACAAAACATGTCTTACAATAATCAGCAAAAGAAATGCTTGACTTGAAAAAAAACAAAACTGCCAACTAGCTTGACCCAAGATTTCAAGAATACATTTTAATCAAAGACCTAATGCTCTAAAATTCCTGGGGGCCCGCGAGGCATCATTCGGCCTTGCCGCGGGCCTTGGTGCGAGGTCCTTGTGCAGTCCCCTTAATTCTCTCATGATCTGATGAACATAGCCCATGACTGAAGCAAAAAGGTCGGTGCGGGGCATTTGTTCACAAGCTAAGCACTTCATGGTGACATAATGCCCGATTTCTCCAATTCTGTCCTTGATCATGTCCCTTTCCCTGAGTAGCCGCTCTATCTGCTGGTTTTTCGCTCCCAACCTTTGAGCGTTGTTGGTGACTTGGTCTAGGAGCCTGTCTATTTGTTCTTGCAGTCGAGCCATCAAATTGTGACAACGGTCGAGGTCCGTTCTAGCATCTCGGGCTTGCTTGAAAACCCGCTCCCTGAGGATAACATTTGCCTCCCTTAGACTAGTGATGGTCTTAGTGTAATCTTCTTCCACCCGTTGTAGGTGAAGTGCATGTTGATGTGCCTCCTTTTTCCAGATAGCACGGACCCTCATTGTTTGGGCTTTTGACTCTTCTAATTCTCTTTGTACATCGGCAACTTGGCTTCTCAAACCCTTTATCAATTTTTCGTCTGCCCGACTCCTCAACTGTCTGTCAGCATCCCTTTTCATTTGCTCGATTTGAGCTCTCAAAAAGTCATTTTCCTGTGCCAACTTCTTTTTATCTCCTTCGTTGGCGGCGGCTTGCATATCCATTTCAAATTGGAGCTCCTGGGTCCGTTGCTCTATTCTGCTAATCTTTGTTCTATAAGCTTCTTCTCTGGCCAACCAGTCCCATTGTTCTTGTGACGCTCCAGCAAACTCCCTGAGATGGGGCCTTTTTGTGGGCCTTTGATGCTCCAATTCTCTACTATACCATGCAGGGTATTCCGACGATACTTCACCCCGGGCTCGATCTCGCACTCGAGTATCTATTTTTAATGTTTGACATTCACTCCAAATCTTTCGGACCAACGCTTCCGGGAACTGTCCTCCTGGTCCAATTTCAACCACATGTGGGCTGAGGTCTTCTTCTTTTGGGATTATTTGGCATCGTCCCAACTCTCTCAATACTCGACCTGGTGCGTAGGGCCGGATGCTGTTGATGCCCATTAGCAATAAATACGATTCCGCGGCCGATGCATATATGACTTCTTCCATGGGTAGCCAGCCGAATGTCCATTCTATCTTGCTGGCTGGGATCGAACGCAAAAGTCGTATCCATCCACTAATCTCTTCTGGCAAATCATGTCCCTCGACCCTCGTAGGGAATTCTTCTACACAGGTTTTCTCCGATAAACTATACCTCATAAATCGCGGGCGACGACATAAGTGATCGATCATCCATATTTGGAGCAGTACGTTGCAAGCTTCAAAGAAGACCCCTCCAGCTTTGCAGATAGTGAGTGCACGAGAGATATCCGATATTATCATGGGAGCCAAAGTACTATTGTTTTGTTTCATCAAAGTGCTGACGACCCCTGCCACTTGTATGTTGATATTCCCATCTTTTCTAGGAAATATCAATGAACCTAGGAAAGCTATCATGAAGGCGATGCGTCTATGCTCCTCCCATTTTAACCGGTTGTCTCCGCTGCAGATTTTGCTTTTGTGTTTGGTGAAGCCCCCATAATGACCATATTTGTCATATAGAAATGCCAAAGTGCAGAACCCTTCTGATAAGTCTGGGTTGTGTACAGTTCTGCGGATTTTCACAGTATCCAAAAACCTATGTACTGTCACTACCCTCGGCGCAATGAGATATTGTTCCCTCATAGGGACTTTTGGTCTTCCGATATACCCGGCCAATTCTTCTAATGTTGGTGTGAGTTCAAAGTCCGAAAAGTGGAACACATTGTGTGCTGGATCCCAGAACGAGATCAAGGCTCGTATGATGTCTCCTCTCGGGGGGATATTTAGTAGCCCCACTAGATCTCCCAGGTACAGCTTAACTGTGTCTTGTCCTTGCTTGCCCAAGTCGCTCCACCACCTATGCAAACTTAAGGGGATCTTGTTTATGATAGCTTCGGTTGTATTCTGACTCGTGCTCATTCTGCACATTTATTAAGGTAATTTTAGATGAAAGAGAAATCTTTATTTGACCCAAACAAAACTATCTTTTTTTTTTTTTTTTTTTTTTTTTTTTTTAAAAATGAAACGGGCCACAGGAATTGACTGGTCAAAATATTAAGATTGATGAAAAAGATGGTCGTTGAAAACTTATTTTGAGATGAAGAGAAGTTGGACCCGTTGAAGGCTGCCTACGTATCTCACACCCGGTGAGAATCAAACCCGCGTAGTTCGGTCCGTCGAAACAACTATTTTAGAGAAAACACATTTTGTCAAGAAAACCATTTTGTTGGCAAAGTCAACCTTCCGTCGCTTTTTTTTATCGGCCAACTAAACTTATTGACTTGTTGGTAAAACACATTTTTTTTTATTTTCTGAAAAATTATTTATTCCCCCATACTATTTCCTTTTGTTTTTCTTCCGTATTAAAAAGCCGGTCAGCATGCCAGTCTAAATAAATGTTTACAACAAATATGATATGTCAAGATGGCCTTTTCATTTCGGGCTGCCTGTCCTAGACGGACCCAACCCCTGTGTTGAGTCCCCTAAGTCAGATATGATGCAAACAAACGTCCTAAATCTAGGCTCAATATCCTGATGCTTTTCAATGGTACTAGACCGTGTACCCGAGCAGACAACTCGGATTTGAAGAGGGAGCTACGTACCGGGGACCCGCGGGATCGTCCGGCTTTGTAACTTATCCTGCCTCTTTTCTTATTTTGGTATTGACACTAACAGAAAGGGGGAGTCTCAACCAGTAAGCACATCCCCGGGGGTAAGAAGAGAAGGGTTTTCGGCACAGTTTTATATACAGTTCACGCAATATCAAAGCGGTAAACATATAGCAGTTTGTATATACAGCGCAACTAGTATCAAAGCGGTAGACATGTAGCACATTAATCAAAAATATATAATGAAATCAGATATAAGCAAAAACAACAATTTAACTGAGCTCGAATTCTTAGACCCTGAACCGAAGTTCTGGGTTTACCCAATCCCCAGCAGAGTCGCCAGAGCTGTCACACCTCCTTTTTACGCACCCGCGAGGGCGCGAAGGAGTTTTTTCCAATTAAAGGACAATCGAAGCGGGATTTGTTTATTTAATTCAGAGTCGCCACTTGAGAGATTTATGGTGTCCCAAGTCACCGATTAAGTCCCGAATCGAGGAAAAGATTGACTCTGTATACAGTCTGCGAAACTAGAAACCTGGATAAGGAATTCTGTTAACCCGGGAGAAGGTGTTAGGCACTCCCAGATTCCGTGGTTTTAGCACGGTCGCTCAACCGCTATTTTTGTTTCTATCTGATTTCTATATATATTTTTAATTATGTGCTTTTAATGTTCCGCTTTTCGATTTTTAGAAGAATTGCGACGTCACGAAAACACATTTCGAGTCACACCGCAACCAGTACGCCTGTGACTTTAACGTATCTCAGTTTCGCCGGGAGATAGATTTGGGTCACATAAATGCGCACCCGTATTTAAGAAAGTAATTATGTTACAAATCGTGCCTAAAGAGTCTATCGTCTTATTAATTTTAGAAAAAGACCGTGAAATTCACTAAACGGTCTTCCCGAGTCTATGTTTTTATTACAATTGATTGAGGGCCCCGCAAATGTGTATTTTAGTGCGGCGAGGCTCATCTCATTTTATTAAAGGCCAATCTTAGGATGAACTATATTGTCTACTTTCGTTTTTGTCCCTAATATTAATTTAATACCTAGTCCTATATGTATTATAATGAATAAATTTACGATTCAAAAACTCTTTTAATAGTTTTTAATTCCAATTTAATAACAGCGGATATGGCATCCACAATGCGATTGAGCCCAATACAAAGGAGAAACCGATGAGCTGGGCTTGAAGCCCATACGTGTGCCAGCCAGTTGAATGGGTAGACAATTATAAATCCTAATTAGTAATCAACAAATTCTTTGCTTAAGGTGAATATGCCTAAGTAGTAATGACATTTTTGCTTCTACCTCTTTAACACAAAGTTCTATAACATAACCTGGCTTTTAACTTTTGCAGCTTATCAACACCAATTAAAACAACGTATTGAATGTATTGTATACGAAATTGAGACAGGATTATTAGTTTTGTAAATTCATTCCTAAGTGTAACTCTACAATCAACCTCAAAGGCGTAAGCAGAGACTAAATTAATTCTATAAGCGCTAAGCACTGAACAACTAAAATTTATTATATAGCTAAGCAAATAGCATAAGCTTCCATCATTAACTAATCACTACCAAATATTTCAATGACATTTTGAAACGTGAAATCCAAACAACTTGTATTTTAGCGAAATTTCAGTTTTCAAACACATTAATCTTACTGTATTTGACAATCAATTATTCATTACCAAATATTTCAATTACATATGACAACTAAAATCTGAAGCAATCCAAACGTCTATATACAATAAAAAAAACAGTCCAGCAACAATCCAGTAAGAAAAAATGCAAATTCAGTAGAATAAAAGTATCAATATATCAGAAACAGCTTCATTTCATAGTCCAATCAATCACTTGAAGTTACCAGGGTTGTGTACTTGGAAATCAACAAAGCAGGAGACTAGAGATCAGTGGAGTCGATGAAGCAAAGTAACAGCCAGGCCAACAGCAACAAGAACCACAGCAACCCAACAGTAGACACTCAGCAAACAATCAGTAGTAATCCAAAACTCAGCAAGCAAAACAACAGCCCAAACAGACCCAAAGCAGTAGCCCAAAACACAATACTCAGCAAATAAAACACAATCAACTTCAGCAAACTAGTGATAAACAACTTCAATCAACCAATGACAAACAACTTCAACCACCAGAGCAAACGACCCCAAAATCTATGTAAGAGATCTCTGTGAACTCAAAACACAGTCCAATGAAACAGTAATCAAAGATCCAATGGCAAACCAAGAAGAATCCCAGCTCCCACTGTCTATTTTTCTAAAGTTTCTGTATGTGTGAATGGCTGTATGTTTCCAAATTCTCTCTCTCCCTCAATCCAGTCCTAAGCCCCCATCTATATAGCTTTTCCCTCCAGCCCCTAGTGGTACTCCCCCATATTAAATAAAACCCCTTGCCCATTCCCTTCTCTGCCCAGCCCATGATATTCCCTGGCAGCCCTGACACTGGTTTTGCCACTATATTGTGTCTGATCATGGGTTCTTTTAATTAAAATTAATAACAGGGGACAACTGGTGGTGAACTATGCTGTACAGCAGGTTCCACCAGCAGTCTTAATGCACTACCCTTTATCAGTTACACCATTCAACCCTATACTAACAAACAACTATATCCAAACATCATTGTTAATTCAGAATCCAGAATCAACACAAATCAGAAAATTGCCAAATCAAACAATTCAACACAGTGATGACCCCTTGCCCGGGCTTTCAAACAACAAAACTCGCGAATTAAAACGACGACATTTGTTATTCGACCATAATATATATGATCGATAACAACTGATCGACTTACGAATTTAATCGATTATAGCTTCAACGGACAGATTTGAAGAAATCGCTTATCCGAATTAACTAATTGACGACCTTAAGTTGATTAATTGTACAAAGCCACTACAATTAACAAACAATCAATCGGGCAGACAATAACGAGAAGGAATTGACCAAATAAAGGGTCATTGGAGAAGAAGCAAAAACAGAAAACTAAAGAAGAAACAAAGGATAACCGATTCACCTCATTGACATACTAAAATATGAAGAAAGAAAAGAGAAATACCATATGGGAAGAAAAACCACATTCGAACGAGCCTCGGACCCCTCTTGGATACAACTCGGGCTTGAACCTTTTGTTTTTGAGGCCAATGGACCTTAATTGAGATGTTTTCAATAGTGAAAACATCCCAATTAAGGTCTATTAGACCTCAATTAGGCAGGAATCGAATTTAGGGTTCCTGGCCGAGATTTTGGGGCTTGATGGGTTCTAGCAAGATTCGAACAAGACTAAGGCCGATGGGGGTATGAGGGAGGTGAGGGGAAGCTATGGTGTGATTTTGGTGAGGTTTGGCATGGCTTGGGTCTTAACTCGAATCTTCAAATGAAGATTCGAGGAGTTCCTGAGTGATTCGAGGTAAGTGGTTCGTGGATACGGAATGGGGGGGTCGAGATGGTCTTGTGGTGTAAAAATGGGGGGTTTTGGTGACTGACCACCGCCGTAAGGCAATTTCCGGCGGTGGTGCACGGCGGGGGACGGCGGCGTTACGTTGGTCTGTGAGAGAGACGGGTTCAATGTGAACGGCTAAGGGGATTGGGTGTTTGGGTATACTAAAATGGGCGAATCAATCGGAGCCGTTGGATCAGATGATCTGAACGGCTCAGATCGATCAGGGATGGTGGAACGTCGTCGTTTGGTTTAGCGGGTGGGGCGGACTGGTCCAGTGGTTTGGGCCTTGTTGTATGGAATTGGGTTTTGGCCCAATCATGTCTCTTCATTCCTTAAAAAACTAGACTCCATATATATTACATATATATATATATATATATATATATATATATATATATATATATATATATATATATATATATATATATTAACTTGTAACACAATTAATTTTTACTACAATTATCCTACATAATTACATATCACTTAAATGTAAATCACATGATTTTGATATTAAACACTAAAAAATGCAAAAACATAATATATATATATATATATATATATATATATATATATATATATATATATATATATATATATATATATATATATATTTTTTTTTTTTGTATTTTACTAATTTAAATAAATAAACACGCACACAAAAATGCAAATGTAAGATAAAAATAACGCAAAAATCACAAAAATCATGCCCAACATGAAACTATTTTATTTTGAATTTTCTGGGAGTAATTACCGTGAGGGCGAAAATCACGTGCTCACAATCGTCAATCTCCTCGCCGCCTTAGATTATAAACCCAAGACACTTGAAACTATTCCTTGTGGGCAGAGGGCGAATTTAGAGGGCAAAAGGGGGTTCACCCTTCGCCGAAAAGTTACACTGCATATATAATGCAAAATTTATTTATTAACTCTATATATTAAGTGTTGAATTCTCTTGATACAACCCAAAAGTATATCTTAGTGGTCAAGAGGGCTTAAAAAACTTTGTAAGGTCATAGGTTCAACTCCTAGTAGCTAAAATCTTTTTTTAACCTTTTTTCTTTTTGAACCCCTTAGCATAAATTCTGCCTCCGCCACAGCTCGTGGGGATGACTTGTATATCAGGCTTCACATTCATGTCCACTTCATGAGTTCCTTTACTGAACTTACACTACTAAGTATTATGTTTTGCTCAATTGAACAAAAGGAAAATCAATCTCGATATGCAAGCTTAAGCATACTCTTCAGCAGATTTAGGCATCAAATTCTGACTAACATCAGCTGGATTAAAATCAATTTCCTCCAACATATTCCAACTTCTTCGGTGTCCAAATAAGTTTTCTATACTATGAGTTATTCAAAGCAACTATAGGATGAAGCTACTAATAAATAACTAAAGTTTCAAGAGCGCATAGCCGAAAGCTGGATGTCAAATAAATTCACATGTCTATATATAGATGGTTGGAAGAGGAAATTAATCTTTACAAGAAATAGTAAGAGCCCAAAACCATCTCAAAGACTGAAGCTTCCTGCACAACATCAAAAAGCTAAGAAGAAGCCACTATTTGTAGACAAAAGGAATTCTGCACCAAATTCATGATAAATAACTCAACCTTTAAATGATTTGCACCATTCAATCTTTTTGCAGCATAACGCACCTAACAGATAATATAGATCAATTCTAGAAAATATATATATATAAAACCTAGTTTGACGAAAAGATCATGAGCTCATCTGCACTTGGGCAGTACCTATATCTGCCCTAATAATCACCTTTCTTTCTTCCAAGGCATCTCACATGTAGAATTTTGGCATAAAACCATAAACACTCAAGATTAAAGATAGTACATTCTTTTTCGAGGTCTGAGAATGACCAATCAATTTTGAATAAAAATGGAGAAAAACAAAATTTATGATTTTCATGTACGGTTCATAAAGAATGACAAAGTTAATTAACCAGTAACGACTATTAACGCTATGCATTCAGCATGGCTAAAGACAAACACAAGGGACTCCATAGCTACCATCCACAAGCTCAAAGCTAAAATATGCAAAACATGAGGGAAGAGTGTGTGTCTGTATGTATATATCTATATATATACAGCATTTCAAAAGAATTTAGATCAAACAAATTAGACGTTATATGTTTCTAGCTAAACAAAACATGCTTCTCTTCGTGTGTGCATGAGATGTTATATGCACGACATAAATAACACAACGTGCTAAACCTAAACTATCCTAATTAAATCATATATATATAAGCCGTCTAAGAATTTCAATGTAATATAACAGTATGCTCATCCTATATCATTTTACGTTACAAAAGTTTTCAAATGAAAGGAGGAAAATACCAAAAGAAAAAAAAGATAAGTTACGTATAATGATCAAAACTATTCATTTTTTTTTTACCAATGCCCAACAGAGTCAATCTGCTGTTCTTGTTGAGATAATTGGGATTGAATTGAATTCTGTGAAATCAATGGCAACGGAAACGATTGATCTGTTGACACAAATGAAGGTTGAGGCAAACCAAGACCTGAGGGAGAATTATATACGCTGTTGTAATTAGGCAAACTAGGCGAATGCGCGTGATCATGTAGCTGTTGCTGTTGTTGCTGTTGCTGTTGTTGCTTATTAGGAACATTTAGTTTTTCACCTTCAAGTTCTCTATACTTGTTAAGATATTGCTTTAATGGATTCACATATTCATCGAATCCAAGGACTCCGATAGCCCATATAATGTCATCGCCATTAATCGTCTTTCTCTTCTCGCGTTGGCATTTGTCTGATGCTTCACCAGTAACAAAGCTAATGAACTCTGATACACATTCTTGGACCGTTTCCTTTGCATCTTTTGAAATTTTTCCATTTCCTGGGATGACTTTCTTCATGATACGTCCCACATTTGCTATTGGAAGAAACCGATCTTGTTCTTTACTATTGTTATTATTACTACTACTACTGCTGCACTTATTATTATTGTTGTTGTTTTCGGTGTTGATGTTGGTACAATTATTTGTAAATGTAGAGGTTGTAGTAGTTGTTGTTGTTATAGGAGTTGTTTGTATGGTGATATTTGAATTGCTTTCTGGACTTCTTTTAATAGCCACATTTGGCAGAATTCCTCGCTTATCATCTTCCATTTCTTTTCTTTTTTTGTTTTTGAGACAAAAGTGAATTAAGATGATTTAATTAGCTTTTTATATGACAGGGGGGTAAATGGCAAGATAAGCATAAAGTTAGGCATTATAATAGGAATTTTCAAGGGCTTGGATTAATTCTCACCTGTTTAATCCCTCAGACTCGCTCTAAGGGAGAAATGGGAAAAAAATTTGTCTCTCTATATTGATAACTAACATAACCAATTCATAATATAGTACTTCCTTTTCTGTGGCTATCAAAAAAAATATTACTTTTTTCGTCTGGAATCCAAATTACTTGGAGGGCAATAATTAACTAAACAAAACCCAAAACCTTTTGGCTAGAATTTTTCATCTTCTCATGTGTGTCCTCAAGAGATATATTTTTTATCAAGAAATATATATAAAGATTATATGTTTTCGTTTTTGAGGATTATCACAGCCATTTTGGGAGGAAAACAAGAGCAAGATACTATCAACTTTACATTTTCTCTTTTCTCTTCAATACTTCTACATTTTATGATTTGTTTGATTATTTTTATACGTTTCTTCAATATGAACTGTTGAATTGTTTGAAGCCGCTCTTTAATTCAATCCACATAAGATTTTATCTTTAAATAATAGTTGGATTTTTCTTTTACAGAAAATTTAGCCCATTAGACAACGGCAGATATCATTTAAAAATAGTTGGATTTTTTGTTCTCTTTGTAATGATTTGTAGCAGTGTTATTCATAGGCATAAAGCATGTCTATTCGCAGCTGCTTTGTTGTGGTTGCATTTAAGAAACTAGAGTTTGTATTGGCTGATATTCGACCAATTTCTACGATAGAAGGTCAATTCCGTCACGACCAATTTATAGTATATTGTCAACATCATTGACGTTTGATTTATGACAGTTGTCCGTGAAACAAATGAAGAGACGTCTCTGCAACCAGAGGTGGGACCCATTGGTAACCAGCTGAAAGAGTTTAAGGTTATAAATACCAAGAGGAAAAACCTCCCAAGGGGGCTTCTTCTTCAACACAACTCTGAGCATGCCAGAGATAGAAAGTTATACTCCACAAGTGGAGCAATAAATAAGATCAATGTAAGATCCTAAACCTCTCTAAGGAGAGGCAGGTCAAGCTGCTTTCATAAATAAAATCCCGTTTATATCATTCCATAATTGATTATCTCTATGTCTCAAGTTTGTCATTTGATTAAGTGATTAATTATGATAGGCTATGATTTACCCCTCGAATTATTCGATTGATTTGCTTGGAAAGTATTCGATAACTTTCCACCAAAAAATTTGGCGCCGTTTGTGGAGATTTCCTAGCAAAAGCGCATAGTTTCTCCCTGGGGTTGAAGCCAAAGAAAGCATATCGAGCGCATAATAATTGAATGCATCAAAAGAAGCTGAGATTCGAAAACAACTGGACAAGAAGAAGAAGTCCCCCCCTCTCCCTCAGAGCGGAAGTATGAGGCATTTTCCTCACCCCTAACACAGTGTCATGCCGGAAGCCGGCACAGGGCTATCTCAAGCCAGAACCGAGACTCAGGCCACGTGCCTTCGCCATCAAAATATATCAAGTTCGATCTTAGTCGAACTGGGACTCAAGTCACGTGCCTTCGCCATCAATATACACCAAGTTCGACCTCAATCGAACTAGGACTCAGGCCACATGCCTTTGCCATAAAAATATATCAAGTTTGACTCAAGCCACGTGCCTTCGACATCAATATACACCAAGTTCGACCTCAGTCGAACCGAGACTCATCGCCATCAAAATATATCAAGTTCGACCTCAGTCGAACCGGGACTGAGGCAACGTGCCTTCACCATCAAAATATATCAAGTTCGACATCAATTGAACTGGGACTCAGACCACGTGCCTTCGACATCAAATTATAACAAGTTTGACCTCAGTCGAACCGGAACTCAGGCCACGTGCGTTTTCCATCAATATATACCAAGTTCGACCATAGTCGAACTGGGACTTAGGCCACGTGCCTTCGCCATCAAAACATATCAAGTTCGACCTTAGTCAAACCGGGACTCAGGCCACTTGCCTTTGCCATCAAAATATGCCAAGTTCGACCTTAGTCGAACAGGAACTCAAGCCACGTGCCTTCGCCATCAAAATATATCAAGTTCGATCTCAGTCGAACCAGGACTCAGGCCACGTGCCTTCGCCATCAAAATATATCAAGTTCGACCTGAGTCGAACTAGGACCTAGGCCACGTGCCTTCGCCATCAAAATATATCAAGTTCGACCTCAGTCGAACTGGGACTCAGTCCACATGCCTTCGCCACTAAGTTCGACCTCAGTCAAACCGGGACTCAAGCCACGTGCCTTCGCCAATAATATACACCAAGTCCGACCTCAGTCGAACCGGGACTCAGGCCACGTGCCTTCACCATCAAAATATATCATGTTCGACCTCAGTCGAACCGGGACTCAGGCCACGTGTTCGCCATCACTATATACCAAGTTCGACCTCAGTCGAACCGGGACTCAGGCCACGTGCCTTCGCCATCAATATACACCATGTTCGACCTCAGTCGAACCGGGACTTAAGCCACGTGCCTTCGCCATCAATATATATCAAGTTCGACCTCAGTCGAACCGGGACTCAGGCCACATGCCTTCGCCATCAATATACACCAAGTTCGACTTTAGTCGAACCGGGACTCAGGTCACGTGCCTTCGCCATCAAAATATATCAAGTTCGACCTTAGTCAAACCGGGACTCAGGCCACGTGCCTTCGCCATCAAAATATATCAAGTTCGACCTTAGTCGAACCGGGACTCAGGCCACGTGCTTTCGCCATCAATATACAACAAGTTCGACCTTAGTCGAACCGGGACTCAGGTCACGTGCCTTCGCTATCAATATATACCAAGTTCGACCTCTGTCAAACCCGGAATCAGGACACGTGCCTTTGCCATCAAAATATATCAAGTTCGACCTCAGTCGAACCGAGACTCAGGCCACATGTCTTCGCCATCAAAATATATCAAGTTCGACCTCAGTCAAATCGGGACTCAAGCTACGCGCCTTCATCATCAAAATATATCAAGTTAGACCTCAGTCGAACCGGAACTCAGGCCACGCGCCTTCGCCATCAACGTATATCAATTTCGACCTCAGTCGAATCGCGAATCAAGCCAAGTGTCTTCGCCGTCCAAATATATCAGTTTCGACCTTAGTCAAACTAGGGCGCAAACTAAATACCTTTACCTCCAAAATCATGAGGGCCGACCACGGCCGCACTGGAGCTAAGGCGGAGAGAAGCCAGTTACCGGTTATAAGGGCTGACCGTCCCTTCAAAACACATCCGTAAAAGGAAAGAGGAGGAACTAAAGACAGAGTAAAAAAAATGCGAGAAAAATGATGAAAGAAAAGAGTACAATTGTATACAGAGTTAAGAACTCGGGCATTCCCCGCTTACATTCGGCCCGGCTGGTCGAGACAAGAAAGAAAAATACAAAGAAAAACAACAAACAACGATAAAATCTTTTCTTTACTCGGCGCCACCACCACCATCATTGTCACTGCCACTTGCGCCATCGTAAACCTCGGGCGTCGCCACATCATAACCACAGTCAGCACGAGCGTCACGAGCCTTCTGGCGTGCTACCTCGAAGATGATCTCGATCACAATACCCACATCCAATAAGTTCTTGTAAACATCACGTTGAGCCTCGTCGTATACCCAAAGTTCATGAGCCTGGTTAGAAACGGCAGTATGCGACGAACTAGCCTGGTTCTGCAGTCACTGATTCTCCTACTCCAAGATCGCAATCTGGTCCAACATGGCCTGAGCATCCTGCTCAAGAACACTAATCCGTTCCTCAATCCCCGCCTCCTTAAGGGCCGCTATCTCCTTCTCTGATTCAAGCTGGGACTCACGCACGCGAATCGCCTCTTCTAATGCCATGTCCTTCGATGAGTAACCCTTTTCCCTAAACTTTAAGGCAGCAATCTCGTCCTCCAGCGCTGCCAATTTCTCGCTCCACTTCGCAGCCACCTCCGCTGCCTTTACTCGGTTCTGCTCAGCCTCCAACTACATCTCCCTCAACCTACCCTGCAGATGCACATGCTCAGCTGCAATTCCTCTTCCCATCGGGCTCATTCCGTAAATGCTCGTGCAGCTCCCGGCACCGAGCACGATAACAACGGTATTTAATCCAACATCTACAAGAAGATCCTCGAGCGAATTCTAGCTCTGCGGATGTTCTCCACCTCCAACAAGTAAGTCTGCAAAACAAAGGAAAGAAAAAGCTAAGGCAAAGGCTCAAACGGGAGGGAAAGAAAGAACTAGGAACGTACTACGTACCCTTAGGCCCATCACGGCCACTTCATCCATCACTCTAATATCCGAAACACTCCTCAAAGATGAGTTCTCAGCCTCCGAACACAACAACTCGAACTGCGACACCAAGCTATTTCCTTCAGTTAATAAATTCAAATCTAAGGGAACCTTAATAAAATAGGTCGGCCCCTCTACTTTCTTCGTAGAATTGATGATACGCTCCTCAAACATACGAACATCATCAAGGTCCAAATCAAACTCGGACTCATACTCATCCTCCATCACGTCCTTCCTCCTCTCCGCCGCCTTTAAAGTAGAGCAACTCGTCATGGCCAATAGTGGTACATCAGAAATCCCGACAGCGGCCTGCGGGGATCGACCCTCCACCGCGGCAACAGGAACGTTGGACGGGGTTGCCGAGAGAGCAACATTTCCTTGGCTCAAGCTAACGGATTCAACTCTGATCAATTCTTTCTCCTTGCCAGCCAACACCACAGCCGCACCACCCTCCGAATCCGTCGGGGGAGAATCCAAGTTGATCACCAATGGAGGAGCCTCCACAAATGCTACACGTCGCTTTTGCGAATGTCTACCCTCCTCTTCATTTGAAGGCGAGCCTGTCCCAGAACGAATGAGCCAGACGTCCTCTCATCTTGCGGCATAACCCCCATTGGGGATGCAGATGCTGATGATTCAACCGACGCCACCCTCGGTACTCGACGAGGCACAGGCATAGTAGCTAGCCTAGCGAGTGCACCCAGTCGACGAAAAGCCAATTGTGAAGCTTTGACACGACTTGGTCTCTCTATATATAATGGAAAAATTGATCAGTGGACGTAGTCAGAACAAAATGAAATAGATAAGAGAAAGGGCCAAAATTCCACCTGTCACGGGTTTCCGACCATGCCTCTCCCAGAAAGTCGCCCAGGTGCGAATACCCGCAGTATGAGGAAGCACTATTTCGACCCAATTTCGGATCCCCTCCAAGGGAGGCAGCGACAAATTTTCAGCTACAAAAAAATGAAGATAAATCATAAGGAAAACCGAAATAAGGTAAGTGCCCAGTCAGGAACGAGGTCTCACGTGCAAAGTTCCATACTTCCGGGAATCTGGTTGGGTCCGCCACCAGGTGCTCAAGTTCTCAAAGGGGTGGCGAATGTCCCCGTCGTCCAGCCCGACCATCAAACCCTTCGACCCTCGTGGGCATGCATGGATCATGGTGCCTCGGATTTTTTGGGGAGCAAAGAGACTGAGCACATGCATCAAAGTGACCTACCTACCCGCTAACTCCGCGTACTTGATGAACATTAGGAGCAATTTTCAGAGGCAAGGGGAAAGTTGGCCGGGCATACTTCGTAATAGCAGCAGAAGTCCACTATCAACATCGGGAATGGGAGTGTGCACCCCACCTGAAAGGGGTAAGCATAGAACGAGAAGTACCCCCACTGTTAATTTGTACCATGTCTCCAGTCTTGATAAGCGCGATCTCAGTGCAATATGGGATACGCCATCGCTCCCGCATTTGGACTATTTCTCTTCCCCCATTAGAGAAGAATCGTCCCCCTGTTCCGCATCATCTAGCGCACTAAAATCCATCACTTGATCTCTTGATCGAGGTAGAATTTCATCAACTAAAGGAATTTCTTCGCCTTCCACCAGTTTTAACCCTTCATTTGCCGGGGCGGGATTTTTGACTGCCACAGAACTGGTCGGACGACTGCCACAAGAAGATATACCTGTCATAATCGATTCACGGTCGAAATAAAGAAGAATTTTGACAAGGAGAACGAAGAAATCAATGATGATAATGATCGAAAGAATAGAGGAAAGGCAATTTAACAAAAGAAAAGGTTTCTCGAGAATTATCTTAGAAGAATAGTGAATATGTATAGAACAAAATGGCACATCTCCTCTGGTTATAAATAACAGATTTTGTCTACACAGACCCTAACGATCGCCATTAATGTATAACCGCACACGAAGCGATTCAATCTCATGAGAACGTGCACCATTACGAACGACCGCGTGGGTTGATGCTCCATTCTCCAACCAACGGTCCGACTCCAAAACTTCATTTTGAAGGATCATCCCCGATCGCGTTGTTCTATCTGTCCGCCGAGGTTGACCCGGGCACGACCTCAACGAATGGATGGACTAACTGTATTGACTGATATTCGACCAATTTCTATAACGGAAGGTCAATCCCGTCACGACCAATTTATAGTATATTGTCAACATCACTAACTTTTAACTTATGACAGTTATCCTTGAAACAAATGAAGAGACGTCTCTGCAACCAGAGGTGGGACCCATTGGTAACCAGCTGAAAGAGTTTGAGGTTATCAATATCAAGAGGAAAAACCTCCCAAGGGGGGCTTCTTCTTCAACACAACTCTGAGCACGCCAGAGATAGAAAGTTATACTCTACAAGTGGAGCAATAAATAAGATCAATGTAAGATGCTAAACTTTTCTGAGAAGAGGCAGGTCAAGCTACTTTGGTAAATAAAATCCCGTTTATATCATTCCATAATTAATTTTCTCTTTGTCTCAAGTTTGTCCTTTAATTCAGTGATTAATTATGATTGGCTATGATTTACTCCTCGAATTATTTCGATTGATTTGCTTGGAAAGTTTTCGATAATTTTCCACCAAATATAGTTTAGGTCAAATATGAGGTCAGTGTAAAAAAGAGCTTTTACCCCATCAAGTCACAAAGAATATATGCAGGATGTTAGATTTTAAAATAAGAGAGATTATCACTATAACACATAATGGTGACTTGATGATGTAAAATTGTAAATATCACTTATATTGACAAAGTATATAACTTAAACATAAGGTGTCAGAAAGGCCTCTCTTTAATATCTACTTCTGGTGATATAAGCCACTTTTTTACATACAACCTATCATTACTTTAATCACTTTTTGCAGGATTTAGCTTCAAGAAATAGTAAATGGTCTTATCAATACACAAATATATAACTCTCTAAAAATTTCACAATCAGAAATGTCACGAAATCCCCAGACTTCGGGGGAGGGGGGAGGGGGCAAAGACCCGAGGAACATGCACTAGGGTGTATGCTATTTTGATAAGTTTGTGTTTTAACAAGATAGATAATGGTCCTAGTTTTAGTTATAGTGGGAAAAAAAGATGTTGCGATCATAACAGACAACATAGTCCAGTCCTTTCATTTGGTAGAGTACAACAACAATAATAATAAACCCGGTGTAATCCTACAAGTGAGATATGGGAAAGATAATATGTACGCAGACCTTACTCCTACCTTATGAAGGTAGAGAGGTTGTCTCCGCTCGACTCTCAGTACAAGGAACGGTGAAAATGAAACAACCAACAATAACAACAACAACAACAACAACAACAACAAATAACAAAGACATGACACGTAATAACAAAGATCTAGAAATAAGAAACACGAGAATAGTACTAATATTACTGGTGAGAATGACACAACGTGTAATACCAAAGATCTAAGAACAAGAAACTATAAGAATATTACTAATACTGCTGGTAAGACTAGGAGAAACTCATGACTATCTATCAACCTTCAACCATAATCCTCGACCTCCACAATAGTAAGACTAGGAGAAACTCTTTACTACCTATCAACCTTTAAGCATAATACTCGACCTCCACACCATCCTATCGATGATCATGCCCTCGGTAAGCTAAAGCAATGTCATGACCTGCCTAATCACCTCTCCCCCAGTACTTCTTTGGCCTACCTCTATCCTTCGTCAAACCCGGCATGGTCAACCTCTCACACCTCCTAATTGGGACATTTATGTCTCTCCTCATTACGCGCCCAAACTATCTCAGCCTCGATTCCAGCAATTTTTCTTCTATAGGGGCCACTCACACCTTATCCCTAATAATTTCATTCATAATCTTTTCTTTCCTGGCATGCCCACACATCCATCTCAACATCCTTATTTCTGTTACTTTCATCTTTTAAGAATTGAATCTCGTGACTGGCCAACACTCAGCACCATACAACATAGTCGGTCCAACTACCACTTTGAAGAACATGCCCTTAAGTCTTAGTAGCATATTCTTATCACATAAAATACCAGATGCAAGCCTTCATTTCATCTATCCTGCTCCAATACGATGTATAACATCCTCATCAATCTCATTGTTGCCTTGGATAGCAGACCCAAGATATTTGAAACTATCTCTCCTGGATACGACTTATGTATCAAGCTTCATGTATGCTTCTACTTCATCGTCCCATCACTGAACTTGCACTACAAGTATTCTATTTTCGCCACTCAACTTGAAACCTTTAAATTTTAGGGTCTGTCTCCAAATCTCCAGCCTAGCGTTAATCCAGCAATGCATCTCATCAATCAGCACTATGTGATATGCAACTAACATACACCACGACACCTCCTATTGTATGTGTCATGTCAGAATATCCAATGTTAGAGCAAATAAAAATGGGCTAAGAGGTGATCCCTAATGTAACCCCAATATGACCGAAAAATATTCCGAGTCTCCTTCCACAGTCTTCACCCGAGTTTTAGTACCATCATACATATCTCTAATCACCTTAGTGTATGCTACTAGAATACTGTTAACCTCCAAACACCTCCATAGAACCTCCCCGGGGACTTTATCGTAGGATTTTTCTATGTAAATGAACACCATATGCAAGCCTTTCTTCCTCCCCTATACTAATTCACCAATCTCCTCACAAGATGAATGGCTTCTATAGTCGACGCCCCGACATGAATCCAAATTGGTTCTTAGAAATAGACACACTCCTCACTTTTATCCCCACCACACCCTCCCAAACTTTCGTAGTGTGACTCAGCAGTTTGATACCCTTATAGTTGCTGTAATTTTGGACATCGCCTTTATTCTTTTAAAATGGAACCATCAAACTCTACCTCCATTCATCGAGCATTTTCTTCGTCCTAAAACGACATTAAACAATCTAGTAAGACACTCTAGAACTATTCGGCATGTGTCTTTCCAAAATTTCATTAGGATCTCGTTGGCCAGTCGCTTCTGCTCATCTTCTGCATCACCCTCTCAACCTCATCAACCATAATACGCCTATGAAACACAAAATCTCACTAGCTCTCTAAGTTATCCAACTCACCAAGCACGATGTTCCTGTGCCCATACTCGTTCAAGAGTTTATGAAAGTATGTCTACCACCCACTAATAATTCACGCCTCTTCCACCTATACTTGGCCTTCTCTATCCTTGATGCACCTTACTTAGTCCAGTCTCTTGTCATCGCATTGCTTTTGCCTCCAAGTTCCTCGTACAAGCATCCAAACGTTGCAGTCTTATCCGTCGTAACCGCTGACTTCACCTCCTTCTTAGCCTCTTTATAACACACTGTATCTGTCCTCTTCCTCTCCTCGACTGCGCTCTCCACTAGCTTCTAATTTGCTGCTTTCTTCGCTTTCACTTTTCCTTGAGCCTCTTTATTCCACCACTAGTCCCTTTTGTGGCTTCCTGAGCATTCGTTCTTGACCCCTAACACCTCTCTAGCAGCTTTCTGTTACGATCCCAATTTCTATCGGTAGGATATCGTGATGACACCTAATCTCTACGACTAGGCAAGCCTAACATTTGATAACAACTGGATGGATATAATTAACAAAGTACTAAAAATTAGTATGATAAACTCATAAAACCTTCCGAAAATAGAATCTCAACAATACACTCCCCAAGACCGGTGGAACTGAGTCATAAGCTCTACATAGTAAGCTAAAATGTCTACTACATCACTGTCTGAAAGAAAAATACAATAGTAGTAAAAGGTAAATAAAGGTGACTTCGAGGCTTGGGATGTAGAGCAGGTATACCTTGAGGTCTCCACAAGCAGCTACTCAAATCAACTCTAGCGTCCGGCACGGGCAGGCATAACTGGATCTGCACAACAAAAAAGTGCAAAAGCATGGCATGATTACCCTACAACGGTACCTAGGTCAAGACACCTACTAGGATGTAAATAAATAGTATGAAAACATAAGAATGAATAATAATGGAAAGCAGAGAAATAGCTGATATGAAACAAGATAATAACATGACCTAACACCGGAATTTAAGCATGGAAATAACATAAAAGAAGCAATAAAAGAGAACTACAATGATCATATATGACAACAACTGATAGAACCAGGATGGACTAAAACAACAAGAATTGTTCCCACTAGAACTCTTTGCAACATGAGATAAACAACAAGAATCACAATGAGGTACCGCATCATGTACAATCAGAATTACAACCAAGATACCGCCTCGTATAAATTAAGAATCACAACCGAGGTACCGCCTCATATTCACATTTCTCAATTTCAATCACAATGTTTCCTTATACCGCCATCTGAGCCTTACATTTGGTATAGGTATTGAAAACAATTTTCCTGAAATAGCGACACGCACTTTAGCACACATTATAATGTCGTGTGACTTCACGTAGTTCCCCTACAAGCAACACACAGTTAATGCACACATTGTACCGCTGCATGCACACTAACCCCAATCCCTATACCATTGTATGAGCGTCAATAACACATCACAATAACAACTCGTACCACAAGTGCCCATATATCACAACTTGCCAACAATCAATAGTATTAATATTTCCACAATAATAGCTCGTGGCTCCACCACAAGGTGTACAAGAATATCAACAATAACAAATAACTCAACAATGAGAGAGATAATGTATAACCACGATATTAGATAAGACTAACTCACATGATGGACTATAACTACATACTACTCGCGTCCCCACTAATCCTCCAGGCCCATAGCTACCAACTTCTCCCCCAAATCATGATCTTTGTTCTTAGTGACTAAGGCTCTCCACTTGATCTTAGGTTGACCGTACATCGCTCTATTCTTCCTCTCTCTCTCTTAATCTCCAAGTCCATTACTATGAGCCTATATTGTGTCGATAGACACTCACTTGGAATAACCTTACAATCAGTACACATGCCTCTATCACATTTCCTGTAGAGAAGGTAATCAATTTGAGTCTTAGTCACCGTACTCCAAAAAGTGACAGAGAAGGTGGTCCTCCTTCTTTGAAAACATGTGTTAGCTATCACCAAATCAAAAGCTTTAGCAAACTCCAACAACAAAGTTCCTTCCCCGTTCCTACCTCCAAAACTGAACCCGTCATGCACATTATCATAGTCCCTAGCAATCCCTCTAATACGACCATTAAAATCACCTCCTATGAATAGCTTCTCGGTAAGCGGAACACTTCACACCACCTTGTCTAAATTCTCCTACAAGTATCTTTTGACCTTCTTGTCCAAGTTCGCTTGAGGCGCATATATACTAATCATGTTTAAAGTGAATCCACCAACCACTAGCGTAATATTTATCAGCCTATCGTTCACCCTCGTAACATCTACCACTAGCTTCTTGAGATCCCTATCAACTAAAATACCCGCACCGATCTTGCCCCTAGCACCTCATGAATACCATATTTTAGACCCGTTAGCTTCCAATGCCTTAGTATCCACCCTTCTAGTCTCTTGGACACACGCTATATCGATCTTCCTCTTCCGGATATCTTTTGGAAGAGTATTGTCGTGTATTCTTTATAAATCTTCTTTTTTATTCTGCAATATTG
This sequence comes from Nicotiana noctiflora, assembly GCA_032618575.1. Lineage (NCBI taxonomy): Eukaryota > Viridiplantae > Streptophyta > Magnoliopsida > Solanales > Solanaceae > Nicotiana > Nicotiana noctiflora. The sequence continues at coordinate 205,984 of JASVEL010002314.1, read as the reverse complement.
GTCTAACTGCTCTTTGTGTACTGTTTTGAAGTCAATGCAGACTTATATGCTTTACACTGTACCTTGAGACGTTGACATCAAAAGTCCGTCCAGTATTTCAGCTTCTTAAAAGAGAAAATAACTTCTTACCTTTTAAAATGTCCTATAAGATATAACGGATTAAGCAGACTATACTTGTATATTAAAAGGGAAAAAGTGCGCATTTGAACTCCAAAAGATTGGATCCTTGTAGTCCAAATCAACAACAAAAATGAAACAGAAAACCACATATCAATATCAAGCTGGTGAGATCAAGTATATATATATATATATATATATATATATGTTTTTAATATATGCTCAGTACCCTTTGTTGTGATGATTTAGGGATGGCAAATGGGGCGTGCGGGGCGGGGCGGGGGGGGGGGGGGGGGCGGTTTTCAGCATTTGCGTGGCGGGGCGGTTTATTATGTTTGCGGGGCGGGGCCTAAGTTTTTTAGAAAAAATTTAACGCGGGGCGGGGCGGGGCGCGGGGCGGTGTTTTAAAAACCTAAATCTTGAGTAAAAATTGGAATATCATAATATTCAGAGCTCGTTTGGTCTGAAATTAAGGTATATTTCTCTATAATATAACAGTTCGTAAGATTTATCGTAATCACTATAATGTTACTTCAATAACTCATATAAGTGAGTCTAAAATTTAAATTTTGTGTGTTCTATATATCACTCACGGACCATTTGAACTACTCAAATTGAAGTTTACTATTTATTTATAGTTAGTACTTTTTTTAATATATATATATATATATATATATATATATATATATATATATATATATATATATATATATATACCAAAAAAATTACTAAATACAGATGATTGCATAGCTTATATTATAAAAAAATTCACCTTAGTTGCACGTTTTTTATTTATATGAGTGAAAAAAAAGCTTTTGTTTATCTTGAAGTGCAATTATTTCCCAAATTTTAAATAAATACGAAACAGTTTGGTTATGAGTTATTATATATATATATATATATATATATATATATATATATATATATATATATATATATATATATATTACAAACTTTCAATAAATAATTATAGTTAGACCACTCATTTTAAACATAGTGACTATTCAAAACTATATTATTTTAAATTTATTTATTTAATTTTATAAAAAATAATTAATTATTTATTAGTTTTTTTTTAATTAATGTACGGAAGAGCAGGCCCTAATTTTTTTTAAAAAACTATATGCGGGGTGGGGCGGGGCGGGTTTTCGCGGGGCGGGCGGGGCGGTTAAAAACTGAAAAATTTGTTTTGCGGGGGGGGGGGGGGGTTAGAGTCTTCGCACACCCGCGCGGGTGTGCCCGCAACCGCACCGCACCGTTTGCCATCCCTAATGATTTATATGTACATTTGATTTTGACTAGTTTTGTACCGAGTGTCAATGCACTGCAACTGTTATCAAACACCAACTGTTTTTCCGTAACTCGCCAAAAAGCATAACACCAACTGTGATCTGGTTTCTAATAAAAGGCTTCTTCTGAGGGGCTCCAATAGTTTTGCAGTTTAGTTTAAAATAGAGAAAACTAATTCTCGGACCTATCATTAAAGCTGCCCTCAGTTGTAGCTCAACTAACATGAAACTTAAGTGTTAACTATGTTCAGTGTATGCAGGTGTGATAGTCTCAATTAATGAATTCATAATAGTACATGACATTTGCTACCTATACATTAGAAGAGTATTTAGTTCACGTTTCTTACAGAGCTTTAGACAACCATAAGCTTTATTAGGTCTCAGCTTCATCCCGTTCTGCTTTTGCCCAGAGAGTTGGGGTAGCTTCTCTGAGTTAATGTCTAGCAAGCTCCATATATTATACAGTTAATGCAGTTGAGCTTGATAGTATTCCCCTTTACTTTTCCTCAGAACGTCGCCAGCTATTAACCTCCTTGAGTGGAACATACACAAGTCTATGGCAGTGTAAACTCTCTTGGTATGTATTTGTACATGGGACACTATGCTCAACAGTTTCATATTTAGCGGGCTTCACAGTAAACAGGAACTTGCCGCTAGAACTGGGGTTACAGTTGCACCTCTGTTAGCTCCACTATTCTCTTAGTCCACCTACACAAGTTTGATAAACAGAAATAAATAAGATTTGCAATGTTACCAAATGAATGAATGATAGCTGGCATATTAAGAGGCTCTTCCTTTTTTCTTTTCCTTTAACAAAGGGCAACGACATAATGAAAACCCAAAAAAAAATCCAGGCCAGCACAGCTAAGATTTAGGCAATAACTGTACTTCAAATGACATTGGCAAGATTTTCATTAGCATTATTAAAGAGAAAATAAAGCATTCAGGATAATCCAATGCATTCTCTATTTTCTTTGTTTGTCAAAGATTGGCATAACGAGGATTTTTGTAAGTTTCAAGTCCCTTATTCTGCAATAATCTTCAACCTAATGATTGAAATTCCGCCGACACAAATATAGTGTGAAAGTTCCCAAGTGACTTTCTGTAAGCTATCTTTTGCATTACTTCTGCACTGAAAAGGACGTCCAGAAAACAACAGGAGAAAAGATTGCTGATTTCATTCAACATGGGAGAAGGTGGGATTTCCATCTCCCTCACATCCCTAACCCTGTCTTCCCAAAAAGAAAACCAAAAAGATGACTTTTCATTACCTTAGTTCTGTTCTTCTTCTACAAAAATATGAAACACTCGAAGAATTAAAGTATTTCTATCCCATCGGAACAACGGAATCACCGGTCGATAATGAGCAATAGAAGATAACATCAAGAACTAAAAAGTTACAAGTTCCACGTGATAATGCTGAACATCAAACCATTGAACTAAGTATTGTATCCAGAATAAAGCAAAAGATTCATTAACAGAAAAATTCACCATTCAGCAATAAGCAACTTCTATTTTGTTTAGGTAGAGCTACTCGGTTTTCTTCATCAATTAAAAAATATCACCAAGTTTAATTTCCACTAGATAATTGTGAGACCATGCGAATTTTGAAACGAAAACTTGAAGCTCTAATACAGAAGCAGTTATGAATCTCGCGAGAGATGAATGATTATACTAAGAACAGATCCTACCATATCAGTGGGTTCAAGTCCCACTATTAAAAGATATATAACAAACACAACACAATCATCAAGTCACATTTGCAATGTAACTGAGAGATGTCCCGCCATCTAGAGACTGACCAAATCCATATGTTTGCACCAAAAATTTACCTTGATCCATATGTTTTTACCACAGTTACATAGGCACTAGCAAATATTATACAAAAGGTGATTCTATGGTGCATGCTATTTGAAAATGATATTATGTTCACTGATGAAACTACGAGGGAGTCGGTCATAAGTTGGAATTATGGAGAAATACTCCAGACAATAAGTGTTTTAATAGATTGTGCAGAATATATATATATATATATATATATATATATATATATATATATATATATATATATATATATATATATATATATATATATATATATATATATATAAACAAATCGACTTGCATGAATAGAACGAAGGTGAAGTGACACTAGATGAAAGTGTGGTACCTAAATGTTGATAATCAAGATATTGAGGCTCAATCTTCCAAGAGAATGATATGATACATAAAGATGTAACACAAAAAAATTAAGAAAAGATGGCAGAAATGGCTGAAAAGGAAGAGTGCTATGCTCTTACGGAAATACTATGCGATAAGAATATAACTAACAAAGTGAAGGAAAGTTCTCCACAAAGATTGTGCAACCACCAATGTCAATATCCACATGATGAATGACATGGAAATGCAGATTGTTAAGCTGGATCTGCAGTCATGTCAGATTGGATAAGACTAGAAACGACAAAATATGGTATACGGCACAAGTAGCACATGGGGAATAAAATCAAAGAAGATCGACTGAAATGGGCTTGGCCATCTCCTGAATAGAACTCTAAATATCCTAGTATGTAAGTGCAACAATAAGGCAATTGAAGGTTATAAGAAGGTATAAAAAAAAATTATTTGTAAGGGAAGGTTATAATAAGGTGTAATGACAGGCTGAAACCATTTGGAGGAAAGTTGTCTTAGAATATGTATAATCTCTTGAAATCAATTTGAGCTTAGGTATAAAAAACAGAAAATAATGTAAGTAATGATCCATTTAAGTGACAGTAAAGTAGTTGTTAAACCTTTGTTGTGGTTGTTGCTTTTGTTGTAGTAGTTGTTGTTGATATAGCTACATTAGACTCAGTATGACTCATACGTCTGTGTAGGGATATATGTGAGATTGAGATAATGTCTAACTTAAAGAACCCCCTAATTTGCATAACAGGCAAATTAGTTAGTATTGGAATAACATTAATGACCTGAAGAAAGTAGAATTGGTATAGAGAATTTGTACAATCTCAACTACTATGCAATAAAGGCATTGATTCATTGAAGGATGTCTACTGAGAAATGAGGACAACAAGAAGTAGACATCAATTTACACTTAGGCCTACTCTTGCTCATTCAGAGAATTCTCCAAGCTCGCCATTGCCGTTCAACAGCTCCCCCCCCCCCCCCCCCCGCTCTCTTTCACCTTCTCCAACTCTGGTCCCTTTACCCAACCCCTGGCCATCGTCACCCTCTACCTTTCCTTACCTAGAATCCCTCTACACTATCTGATCTCCTTCTTTGCCCCTTTAATGTTCCTTCCTTCACTCATTCCTTTTTACTTTTCCTTTTTTTCTTTTTTTCTTTTTTTCGCTGGGGGAACTTATAACTTTTGGTATTGCAAGATTCATATATGGCAAAGACTAATAAGTCAGATATCTTAGACAACCTTAGTATCTATCTCCATGGAAATGTTAACACTTCTTATAAGCAGCCCTGAATTGAAATAGTGATATCAACATAGGCCTCTTATAAATAATACATAAAGGAAGCTTTGCATACTATAGGTAACTCGCGAGCATGCGAAATTTCATTATTCATCAGGTAAATGTTTCATTCTAGCTGAGATGGGCTTGCCCCTTTATACACTCTACGGTTGCACATGTACAAATGATGCTATCATTGAAGAATTTCTAGTATCTATTTGTCACAATCATTTCCTACACCTTCATCTATTTTCTGGGCTGAACAATGATGCCCGTAGAAATAAACGAGAATGAACATGTGTATTTTGCAGATGCAGAAACCATTAGCAAATCATAATCTTCGTGATCCTATTAAGTCTTCAAACAGATAAAGTGCAAGATAGAACAATCAAAGTTAAACCAATGCAATGGTATTTTAATTGTTCTAACAGAAGACCATGTTATACCAAACACATCAACCATTTATTATCGACGTCAACACTTTTATCCAAACAGTGAACCTATTTCCTTTTTGGTCCGTTCCAAAAAGAATGACCTCTTTGTATATTTGGTAACAATTTAGCTTAAACTTAGAATTATACCCTTAACGAGAAGCTTTTATAACCACACAAATATTCTGCCCCTTTTTTGACTTGTTTAGGACCATATATTCTAAAGTCTTTCATTTTTTTCTTAAACTCCGTGTCTAGTCAAACAGGTTCACATAAATTGGAATGGAGGAGTAACATGTATTTAATCGGCTTCAACACTTAAAAGTATATGTTTATAAGCTAAACCTACACGGGAAAAAGAACTAGGAGTAATTAACTTTCAAATATCCCAAAAAACTCACCTGAGAAAACTACTATGCAAGATAGAAGATGTCATCAGTCATGAGAAGAATGTAGTGCAAAATCCTCAAAGGTGCATTTTTGAAATCCAATTGGGGCAACCTCAATTCTCTAACTCTACAATTCCCATTTTCCTTTTCATATGACCATCTAAAATGAACTCTGTTCAAATCCAACTTCCTATACAGGTACACAACTGAATCTTTACTGCTCTTGTTAGTCTTAAATAGCGTCCAACCAACTCCAAGCAAAGTCTTAGTAAACCCATCCATTGAATCAATCCTAACCCCAGTTTTCCTCGAAATTAAGAAAAGGGTCGTAACATCCCAATTATTGTTACTCGAATAAAAGCTAATTTCGTCAAATGGGTTGTGATTAGATTTCAAAAAAACCAACTTGAAGAACCCTTTTGAGAGATTAGCAAAGAGGCGTAAGTGGGAGAGAGAAGCAGTGGCTAAAGATGGAAAAGGGAGTGGAGCGGCGTCGTTTGATAATAAAAGGGACGAAGAAGAAGAGGAAGTTGTAGAGTGTGATACTACTGGCCATGAGAAGATGATGTGAGAAAGAGATGGGTTTGGGAAAAGATCCATACCTATATCTCTAGCTAATGTGGCAAGTCTATATGAATCTTTTACTAATTCCTTTGTTGGAACAAAAAGCATCAATGGGATCTTGCCTGTAGTGTAAGACATGTTGTTGGTTATGGCTGCTATGTTTTCATGGTCAGTTTGATCGCAATTCTGATGAAAGGGTAAAGTAGCAAAGCGGGTAGGATTGGCAATGGCATCTCCAGAAACCAATGAACGTACAAGTAGCTTTAATGGAAGCATTCCCCTCTCTCTATCTTCTCTCTCTGTCATTCGGTGAAAGAGAAATTGTTGAAAGTAGATGGGGTCGACACCTAGTTTCTTTTTGGCCTACAATCTATATTATTTATAGATACATCTATTTATTATTTATATAAATAATTCCTCCGTTTTAATTTATCTAAATTTATTTCATGTACACAAAGTTTAAGAAAGATATAAGAAATTTAGAATTTATGGTTCTACACAAGTTTAAATAAGACATAGAGCATTTGTGTGGTTATAAATTTTCTCATTAAGGATAGAGTTATAAGTTTAAACTAAATTGTTACCAAATTTAAAAATAGTTTATTCTTTTTGGATGGTACCATAAAATAAATAGGTTCATATAAACTAAAACAGAGAGTAAGTATTATTATAATTAGTCAAACATGATATTTTGCCAAGTGAAAAAATCTATATTTACATATATTATTAAAAGGGGTGTAATCAATCTTGAGATAGAGTTAAGTGGTGTATTGAGAAAAAATCATTGAACAATTTTAGGATAAAACCTAAAAAGACATTGGACAAAACTAATAAAGATTAGCACAAAAAAATAATATAAACTAGTATTAGTAACCGTGTGTTCCACGGATTACAATGAAGTATTCAATTATGAGAAATTTTGATGTCTTGTTGGAGTATTTAGATAATAATATTTTAACAAAGTTTCAATAGTCATCTTGTTTCTTAACGTAATGTACCTTGTAATAAAATTTACGTGAAATTAAAAATAAATGAATCATATAGTCATTAAATAACTTGAATGCATAGTTTTTTTCTTATCATATTAACTCAAATAACATACTTCCTCCTAAAAAAAAAAATAGTGACTTAATCACTAAATAAATAATCAGTCTTACAATTTATATATTAGTTTTAATTATGTCCGTGAGCTTACGCGTGATCTTGGAGCTCCAAATTCATGAATATATACTAGTTTTATTATCTTGCTTGTATAACTGCACTTTTTCACGACTAACAATATCTCTTATGATATTTACTACATTTTTAAAAAAGTAATCATAATCAAGTTAATAAAATAAATTAAACTAAATAGAAAAGCTAAAGATAGTTACTAAATAGGTCATTTTCATCAACATCAAACTGGTTTATTAATTGCTCATAAGTTTGACGGATAAGATACTCATACCAAAGTAGTGTGAATCATTTGTTTCCTCCACTTATTCTATTAGTAAATGTTAGTTTAATTTGTGTCTATTGGTCTTATGTTTCACGTTATCTGTTCGAATAATAAAATTCTTCATAATATGCAAACTCGATTCATTTATTTTTATTTGAACAATCGAATAGACTTTCCCACATCGTGTAGAATTTCTTTACATTACTAATATTGAGAAAGTCAAACTTTATGAATACAAACAAAAAAAATTAATGTGACATAGATGAAAACTGATGTTCTTGCCTCTTGCCTCTTGCCTCTTGCCTCATAACACATTAATGTCTTATATTTTCTGTACCCATAAAATTTGTCTTTCTTAATGTTGTTAATGAACTATTTGTTTGTAAAGAGATCTTATCCAAACTAGTTTGGGTTCCTAAGACTAACCCCTGATTGTAAAGAGATCGTATCCAAACTAGTTTGTAAAGAGATCGTACCCAAACTTTTGCATATAGAAAGGGATCCAAACTAGTTTGGGTTCCTAAGACTAACCCCTGATTTCTTTTATGGGTCCAAGTGAAAGGGAGCAGCCAAATATGGTGCATGGATAGTGGTTGCTCAAAGCATATGACATGAAGCAAGAACCAATTCCTTTCACTTGAGGACCTCAAAGGAGGTAATGTCTCCTTTGGAAATGGGAAGAAAGGTGAGATCATTGGGGTTGGAAAGGTAGGTACGACTGATTCTCACTCTATTGAGAATGTCTATTTGATAGATGGCCTAAAGTACAGTCTAATCAGTGTATCACAATTATGTGATAAAGGTAACTTGGTAGCATTCACCACTACCAAATATTTTGTGATTAATCTTACCATTGACAAGATTGTTTTGCAGGGAAAGAGAGTAAACAATACATGCATTGTAGTTTTGTCCACACTTTTAGAAAATGAACTCACTTGCTTAAATATGTTGGACAATGATCCCCTCCTTTGGCACAAGAGAGTTGGATACACAAGTCTGATTCGACTTAACAAATTAGTCTCTAAGGATCTGGTGATAGGGCTGCCTAACATCAAGTTTAAGGAAGACAAAGTTTGTGAGGCTTGTGCAAGGGGGAAGCAGGTAAGATTTTTTTTTAAATACAAGAAAGTGGTAAGCACCACCAAAATGATGGAACTGGTCCATATGAATCTCGGTGGTCCAATGAGAACATTAAGCAGAGGTGGTAAAAGATATGTGATGGCGCTTGTTGATGATTACTCTAGGTTTACATGGATATTATTTTTAACATCTAAAGATGAAGCATTTGACATGTTTACTTCTTTTCTTAGAAAAACTCAGAAACAACAAGGTAATCAATTTGCATCAATTAGGTCTATCATGCAACTGAATTTGAAATGCTATATTTGTTGAACTTTTGCATGCTACATCTTAAATAGTTGCATGACTAGACCTCTTGTTAAGAAGATTCCACATGAGTCACTTAAAGGGAGAAAGCTGAATATATCCCATCTTAAGGCATTTATATGCAAGTGCTTTGTGCACAATAATGACAAAGACTCCCTAGGTAAGTATGATCCCATAAGTGATTAGGGAGTATTCTTGGGATATTCTTCACATAGTAAAGCTTATAAGATATACAGTAAAAGAACTATGTGTGGAAAAAAAGATTGTATATGTTATTTTTTAAAAACTAACATTCTTTATGAGAGGCAGGAACAAGATAATGAAGAGATTGGGTTGATAAGAAATTCAAATGGTGAAATCACAGCCCAGACTAAAGCTGCACCAGAAGAAGGAACATGTGATGGAACAAGTTCTTCTACCCAAGGCAACATGACAGGGGGAACTGACTAGAGAGGAACTGATCCTCAAACCTCGAGGGAACTTGTCCATGAACCTATTCCTCAGTAACAAAACCAGGAAGAAACATTCAAAGAAATTGACACTCCTATTGCAACATCCACAAAATTGGCTAAAGATGAACCCGGTTCATCTATTGATCATAAGTTGTATAGGGGAATGATTGGTTCTCTTTTATATCTCACTACTAGCAGACCTGACATTGTGTGCAGTGTAGGTCTTTGTACTTGATTTCAGATTTTCTAGTTGATAGGAAGAGCAACCCAGGTATGGCACACTTCCTTGGTTAATGTCTTGTGTCATAGGCTATAAAAAGCAAAATTCAGTGGCCTTATCTACTGCTGAAGTTGAGTATGTTGTTGTTACTTCATGGTGTGCTCAATTGTTATGGAACAAACAACAATTATTGAACTTTGGAATTGATGTGGTTGCATCCCTAATTTTTTATGATAACACTAGTTCAATTAGTATGACAAAGAAACCTGGTTCATCATAAGAGAACTAAGCACATAGATGTTAGGCATTATTTTGTTGAGGGACAACTATGAGAAAGGCTTAGGCACTGTGGAGTTTTCTGCTACTAACAAGCATATTGCTGACATCTTCACAAAATCCTTAAATAGAGATCACTTTGAGAGGAAAATATTGGAATTAGGGATGATTAAGATCACCTAAAAGGACCAGTTCAAGGTTAAACAGAAAAAAAAATGAGAAATGTTTTTTGGTTAGAAAGTGTGTAAATTGTGTATAATCAGATTAAATATTGCTCAGTCTCATACTTTCAATAGTATACTCTTGTGCCATGTGTTAAAATGACTCATTAATCTCTAATGATATTTTCTCTATTTTGGCAAATTTAGACTCACACAAGAGAATTATCAGTGAAGAACATGGTTTATCAAGGTAACACGGTATGTATTCTACACTCTGCATAATTTGAAATAACTATATTTGGATCATGAGCAGAGAGTCCTACCAAATACCAAACTCCTTTTGGACATATCCGTTACAAGTGAACCAATCTCGTTCAAAAGAGTCTCAACCAAATGGAAGTACCTAGATTCTAGGGATACACTCCAACGTCTCTTCAAAACCAAATTTCAGTTTGATTAAACTTCTAAGAGTCTGAAATGCTGTAGTTACCCCCATCAATTATTCACATGTATATTGATCAGTTTTAGTGTATTCCTTACCTCAACTCTCTCAAAACATCAAAAACTCTCATTCTTCTTTTATATTCCAGACACAATCTTATTCTCTTCTTCTCCATACCTTAACGTAGATATGTCAAACGCCCACCAATCGCTAAGAAAAGTAGAGTAAAGATGATGGCTCTTAAGATTGTCGCTGAAGGATAGCAGATCAAGAAAATAACAAGCAATTGAAAGCGGGTAGGGAAGAAAAATCCTAGAAATCTGAAGATTCATTTAAGTCTGCTACTAAGGGGGAAGAAAGTAGGCCTTTCAAAACTGAACATGTATCTTCTGATTCTAAAGTTACTCCTGAGACAATCTCTGAAGTTGCTGCAATTAGAGAATGGATTTGTACTGGTAAGAACTATAGCAGGTGTTGAGACTACAGAATCTGGAGAAGTTGGTGGTAAAAATTGTCACACCTCCCTTTTTACTACCCCACACAAAAAAGCATATAAATACGCTCGCAGGGTATACCCCGACGCTCAAATATCCAAAATGGATAAAATAACGTAAGGGAAGGAGTTTTTCTAATTAAAGGACAATCGGTTCGGGATTTTATTGAGATTAATTAGAGTCGCCACTTGGGAATGATAATGGTGTCCCAAGTCACCGGTTAATCCCGAATCCGAGGAATTTGACTCATAAAAATGTCTGCGAAGCAAAGATCCGGATAAGGAACTCTGTTAACCCGGGAGAAGGTGTTAGGCATTCCCGGGTTCCGTGTTTTTAGCACGATCGCTCAATTGTCGTTCTCGACTCTTGTTTGACTCAATTACAGATTTTAAACAACATATTGTGCTTTTTACCTAAATATTATTTTAAGGAATTTGCGGCATCGCGAAAACACGCCTCGAGTCATACCGCAACCAGTACGCCTATGACTTTCGGTGTATTTCGGCTTTGCCGAGATTTGGATTTGAGTCGCACCAAGTTCACACTCGTTCAATAGAAAGTATATTAAAATCGTACCCTAAAGTAACGTCTATCTGCTTTTAAATCTTTTGGGAGAAGCTATGAAATTTGCTATTAGCTTTCCCGGGTCTACTATGTTATCTCATTACTAAATGGGGCCCCCGGTGTTTGAAGTCGGGCGAGGCTCGTCCCAATTTTCATTAAAGGATTCAATACTAATATTTGGCTATGTTCTCTATATTTATTTTTTCCTTAATCGCATTTCTAATATTAAACATTCCGGGCCCGTAATTTTTGTTGTTTATTGGGCCTGGACTCTTTTCATCTACTTATACAGATTCCAGATCCGTCCAGACCCTTAAGGTCCGAGCTTTCTTAAGGCTTTTGCCTACTGATTTCGCACTATTGTTCAGGCCCTCGTTGCATTGGGCCCAAACCAGTTGATAGTTATGACAATGAAAATAAGTAAAACCAATGAAGAACTCATAATAAAACAGCATTAAGAAATCAAATTACTCTTTATTCAACAGAAGAGAAAATTGTTGTACAATATATTTCCTGTTAATTCCAAACTAAGATGGCCAAGTACATATGAAAAAACTGATTACTTCTATGTTCCATGTGCTTCTTAAAAGACTGATAAGCTAAATATGGAAAAAAGTTATTTAACTAGTGATTAATACCAGATGATTTAACTATATGATTTGGACCGTCTGACTGCTTACTTAAAGTGGACCTAAACATCCAAATTGAGTGATCTAGTGATGCTTATATACATGATTGTTCTATTGGATTCACTTTAACTTATACTCATCCATTGTCCCAAACTAATTGCAAATTACTTCATATTTCTATTAATACTCTTTCTAGGCAGATTCATGATGTGATTAACTACTTATACTGATGTGAGTCAAGCCAATATAATGTTCACGAATCAACCTTAATCAAAATATCCCCTCGATTTTACTTGTTCTTCCCCTTAAACCAACCTAGTCGAGCTCGTTAATCTCTAGATCTGATTTACTATATGAGTTATTCAAAATTACTACTGTGGAGTTATTATCAATTCAAGCCATGGTTGTTTAGTCTGTTTTATAATTATTACCTATTTAACTAAGTGATTTATGACTATGATTATACTACTACTATTCTACTACTATTATATTAGCTATTACAGAGCTTTAGTGTTTGTTCTTCTACTACTAAATTACTACAATGAAATAAGCTACAAAATTAACATTAATAGATTAAGCTACACTACGCAGTAGCATATTGTCGAATCCAAGCTTCATATTATATCAACAACCCAGCATTACAGCTTCAAATGGAAAAGTAATGTACTTGGATCGAAGTAGAGAAAATTGATGAGTTCTAGGGGGAATGAAGCAAGTAATCAGCAATAGACTCAACAGCAATGCAACAGTGAATATAACTCCCAAATAAGCAAGACAACACAGCCCCAATAAGAGAGAACCCAGCAACAATCAAACAAGCAGAAACCCAGGCCAGTGTTCGAGCAGAGAACCCAAAACCAACAGCAATTGGCAGATTCTAACTCGAGAAATCCCAGAAATCCTACTGTTATCTTAGTATTTTTATCTCTCAAGCTTTGTATTTAATAAAAACCAGCTTAAGTGTATTTCCGATTTGCTAATTTCGAACCCCTCTTCAGCCCTTTTTGGGGTGTATTTATAGCTAACTAAAGGCTGAAACTTGGGGAGAAAGTTATGGGATTCAATCCCACTTCTCCCCCTCCTAAAATTATTAAATGTTCACTTCAGCCCCCAATTCTGTTACCAGAAACCCTTCCAGCATGTGCTGGAAGGTTCCAAAGATTCTTTTTATGGGTCTTTTACCAATGTAGCCCTAAGGGTTATAGATTTTTACAGATTTCCCATTTTAGAGAGACCATTATACCCTTAAATCTCTCCAAAATTGCAGAAATCATGGGTACAAATGACTCCCTTACCCTCTTAAGTTCCAAACTATTCACTATTTTACCAAATTAATTCCCAATTGTGCCCCTAAGGGCACTGCTGATTTACTAGACCTACCTAGGTAAAGTTTCAGCTTCTCGGGGACTTATTTAACTAATAGCCAGCCCTTGCATTGGTATTTAAGGGCTGGCCAGGTCTACTTTAGGAAACTATTTTAATTTTAACCACTTCTGGATCTATTTCAGTTAATTAAGACCTGATTATTTCAATTGAAAGCTAATTGCAGGACTAGCCTGCTTTATTAATGAAATTGAACTATTTAAAAGTTAGCCAGTCTCAAGTTGAGACTTAGCTTGGGTATTAAACCCAATTACTGAACAGTTGGGCCCCAAAACCTTTACAGGTTTGGCCATTTTGATGTTCAGGGCTCTAAAGAGAGCCTGGGCTAGTCTGCATTTGCAAACTTAGCCATTTTGCACAACCAGCCCCTTTTAAAGGTGGGCTGTGTGTTAGGGCCTTATAGAATTGGTCAACCTTTTGCAAAGTTAACCATTCTTAGGCCAATTATTGTCTAACAACCTATTTTGTTCATTTTAAGGTCAATTAAACTAAATTGCAGGATTAACCTACTTAAATACCTATTAAACTAATGGCCAGTCTCAAGTTGAGACTTAGCCTGGGTAATTAAACCCAATTACTGAACATAGCTGGGCCCAAAGCCTTTGCAGGCCTGGCCACTTTAATGTTCAGGGCTCAAATGAGCATTGGTAAGCTTGCATTTGCAAGCTTGACCAGTTTTTGCACAACCAGCCCTTTTGAAGTGGACTGTGTGTTAGGGCCTTATAGAATTGGTCAACCTTTTGCAAGGTTGACCATTCTTAGGCCAATTATTTCTTAATATCCTTTCAGTTTTAGTCCTATTTCAAAACTAACCATTTATGAGACTTAGTACTATTGCAGCTATAACCAATTCCCCTAAGATTGATGGGAATTAACACTGCTCATACTAACATAAAACTATTGCAAACTTAGCCATTTCAACATACAATTGTACACATAGCCAAATGAAACCAAACATTGTTCATCAATCAATTAAAACTCAGAAAGGGAAGTTTGATAATGTTGAATCTTAATCAATAAACTCACATAACTAAATTTCATGTAGAAAAAATGCCAATTAAACATCAATCAGGCTTAGTTACAACTATTTTATGTTAAATGATTCACTAAAAGACCCATAGCACATTTAGAGTTCATGGACATAGACTCATAGAAACTAGATCTCACAAAGCAGTCAAGAGACATGAAACATGGCCTATATCAGACACAAGAACAATGGATCTAATAGAGTAACATAAGAATGGTAATCAAAATCCACTTTCCAAATACTAACCCTAGCTCGATATATGCATGTGATAAATAAAATGAAGATGAAGAACAGAAGAACATGGAGAAACAATGAAGAACATCCCTAAATCTATCATGCAAAAGTGACAAAAAAGAGAAGCAGAATCACTAACTCAGATTTCAGAAGATCAAACCCCAATTTTAGTCATGCCATTTAGCAAAATAAGAAAAACAGAAGAGATACTATAAACCAATCATAAGAAAAATTCCTAGTATAAAGATGAAAAAGAATGAGAATCAAATGGCTAAACTAGCATGCAGAACAAACAGAAGAGATGTTGAAAACCGACAAATAAGAAACCTTAAATACAAACAAGGGATTAAGAAGAACAGGGAGATCTTTAAAACAGAGAAGCAAACCCAAATTAAATACAAGATAACCCTAATATAGGAGATGAAGGAAAATGGGAATTAAACGGCTGAACTTAGAACCAAAAACTAAATCATGCACTTAACAGAAGAACAGTAAAGATATTGAAGGCTAACAAAATAAAACCCTACTATAAAGATGAAGAAGAATGAGAGTCAAACAGCTAAACTAGCACTGAAACTAAACATGCAAAGAAACAGAAGAAAAGATATTGAAAGCTAACAAATCAAGAACCACAGTATACACAGAGGATGAAGAACAGAAGTGAAATCAAGACGGATCTTTTAAACCAGAAAAACAAAACAAGATCAACACACCAAGATATAACAAAACAGAAGAAAACATGAAATGAGCAGACAAAAGAAAGCAAGTAAAACATAGAGAAGGAGGGGAACTTAGCTTAGCGGGGCCTGTCCCCCGAGCTTCCTATTCCCCTTTTCTTATTCTCTCTCAGACCCCCTCGGCCCCCTTTTCTTTTGATTCTTTTCTTTATTCCAATCTTTTTTCTCTTTTTTTTCGTTTCTGACTTTCTTGCTTGGACTTCAAGACGAAGCCTTTTTGGGTTTTGTTTGAAGGGGGGTGTTTGGGGAGGGTAAAGGACGGATCTTGTTTGGGGTTTGGGATTTGAGTCGCCGGAGTTAGGTTTCCGGCGACACTCTTTTGGATATTCGAAGAGCTCCGGCAAGATTCGAAGGAGGCGAGTGGTATGGTCGAGTAGATCTCACCAAGATGGTTCGATCGTTATTGGTTTAGTGGTGGTTCTCGTTGTTTGGTGATTCACCGGCGAAGCTCCGGTGACTGGTGTTTCAGAAGAAATAGCTTGTTTTCTCTGGGGCTTTGATGTAGAAGAAAGAGAAGAAAGGGGAAAAGAAAAGGGAAGTGAATAAAAAGGCCGGCGACCACCGTGGGAGGTGGTGGCCGCCATGGCCATTTAGGGTTTCCTGTGATGAAGATGAGAGAGAAGAGAGTGATGAGAGGCGGCTAGGGTTAAGATAATTCAAGAATGGCCGGCTGCTTCAGACATGAGCCTTTTATAGGCTGGATGATTAAGGTAATCCAG
Source organism: Nicotiana noctiflora (assembly GCA_032618575.1). Taxonomy (NCBI): domain Eukaryota; kingdom Viridiplantae; phylum Streptophyta; class Magnoliopsida; order Solanales; family Solanaceae; genus Nicotiana; species Nicotiana noctiflora. Next base: position 189,571 of record JASVEL010002314.1, on the reverse strand, counting down.
ACCGTCCATCTGATGGAGATCAACGGCTCACACGCGTTACTAAAACGACGTCGTTTGGTTGCTTATGAGACCAAGGTCTCTTCCGCTAGATCGATTCAATTGGACGGCTCGGATTAATCCCTACTTCTCAATTAATTAAAAGAATTCCGCTAATTATTTCAGCCATTGGATCAAGCATAACGGACGGCTGAGATCGCATCTCCCTTCACGGATCAGGCCTAACCCTTGGGCCAATACATTTGGGCTTTTCAATTCAATTCAATTGGCCCAGTTTTTATTATACACAAGCTATTTTTTGTATTTTCTGGTTTTTAATGATTTTTATGTATTTTCTTTTATACTTTTTTTTTCTTTTTCTTTTATGGAAAATTATAAAACCTAATTTCCTACTTACTCTAATTATTTAGTATTTTTTGGCAATTTTCTACTATTTTCCTTAATTTTAACTACTTAACACTATTTTTGCTAATTTCCTTCTTAAAACTAATCAAATAAAGCAAATTAATTACCTAGCCTAATTTTTTTGATTTTTTCTAATTTCTACTTATTCAAACACATAAAGTATAGCTAATTTCAAACAAAGCAAGTAATTGCACTCAAAAACATATTTATTTTAATTTTGGAATTATTTGCCCGGTGCAAAAATCATGTGCTCACAGCTGCCCCTCTTTGCTCGGGAACACGAAGAGTTTCAGTGCAAAGACAAGTGAGCAGTAATGATAGATTTTTGCACATCGGCACATTCCGTGAAAGCATTTTTAAAAACCTTTTGACCGCACCCTGCTTTAGAGGTTGCCTACATATCCTGGGCTAAACAGGAATCAGGTCAGTGTAGTTCGGGAAGGTCTGGTAGTTTAAAAACTACCAGACTTACTGTTGCATTGACACTGTTGAGACCTGCTGACTTACTCCTTATTACACCGGGGAGAAATGTAAAATGAAGAAGCTATTCTAAGCTATGATCCTACAATTACAATTGTTCCTAATCTAGCTTTTGCTCTTCTTTCTCTTTTCCGGTGATGCAGATTCCCTTTCTTTTTGTTGATTTTCTTTGATGTTGACTCTCTTTTTTGTTTATTTTCTTTTCTTATTTTCCCTTTTTTTTGATTTTCGATGGTACTTCTTGACCTCGAGCTGAACCTGCTCAAAACAAAACAACAAACTACTTTTTTTTTCTTTTTCTGCCTCAGTGTGGGCTTTTAGCTATATAAACCATGATGTGCAGAAAAGTATTCCCCTATTTGAAGGTGGGCACCTAATAGAATTTAAACGTGCAATGCGATGCAGAAAAGTATTCCCGTATTTGAAGGTGGGCACCTAACAGAATTTAAACGTGCAATGCGACGCAGAAAATATTCCCGTATTTGAAGGTGGGCGCCTAACCGAAATTAAACGTGCAATGCAAATGCAGAAAAGTATTCCCGTATTTGAAGGTGGGCACCTAACAGAATTTAAACGTGCAATGCGATGCAGAAAAGTATTCCCGTATTTGAAGGTGGGCACCTAACAGAATTTAAACGTGCAATGCGATGCAGAAAATATTCCCGTATTTGAAGGTGGGCACCTAACAGAATTTAAACGTGCAATGCGATGCAGAAAAGTATTCCCGTATTAGAAGGTGGGCACCTAACAGAATTTAAACGTGCAATGCGATGCAGAAAAGTATTCCCGTATTTGAAGGTGGGCACCTAACAGAATTTAAACGTGCAATGCAAATGCAGAAAATATTCCCGTATTAGAAGGTGGGCACCTAACGTAATTTAAACGTGCAATGCAAACGCAGAAAAATATTCCCGTATTAGAAGGTGGGCACCTAACAGAAATTAAACGTGCAATGTGATACAGAAAATATTCCCGTATTAGAAGGTGGGCACCTAACAGAATTTAAACGTGCAACGCGATGCAGAAAATATTCCCGTATTTGAAGGTGGGCACCTAACAGAAATTAAACGTGCAATGCAATGTAGAAATGTATTCCCGTATTTGAAGGTGGGCACCTAACAGAAATTAAACGTGCAATGCGATGCAGAAATGTATTCCCGCAGCCTGAGGACTGGGGAGTGGATTTTAAAAGATGTTACCTTCCTCTTTTTGGTATTTTCTTTTACCAATTATCTCTTGCCTGTGAATTTCTCCACTTATTCGGCGAACTTTCTCTTTTTGCGTTTTCTATTTTTCCACATTGGTCATATTCACTTTAAAGTGATTAGTGACAATTTGTTCCTGCATGAAACAGAATTTATTAGATATAAACTGCTGGCAACTGGCATCTGCCGTCCCTGCCTCTTATTGCCTTCCTCTCTTTTGCTTCTCCCCTGCCGTGTAACTTTCGGCTGCTTATTCCTTGCAAACTCTTTTTTGTATTTTCTCACTTTTCCATTTTTGTTTTGTTTTCTTTTCCTTTGGCCATGTTTACCAAGCTTCTTTATTTCCTTCCCAAATCTTCCTTCTTTCTGACCCAGTGTTGTTTCAGTTTTCGTTATCAGGAGCTGGTAGTTAGCTTTCAAAAGGTAAACAATGAAATGCAGAAAAATGAAAGAAAGGTAGGGTGTTTTGGAGAGATGATAGAACTTATCTGGGTATTTGCTGGCTGATTCCGCTGACCATGCCATGTATTTAAACTCTGACCCAGTTCGTTCCAATCATTATTCTGTCTCTGAATTGTTTCCAACCCAAACAGATACTATTTTTTGTTACCTTTTCTCTTTTCCGATGGTCCTCACGATCGCCCTACGGTGCCTCGAAAGGTTTTCACCAATAAGACTCTCTCATTTATTCTCTCAATCTCGCAGTCGTCTCACAGTGCCGGTTAAGGTTTTCACTGATGAGACTCTCTCATTTGATTTCTCTCAAACTCACAATCGCCTCACAGTGCCGGTTAAGGTTTTCACCGATGAGACTCTCTCATTTTTTTTTTCATTTTTCATTTTTCTTTTTGTATTTTGTTTTCTTACCACATGTGTTGTCCGATGTTTCGCTCCTCCTTCATTGCATTCGTTATCATTTCAGAATTGATCAGAAGGTCTTTCTTTGGACTGTATCGTGTCTTTTGGATGGGTTAAGAAAGAAAGGTATAAAGGCTCAAAATCTCACGAGGGTTCAAAGATATTTACAACTCTCGGAATTATTAAACATAACTTCTGCCCCAGTTTCAATATGTGGGGAATTTTTGGATTTTTTTTTTCTTTATTGTGACTGAACCTCAGAGAGGCTGCCTACGTACCCTTTCGGGATCAAGTCAGACGTAGTTCATCCAACTTCATAAGTTAGATGGATTTCTTTTTGACTCTTTCCCGATTTCTTTGTCTTTTTCTTCTTCTTTTTTCATTTTTTTTTCATTTTCATTTTTTTTTCGATCTTATTGCGCTAAAGCGATTCCGAGAGAGGGATATGAAAGAATATATTTATTAAGGCTCAAAGGGGTTATCAACGGATAAAGTGTTTGGATAGAGAATAAAACGCCTTCGTCATTTCAATTCCAAAATCACAACAAAATACAAAACACATAATTGAAAAGGAATCATACATAGTATCTTTTGACTGCATCTGAATTGATAGCAGTCTCTACACACTTTCCTTCAACATCTATTAAATACAATGCTCCATTGGACAACACCCGTGATACCACAAACGGTCCCCGCCAATTTGGCGCAAACTTGCCCTTCGCCTCGGCCCAATGCGGTAAGATACGCCTCAACACAAGCTGTCCGACTTCAAACTTTCGAGGTCGTACCTTCTTATTGTATGCTCTGGCCATTCTTCGTTGATACAATTGCCCATGGCAAACTGCGGCCAACCTCTTCTCATCAATCAAACTCAACTGTTCCAACCGGGATTTTACCCATTCATCGTCATCTATCTTAGCTTCAGCTATGATCCGTAATGACAGTATTTCTATTTCTGCGGGTATAACAGCCTCTGTTCCATACACCAGTGTATAAGGTGTGGTTCCGATAGAAGTACGCACCGTCGTGCGGTAACCCATGAGAGCAAAGGGTAACTTTTCATGCCATTGCCTGGATCCCTCCACCATTTTTCGGAGAATCTTCTTGATATTCTTATTCGCCGCCTCTACTGCACCATTCGCCTTTGGCCTGTAAGGTGTGGAATTGCGGTGTGTGATCTTAAATCTCTCACAAACTTCCGCCATGAGATGACTGTTTAGATTGGCTCCATTATCTGTGATAATCACCTTGGGGATTCCAAATCGGCATATAATATTCTCATGCACAAAGTCCACCACCGCTTTCTTCGTTACCGCCTTGAACGTTTTTGCTTCAACCCACTTGGTGAAATAATCAATTGCGACCAAAATGAACCTATGCCCATTAGAAGCGGCTGGATCTATTGGGCCGATAACATCCATGCCCCAAGCGACAAAGGGCCAAGGTGCAGACATTGTATGCAACTCATAAGGTGGGGAGTGGATCAAATCCCCATGTACCTGGCATTGGTGACATTTCTTTACATACCTGATACAATCACGCTCCATGGTGAGCCAGTAATACCCAGCTCTCAAAATCTTCTTTGCTAAAACATATCCGCTCATGTGGGGTCCACATACTCCGGCATGTACTTCAATCATGATTTCATCCGCTTGTTGTGCATCCACACACCGCAATAAGCCCAGATCTGGTGTTCTTTTGTATACCACTCCTCCACTGAGGAAAAATCCATTGGCTAGACGCCTGATGGCTCTCTTCTGGTCTCCAGTGGCTTGCTCAGGGTATTTGCCAGCTTTCAAGTATTCCCTAATATCATGATACCACGGCTCTCCATCTGATTCTTCTTCCACAGCAAAGCAATAAGCATTTTGATCACGGACTTGGATCTGGAGCAGATCTATATATGTTTTGTCCGGATGATGCAACATAGAGGACAGTGTGGCCAAAGCATCTGCGATCTCATTGTGCATTCTTGGGATGTGCTTGAACTCTATAGACTGGAATCTTTGAGACAACTCGTGCAAACAATACCGATAAGGTATCAATTTCAAATCTCGTGTCTCCCATTCCCCTTGAATTTGATGTACCAAGAGATCCGAGTCACCCATGACCAAAATCTCTTGAATACCCATGTCAATTGCCATCCTTAATCCCAAGATGCACGCCTCATATTCGGCCATGTTGTTGGTACGGAAAAATCGGAGCTGAGCTGTGACGGGATAGTGCTGACCCGTACCTGAAATGAGTACCGCTCCGATACCAACGCCCTTGCTGTTGATGGCTCCGTCGAAGTACATTTTCCATCCCGGTCTCTCATCTTGCTCCATTTCCTCGACAATCATTGCCTCCTCATCCGGAAAGTATGTCTTCAATGGTTCACACTCATCATCCACCGGATTCTCAGCTAAGTGGTCTGCAATAGCTTGGGCCCTCATTGCCGTACGAGTCACATAGATAATGTCAAATTCCGTGAGCAGAATCTGCCATTTGGCCAGTCTTCCCGTAGGCATAGGCTTCTGAAATATGTACTTGAGGGGATCCAGTGGTGATATCAAGTATGTGGTATATGCTGAAAAATAATGCTTCAACTTCTGAGCTAACCAGGTCAATGCACAACAAGTCCTTTCAAGTTGAGTGTATTTCACCTCATAGGATGTAAACTTCTTACTGAGGTAATATATGGCTTGTTCTTTCTTGCCCGTCTCGTCATGTTGACCTAGTACACAACTAAAGGAGTTATCAAGCACTGTCAGATACAAAATCAGAGGTCGCCCTGGTTCTGGAGGAACTAACACTGGAGGATTGGCCAAATATTCCTTGATCTTGTCAAAGGCTTCCTGACACTCGTCGGTCCATTTCACCGCTGCATCTTTCTTCAACAACTTGAAGATCGGCTCACACGTTGATGTCAATTGAGCAATGAATCGACTAATGTAATTCAACCTTCCTAGTAAACTCATCACCTCCTTCTTGTTCTTTGGCGGAGGTAGACTTTGGATAGCCTTGATCTTTGATGGATCTAGTTCAATACCTCGCCGACTCACTATAAACCCCAGTAATATCCCTGAAGGTACTCCAAAGGCACACTTCGCAGGATTGAGCTTTAAATTGTACCTCCGGAGTCTTTGGAAAAACTTTCTCAAATCTCTCACATAATCAAGTTGTTTTCTGGACTTTATGATGACATCGTCCACATACACTTCAATTTCTCGATGCATCATATCGTGGAACATTGTAGTCATCGCCCTCATGTAAGTTGCCCCGGCATTCTTCAATCCAAACGGCATTACTCTGTAACAATACGTTCCCCAAGGTGTAATGAAGGCAGTTTTCTCAGCATCTTCTTCGTCCATTAGGATCTGGTGATAACCGGCATAACAATCCACAAACGAACCGATTTCATGCTTGGCGCAATTGTCGATCAATATGTGGATGTTTGGCAATGGGAAGTCATCCTTCGGACTGGCTTTGTTGAGGTCTCTGTAGTCCACACACACTCTGGTTTTTCCATCTTTCTTCGGGACCGGCACAACATTTGCCAACCAGGTGGGGTACTTGGTAACTCTTATGACCTTTGCCTCAAACTGCTTGTTCACCTCTTCTTTTATCTTCACACTAATGTCCGTTTTAAATTTCCTCAACTTCTGCTTTACCGGCCGGCATTCAGAATAGATAGGCAACTTGTGTACCACCAAATCGGTGCTAAGTCCGGGCATGTCATCATAGGACCAGGCAAAAATGTCCTTAAACTCATGTAACAACCTTATCAATTCATCCCCGAGGGGTGCCTCCAAATGTACACTAATCTTTGTTTCTCGGACATCATCTTCGCTCCCTAAATTTACAGATTCTGTATCACTCAGATTCGATTTGGGTTTTTCCTCATATTGTTTCATGTCCTTGCTTATTTCCTCTAAGGCTTCCTCATCCTCACATTCTATTTCACTATCTTCCTCAATTTCTTGTATAGTAATGTGATTGTCAGAACTGGGTCTAGAATCCTTCACGCATGACATGGCATCAGAATCAACACATGCAGAACTGTACAAAAGGAAAAATAAAGAAAAATAAGGCAAAAGTGAAGAAAAGGAAAACCGCATTTCATTGATAAAAAGAACGAACAAAGTTCGGGATACATTTTGATTTTCTTTTCATGAGGGGGATGGGAGAACTATAAAAATAACAATTTTGGGAAAGCAATGATGAAATTTTGAAGCTAACTACCAAGACTCCTTCCTGATAGGGAAAGGAGTAGCTTCCCAATTGTTCAACATGATTCCGGGTCCCACAAACTGCACATCCATTTTGCTTGTGCCTTCCCCCACTTCAACCATATTCACATCCCAAAACATCTTCTCAAAACTCAGCATTTCTTCATCAGGTCGGGTCTCGATGTACTTTGTCGCAGCAGATGTCCGATATTTTGTACCAGGCTTGACGAAGGTGTCGGATAGTTTGGGTATAGGCTTAGGCAAGGTCCAGTTCTTTTTGGCTTTGGAGGCTCTCTGGATGTCGGCAAAGGTGGGTTTGAACCCTAAGCCGAAAGTACCTTTGTTTTCTGGAAGCTGAACCGGCTGAATAACTCCCTGCAATGCTTTGCCCAATCCCTTACCTGGTACAAACCCATTTCTAAGCATCTCTTTGGCCACCATCACAGCAGTTGGTGCCACCATAGGGATTGGCAACTTCTCCCCTTCAACAATTCTGTTTACCACAATAGCATCTGTCACTTGGTAGACCAAGGACCCCTATCTCCGTCAGCATCATCAAACGGTGTCACCACATTGCAAGCATTTTCTTCCCCATGTACCACAATTCCTGTTGCTCCCACTCGAATTTGACCATCCGGTGTAAAGACGATGGTACAGCATTGGCCGCATGGATCCAGGGTCGGCCTAGCAACAAATTATATGACACAGTAATGTCGAGCACCTGGAATTCCATAGTAAAATCCACAGGACCAATGGTCACCTCCAAGACAAATGTCTCCCAATGTGTTTTTACCCCCACCATCAAATCCTCTCACGTTTATACTGTTCTTCCGGATTCTGTCCGGACTAATGTTCAGCTTTCCCAAGGTCGACAACGGGCAAATGTTAGCGCTTGATCCATTGTCTATCAATACTCTGGTCACTACCGACTCTTCACTCTTTACCGTAAGGTACAGCACCTTATTGTGCTCAGTTCCCTCAACAGGCAATTCCTTATCTGAGAATGTGATCCTATTAGACTCGAAAATCTTGTTGGTAATCTTTTCCGAGTGACAGACTGAGATCTTTTCTGGAACATGAGCCTCATTCAGTATCTTCATCAGAGCCTTCCTATGTTCTTCTGAGTGTATTAGCAAAGATAGCAAAGAGATCTGGGCAGGGGTCTTCCTCAACTGCTCGACTACTGAGTAATCTTGTGACTTCATCTTCTTGAGGAATTCCTCCGCTTCCTCTTCCGACACTGGTTTCTTCAATTGGTTCTCTTTTACTGCTTTTATTTTTCTCAATTCTTCTGGAGCAAAGCATCTTCCGGACCGGGTGAGACCGTGGGTTTCATTAATTTCCCCAGACACCTCTTTTCCTTTATAAACCACTGCTACCTTGTTGTAATTCCAAGGTACAGTCTTTCTGCTCACTACCGGCATCTGCACCACCGGCCTTATAATTACTGGCTCTGTACTCACGCCTTTCATAGTCACAATCGGCTTTACGCCTGGCACTACCACTTTCAGACCCTCCACCACTACTGGCTTTCCTGCTGGTTCTTTAACAGTCACTTTCTCTTTCACGGCTTCCTTTTCTGCTCTTCCACTTGACTTTATCATCATCACAGATTGAGATGGTTTCTGACTACTATCACCTTGCACCAATTCTATCATGTGTGTCTCATGGTGATTTGGCAGCGGATTCTGGGTGATGTTCGGAGCTTCTGGAGCCTGAACTTCAATTCTCCTATCGTCAATGAGATCCCGAATGGCATTCTTCAATTGCCAACATTTTTCGGTATCATGGCCCACTGTTCCCGAACAATATTCACACCTAACAGAAGGATCAAGGTTTTTCGGGGGTGGGTTTGGAACTTTAGGTGCAACCGGGCTTAGCATCCCCAACTCTTTCAATCTATGATAAAGGCTGGTATATGATTCCCCCAGTGGGGTGAATGTTTTCCTTGCCTTGTTTCTCCACTCTGAGTCAGGCCTGGGCCTGTTTTGGTTTCTGTAAGGTTTAGAGGTTGGGTATGTGTTCTGGGTGTGGTAAACATTGTGTGGGGTTTGGGCTCTCCACACATGTGGTGGTGGCGGTGGGTAGGCTTGGGTTTGTGGATGATGGTAATGTAGGACTGTTGGAGGGTATGGTGGTGGTGGTGGGTTATATGGGGTCGATGTGTTGTATGGGTTTGGCGGGTAAGATGATGGTGGTGGATTATATGGGGTTGATGGGTTTGGTGGGTGTTGGTGGTAGGGTCTTGGTGGGTGATGATGCGGGTTACGACTCCATGGCCTGCTCTCTACAGTTGCTACCTCTTCCTTCTTCTTCTTTCCCATTGCTCCCCCGTTTCCAGTTTGTATTGCTTGATTGGTGGCCTTAATGGCCGAAAAACTCATGATTTTGTTTGTTTTCAAACCTTCCTCCACGAAGCTTCCCATCTTCACGACTTCATTGAAACTCTTCCCAATCGCCGACACTAAATGACCATAATATGTAGGCTCCAAAGCCTGTAGGAAACAATCCACCATCTCCCCTTCCTTCATGGGTGGATCTACTCTTGCAGCTGCTCCCTCCATCTAAAACCGAATTCCCTGAAGCTTTCTGTGAGCAAGTGATTTTTGCCCTACGTAAGATTTACTCCCAAAAATTCAAAAAAAAATTGTTTTTGTATCGTTGTTATATCTGTGGATTTTTGTGTTAATTTTCTTATTATTTGTATTCTTTGTGTATGCATGTTTGATTGTTTAAATTAAGAAAAATACAAAATATATTGCGTTTGCATTCTTAGGTTTAATTTACAATTGAAAGTAATCAAGTTTATTTGACAAAAATAGAAAAATCACAAAAAATATGTATTTTTTGTATTTTTAGCATTTAATGTCCCAATTGTGTGATTTTAGTTTAATTTAACTATAATAAGAACTTAGTTAGTATTCTTATAAACTAATTTGATTTTTGTAATGTAATTTAGAGTTTTGGTTTTTAATAAATTAAGAATTAATAAATAGGAAATAAAGAGAAAGAAAATAGGAGAGGGAAATTAGATTGGGCCAAATCCAATTTAAGTATAACAAGGCCCAAACAAATAACTCAAAACCCACCCCAAGCCAGTTGAACCCGGACGAAACCAAGCCCAATCCAATCCCTTACCCGGTTAAAACCCACCCCGTCGCCCCAAAACAAACCCATAGGATGATCTGGACCGTTGGATTCCATTGATCCAACGGCCCAAATTAAGTCTGGCATTTAATATACCCAAAACCCATTAAACCCGTCTCACTAACCCGTCCCCAGCTTAACCAAACGACACCGTTTACACCTAAGAGAACAATCTAGGCCGTTGATCAAGTTTGATCCAACGGCTGAAATTGAATCGTGCATTTTAATTACCCAACACACCCCAAAACCCTTACACCCGTTTCATTTCCTTCTCCTTCAGAGACCAGCCCTGGCCCCGCCTTACGCTGCCGTCCTCCACCGGCCTGAAATCGCCTACGGCGGCGGACGGTGGCCAAACCCCACCAAGTTAACACCATAGATCCCCCTAAACCCCCTCTACATAAATCTGTGGTCTGTTAACCTCGAATCATCCCCGAATGTCTCGAATCTTTAATCGAAGATTCGAGTTAAAACCAAAGCCATGCCAAACCACTCCAAACTCACCTCGAACACTCTTGTGACCTCCCTCACACACCTACCACCCTTAGTTTCACTCGAATCTGACCGGAAATACTCGAACCCCAAATAGAGCCTTCAAGAACCCTAGAATTCGAAAACTAGGGATTCTGTCCGAATTAAAAGAAGTTGGAGTTAATAGACTTTAATTGGAATGTTTTCGTTTGAAAACATTTCAATTAAAATCTGTTCAACTTCAAAAAAGGCAATTTCAAGTCTCATCGAGCCCAAGTCCGTTCGATTTCCGATTTTCCTCACTGTTTAAGGTATTTTCATTTTTTCTTTCTGACTTTTATTTATTGTTTAGTATAAGTGTTTATTGATTCCATTTTTTTAGTTAGTTGTTTTCTCTGTTTTCATTTCTCCTCCTTTAAGACCTTTTATTTGGTCGATTCCTTCTGTTTTCTTTAGTTAAAATGAATTGTATGTTCAGTTCGATTAAGGTCGTCAAGCAATTAATTCATATTTGTTGATCCCCTTGGTCTGCCCGTATGCAATTCATTAGTCTGTGATTTGTTGTTTGTTTGATTCTAGATTAGGGGTTAATTGGGCATAATTGACAGGGCTTAATTAGTATTAGTTCTTTAATCTCCTGCCCATAAGAGGGACTAGTGGAACCTGCTGTACAGTAGGGTATCCCACTAATCTCATGCTATCAATTGTTTTAATGATTAAACCCATACGAGGACACTTAATAGTGGGGGTTCAGAGAATATAATGGGCTGGGGTTTAGTTTAAGGTGACCATTAGGAGCTGGATTTGAAAATATATAGATAGAGGGACGGGCAGTGAGAAGGCAGACACACATAGAGAAAATTTCTGGAAGAGAGAGTCCAGAGAAAAAAAAGAACACATAAGAGTGAAGGAAAATTCTAAAAGGGCAGTGATAGAAAGGGATACATAGGATATATACAAAAAAGAGAGACTTGAGAAAAGGAAAAATCATTACTGTTTCATTGACTCTCGTTTGGGACTGGTCTGGTTCAAGTTCTGCAGACTATTGCGATACATTTGAAGATTGGGAGTGTATTGTTTGAGTCTTCAGAGAAGGCTACGGTTCTATTGGAAAGCTTTGTATTGGCTCCTAAGTTTGCAAGATTAAAACACAATTTTCTGATTCCTTTTGGGAGTTAATTTGGAGTGACATTGGTTTTTGAAGGATTGTTGGTTCATTTGGTTAAATACTGCTATCCTTTTGAGCTTCACAAGTTGCTATTATCATTCTCCATTATTGAATCTGGGTGGTTTTGTTGCTGTTGTTGATTGCTGTAAACCACTGACTCTTCTTTCCTTTTGATTTCATCTTCCGGGTACATAATTCCTGTCTCCAATACTGTAGCTGCTTTGTTGAATTGAAATATAATTGAAAAAAAATACGAAAAGCCTCTTTTGCATCTGAACTGGGAAAGCATGTTCATTGTTGTCAATTTGATTACATTATTATAAATATAGCACTTAACATGAGGCCTGTATTTGATAGGTGTAGTCAAATTGCACTGGACTGTAACTAATGAACTGTTTTAATATCATATTCGAACTCACATTCATTTTGTAATAATAGTTCAGTTAACGTTGTAGAATGTATTGATTTAGTAAAGTAGTTATCAGGCCTAAAGTGGTTTAGGACAGTTAGCCTACAATGGTAGCGGGAGACCTTTCACTAATCACAACTTACTGTGATAGTTAATTCCACTTTGATTATAAAAATGGCAAATAAAGTAATGACTTCATATGCTTTTCGACAATAATAACCCTTGGTAATTCGATGTTAGCTTATTCTGATCTTAAAAATACTTCTCTTGTTAGTATTACACTGTAGTGACGTTCATAACTCACAAATCCAAGAGTCAATAATTGGACTTGAATCTAAAAAATAAAAAAAGCGATTTTCTGCTAATCACGTTTTGGTGAAATCCTATGCTCTTATTTAATACAATGTCTGATCTAAAAATTCAACTGCATTTTCTATTTGGCCTGAACAAAAATTGGTGGCTGATAACATGCTAGTTTGGGCCTACATAATCCCCGTTGTAAAATCTATTTGCAGCTTTATGATGATGAACCAATTAACAACAACTTCAATTAGGACTTTCCTTTTCTTTTAGATACAAAAACAAAAAATAATAGAAAACTTAGCATACTTTAGTTGGGCCTTTAAATACATAATGGGATGAGCCTCGCTAAAAAATCAAATACACGGGGCCCTCAAATAACTATTATAATAATTGTATAGGTTTCGGAAGGACCGTTTAGTAATTTCACTGTCTTTCCCAATGGTAATAAAGACGATAGAATCTTTAGGCACGATTTGTAAATAAATTACTTTCCTAAATACGGGTGCGCATTTATGTGACCCAAATCACTCTCGGCGAATCTGAAATGCATTAAGGTCACAGGCGCACTGGTTGCGGTGTGATTCGAGATGCGTTTTCGTGACGTCGCAATTCTTCTAAAAATCGAAAAGCGGAACATAAAAGAACATAATTAAAATATATAAAGCAAATCAGATAAAAACAAAAAATAGCAGTTGAGCGACTGTGCTAAAACCACGGAATCCGTGAGTGCCTAACACCTTCTCCCGGGTTAACATAATTCCTTATCCAGGTTTCTAGTTTCACGGACTGTAATACAGAGTCATAAATTTCCTCGGTTCGGGATTAAAATCGGTGACTTGGGACACCATTATTTTCCCAAGTGGCGACTCTGAATAATTAAATGAACGGATCCCGTTCCGACCGTCCTTTAAATGGAAAAACTCCTTCACCAATTATTATACTTCTTCTCGGGGTGTAGTAATAAACGGTGGCACATTTACCTTATATGCGTAAAAAGGAGGTGTGACAGCTCTGACGACTCTGCTGGGGATTGTTCTACACCCAGAACTTTGGTTCAGGGTTTAAGAATTCGAGCTCAGTTAAATTGTTGTTTTTGTCTATATCTGATTTTATTATATGTTTAATTAATGTGCTATATGTCTACCGTTTTGATGCTATCTGAACTGTATATACAAACTGCTATATGTTTACCGCTTTGATATTACATGAACTGTATATATAAACTGTGCCGAAAACCCTTCACTTCTCACCCCCGGGGATGTGCTCACTGGTTGAGACTCCTTATTCTGTTAGTGTCATACCCCGAAATAATAAAGAGGCTCGGAAAGTTTCTAAGCCGGGCTGGCCTTTTGGTTCCCGGAAAGGAGCTCCTTCCTCAGCTCGAGTTGTCTGCTTGGGTACACAGTCTAGACCATGTACCGAGGTTTTGAGCTTAGAATAACATAACCGCATACCGGATCCCTAGTAGGAAACGCTTATTTGCATCACGTTGCATTTGACTTAGGGGACTCAACACAGGGGTTGGGTCCGTCTAGGACAGGCAACCTGAAATGAAAAGACCATCCTACTATACCATGTTTGTTTTAAGCATTTATTCGGACTTGCATGCTGACCGACTTTTAAATACTGAAGAAAAACGAAAAACAAAAGGAAATAGTATGGGGTAATAGATATTTTTCAGAAAATACAAAAATGTGTTTTTACCAACAAGTCAGTGAATTTAGTTTACTAATAAAAGACGACGGGAGGTTGACTTTACCAACAAAATGGTTTTCTTAAATGTGTTCTCTTTGTCGGTCAATAAAAGAAAAAAAATAGTTTGTTTTGATGGGCCGAACTACGCGGGTTTGATTCTCTCCGGATGTGAGATACGTAGGCAACCCCCGTCGGGTCCAACTTGCCCTTTTTCGAAAAATACCAAATTTTTAAATTTTGAAAAATAGTCCAATCATTGCCAGCCAAAATGATCTTCTTCTTTAAATAAATGTGCAGGATGAGCACGATTCGAAATGAACCCTTTTCACTCGTGACTAAAATCCCGGTACAAATACGACTATGGTGGGATGATCTAGGCGAAGAAGGGCAGGATGAAGTTAAGAAATATTTGAAAGGTCTCACAGGTCTGCTTGAAATAAAGCCTCGAGGGGACATCATAAGAGCATTAGTCACATATTGGGACTCCGCGCACAATGTCTTTCACTTCTCGGATTTCGAGCTCACCCCAACTTTGGAGGAGATGACCGGATACATTGGAAACACTGATATACCATTGGGGCATCAATATCTAATCGCTCCCAGGGTTGTCGCCATACACCGGTTTTTAGACTCACTGAAGATAGCCAGAACGGTACGTAACCCAGATCTAGCACAAGGGTTTTGTACTTTAAGCTTCATCTATCAAAGGTACGGTCATGTGGGAGGTTTTGACAAGCCAAAGAACAAATTATGCAGCAAGGGTAATCGCCAGAAATGGGAGGAGCACAGACGAATTGCCTTCATGATAGCCTTCTTAGGACTTATGGTATTCCCGAGAAAAGACGGGAATATTGATATAAAGATAGTCGGAATTGTCAGTACCTTGCTTGACCAAAGCGAAAGTACTCTTGCTCCCATGATACTATCAGACATATATCGAGCTCTCACAGCCTGCAAAGCCGGAGGAGATTTTTTCGAAGGCTGTAATTTACTGCTACAGATGTGGATGATCGAGCACCTGTGTCGCCGCACCCAATTCTTGAGATATGGGTTGGTTGAGAAAACTTGCATAAGCGAATTCTATACAAGGATTGATAGGACCGTCTTGCCTGAAGGAACCTTGGCATGGAGGGCATACTTTCAGGCTCTCAGCGCAAGTCAAATACAATGGACGTTGGGTTGGCTATAGATAGACAGAATCGTGTACATGCCAGCGGCTAGGTCCCACTTTCTCTTAATGGGACTTAAGAGCATTCAACCTTATGCACCCCATCGGGTTTTGAGACAGCTTGGGAGGTGCCAGATAGTACCCAAAGACGAAGACCTGAGTACCCAGGTTATTGAAATTGGTCCCGACGGTCAATTCCCAGAAGCAAGGGTCCGCCAGATCTGGAGCAAATGCCAATATCTGGAGGCAAACACTTGTGTGCAGGATCGAGCTAGAGGAGAGGTTGTACCCAGATATCTTACTTGGTACAAAGGAGAAACATCGGGTGAAAGACCAGCCAAAAGACCTCACCTCAGGGAATTTGCTGAAGCATCACAAGAACAATGGGACTGGTTAGCCAAGGAAGAGGTTTACAGAACAAGGATTGGCAAGATAGAGCAACAGGTCCAAGATCTCCAATTTGAAAAAGATATGCAAGCTGTCGCCAACGAAGGAGATAAAAAGAAGTTGGCACAAGAAAATGACTTTTTGAGAGCTCAAATCCAGCAAATGAAAAGGGATGCTGACAGACAGTTGAGGAGTCGAGCAGACGAAAAATTGATAAAGGGTTTGAAAAACCAAGTTGCCGATATCCAAAGAGAATTGGAAGAGTCGAAGACCCAAACAATGAGGATCCGTGCTAGCTGGAGAAAGGAGGCACATCAACAGGCACTTCACCTACAACGGGTGGAAGAAGATTACACTGAGATCATCACTAGTCTAAGGGAAGCAAATGTTATCCTCAGGGAGCGGGTTTTCAAGCAAGCCCGAGATGCCAGAGCAGACCTCGACCGTTGCCACGATTTGATGGCCCGACTGCAAGAACAAATGGATAGGCTCTTAGACCAAGTCACCAACAATGCTCGAAGATTGGGGGCGAAAAACCAGCAAATAGAACAACTACTCAGAGAAAGGGACATGATCAAAGACAGAATTGGAGAGATCGGGCATTATGTCACCATGAAGTGTTTAGCTTGTGAACAAATGCCCCGCACCGCCCTTTTTGCTTCGATTATGGACTATGTTCATCAGATCATGAGAGAGTTAAGGGGACTACACAAGAACCTCACACCAAGGCCCGCGGCAAGGCCGAATGATGCCTCGCGGGCCCCCAGGAATTTAAGAGCATTAGACTTTTGATCGAAAATGTATTTTCGAAATTTTGAGTCAAGTCGGTTGGCATTTTATTCTCGAGTCAAGCATTTCTCTTATTCTGTTGATTATTGTAAGACCGGTTTTGTAACCATAAGAGTTTTGATATAAGAGTTCCAGAATTTCGCCACAATTTTGTTATCAGAACTACGCTCGGTCTAATTCACGCAGGGACGTGATACGTAGGCAATCCACGTAAGATTCAACCACCACTAAAAAGAAAAATAGGGAGGTTAATAACAACAAGGTCTTCAAGGATAATTGAAAAAAAGAAAAAGAAAAAAAAAAGAAGCTGGAATGACGCATGTGATGAGTACATATAGAAAGGGTTAATTGGTTAGGTGCATTGCATCCAACGTGCTATAACATATCTGTTAAACTCAGTAAGCTAACAAATTTGTTGCGTTTCCAAAAAAGTTTAGCAGTTGATTTGACAGAATATACTGGCCAGCCACCATTACCGTACTAGATCTAAAGGGCCAATTCCAGCAAGCATGTCTAGTTCCGGTAAAAGTCTCGAGGAAGAGAAATCAGAGATACAGATCATGAAAGAAGAGGTAGATCGGTTGAAACAGCAGATAACAGAGATGCACCTAGCCTGGGCTAGGGGACAGTCTTCGCCAAACCTCCCTACTCTCGCATCAGCTCCAGAACATCCACCCCTTGATCCTTCGACAAGCGCCCCACTCTATCCATACTATCAAGGGGAAAACCCTTATGCCACCCAAATTCCACCAGCCAAACAAAATCCTCCTCCGGTCACCCCTGTTTTTGTGGCACCCCCACCTGCTACTCTACAAAAGTCGTCCGGTGAGCCGCATGTTCAAATCCATGACAATTCTTACTATCCTCCCGAGCCTACCTTTAGGGCTCCCGAACCGCATCCACACACCCCTCACTGGGATAACCCGGCAGAACCGGAAAAGCACTTCCAAAGTTTGGAGCATGAGGAAGTTATTCGGAAAGTTAAAAGCCTGGAGCAGTCCTTCAGGAACATGCACGATTTGGGCAACCAGGTCAGTGTCACTTACAAGGATCTGTGTCCATTCCCAGATGTCCAGTTGCCGGCAGGGTTCAAAATGCCCAAGTTTGACCTATACGAGGGGCATGGTGATCCTGTAGCCCACCTCCGAGGGTTTTGTAGTAAAATGCGAGGAGCCGGAGGACGAGACGAGATTCTGATAGCTTACTTCGGTCAGAGCTTGGGGGGATCCGCACTAGAGTGGTACACTAGGCAGGATCCCAGCAGATGGTTTACATGGGATGATTTGGCTCAAGCATTCATTTGCCAGTTCCAGTACAATCTTGAAATAGTCCCCGACCGCTTATCATTGCTAAAGTTAGAGAAGAAACCCGCCGAAAGTTTCAGAGAATTTGGTTTCCGCTGGAGGGAACAGGCAGCAAAGGTAGATCCGCCTATGAGAGAGAACGAGATGGTGGATTACTTCTTGCAGACACTGGAGCCAACCTATTTCGGACATCTGGTGACGTCCGTGGGTAAGTCATTTACTGAGGTGATAAAGATAGGGGCTATGATCGAGGAAGGCTTGAAAACCAACAAGATCATGAGCTATTCAGCATTGAAAGCCACCACTCAAGCTATTCAAAGTGGTACCGGATGAGTGCTTGGGAAAAAGAGGAAAGAAGAAGTCACGGCAGTCGAGTCCGGAACATGGTTCAGAAACAGAGGCCCCGCACCCCAGTATAACCCGCCACAGCCTCACCACCAGAATTACTTCCACAATCCATATAACCACCCGCAACACTACTATCCAGCACCTGATCCCCATTTTACTGTCCATCACGCCCAGTCCTATACCACACCTCCCGTCCATACACCATGGCGGGCCCCAAACCCGCAAAATAATTATCCAACCCCAAGAGCATACAGAAACCCCACTGGCGCGGGTTTTCGTCCGAACCAAGCATTCAAGAGCGACAGGGCGCCAAGGCCAAAGACTTTTACTCCCTTGGGGGAGTCTTACACCCGTTTGTTCCACCGTTTGAAGCAAGTAGGGCTGCTAAATCCGGTCGAGGCTATGCTACCAAACCCTCTTCCAAAGAATCTGGACCATTCAATAAATTGTGCATACTGCTCAGGATGTCCCGGGCACGACACGGAAAAGTGTTGGAGGTTGAAAACAGCTATCCAGGAACTCATCGACACTCGCCGAATTGAGGTCCAGACTCCAGGCGGAGCCCAACATCAACCAAAATCCACTTCCAACTCATCGTGAGACCAACATGATCGAGTTGGTGCGGGTAGAAGAAGGAAAGGAGAAAACCTCTTAGACTGTAATGATGATCAAGTCTAGTGGGGTAGGAATGAGAAAGGGGCCAAGCCTTGATGAGTCACTCATTTGCAAGAAGGACGTACAAGAGGGGTTGGAAGCAGAAAAGGGAAGTGTGAACAAAGTGCCCATGAGGTTAGAGGGAGTAAAAATAGTTGTACCAGGGGCAGCAACCAAACCCGTCTTAACTGTAGCAGGTGTTCGAGTGGATCCTTTCATCATCAAGCCGGCAATACAGTTGCCAATAGCTGATAGCAAAGCTATTCCATGGAATTATGATCGGATCACGACAACTTACAAAGGGAAAGAAGTTAAAGAGGAAGTCTACGAAGCGCAAGGGTTGACTCGTTCAGGGAGATGTTTTGCCCCTGCGGAATTGAGGAAGACCACTCCGGCAACACTGAAAAAGCCGGTAACTGACGAAGAGGCGGAAGAATTCCTGAAAAAGATGAAGCTACATGATTATTCTGTCTTAGAACAGCTGAAGAAAACCCCTGCGCAAATCTCATTGCTATCCTTGCTGATACATTCTGAAGAACATCGGCAAGCTTTGATGAAAGTTCTGAATGAGGCCCACGTACCCGATAAAATCTCGGTGAGTCATTTGGAGAAGATCACCAATAGGATCTTCGAAGCGAATCGGATCACCTTCACCGATGATGAATTGCCCGAGGAAGGCGCCGAGCACAACAAGGCTTTATATCTTACGGTAAAGTGTGAGGAGTCGGTGGTTACCAAAGTCCTTGTCGATAATGGGTCCAGTGCTAACATTTGTCCTCTCTCTACACTGGACAAGTTGAAAGTGGACATCGGCAGGATACGCAAGAACAGCATATGTGTTCGAGGGTTTGATGGAGGAGGCAAGGCGTCGGTCGGGGACATAATGTTAATCTTGACAATCGGACCGGTGGAGTTCACCATGGAATTCCAGGTGCTGGACATGGTAGTATCATATAACCTTCCGATAGGGCGACCGTGGATCCACGCCGCAAGAGCAGTTCCATCCAGCCTACACCAACTCGTCAAGTTTGAGTGGGACCAACAGAAGATTGTCGTCCATGGAGAGAATGATCTACAACCAGGCACCATCGTCCCCTTTGTTTAGATAGAAGAAGATGTTGGGCCATGGGTATACCAGATTTGCGATATGGTATCCGCCAACCGAGTTCCAGAAGGGAAATGCATTCCCAATGATAGAATAATTACTGCAGACGTCATGGTGGCTCATGAAATGTTGAGACACGGTTTCATACCCGGCAAAGGTCTAGGTGCATCTCTGCAAGGAATCATACAACCGGTATCTGTGGTCGAAAATGTGGGAACCTTCGGCTTGGGATTCAAGCCAACATCAGAGGACATCCAGCGAGCCAAGAGGAATAAGCAGAAGACATGGGTGCTCCCGAAGCTTGTTCCGCGCCTTTCCCGATCTTTTGTCAGGTCTGGAGTAAGAGGACATCCGACGACAAAGATTCCCAGTCCTATGGTTAGGCCAGACGAAGAGTTCTTAAGAAAATTCGAGGACCTATTCGCATATGTATGCATGCTAGAGGATGGCGAAGGATCCAGCCATGCCGAGATACAGTTTGTGGGATCGAAAGCAAAGTTGAATAATTGGAAGGCTACTCCTCTCCCTGTCCGGAAGGAGTCTTGGTAGTTTGTTTTGGATTGTTTTCTTTCGAAATTTTGTGTTGGGATTGTCCCCGAAGTAAAATCCGTTTGTTTCAGTTCATTTTGATTTGAGTTCGCAAGCTTGTTTTTCCTTGTATTGTTCCCATTAATGAAATTTTGTTCCTTTCGTTTCTAATTTTGTTTATTTTCCTTCTTTTTACTTTTCTGAGCAGCTTTCTTTCAACTGATCTTAATGATATGGCGTGCTTAAAGATTAATCAACCCAGTCTAGAAAGTCAATCGGGTTTGGAAATAATAACGCATGAAATAAGAGGTGACGAGAGTGAATCGGAATACGGCGATGATGAAGCCGTAGAAGAAATCGGCCAAGAATTAAGTCACTTCGAGGAAAAACTCAAACCTAATTTGAATGATACTGAGGCTGTTAATCTGGGGGATATGAATGATGTTAAAGAAACTAGAATAAGTGTCTATATTGAACCCAACCTGAGGGAGGAATTGATCAAAACACTTATGGAGTTTAAAGACATTTTCGCATGGTCGTACGACGACATGCCAGGAGACTCAGCACTGATCTAGTGGTTCATAAATTACCCACTGATCCGGCATATCCTCCCGTCAAGCAAAAACTGCGGAAATTCAAGACGGAGATGAGTGTAAAGATCAAGGAGGAAGTAACCAAGCAGTTGCAGGCGAAAGTCATTCGTGTCACTCGATACCCTGAATGGTTGGCTAACGTAGTACCGGTGCCAAAGAAAGACGGAAAGATCAGAGTATGCGTGGACTACCGCAATCTCAACAAGGCGAGCCCTAAGGATAATTTCCCACTTCCCAATATCCATATCCTGATTGATAATTGCGCCGGACGTGAAATCGGATCCTTTGTGGACTACTACGCGGGATATCATCAGATCTTGATGGATGAAGAGGACGCAGAAAAGATGGCTTTTATCATACCGTGGGGGACTTATTGCTACCGGGTGATGCCGTTCGGTTTGAAGAACGCGGGGGCAACATACATGAGGGCGATGACCACGGTATTCCATGACATGATACACAAGGAAATTGAAGTGTACGTGGATGATGTGATCATAAAATCTAGATGTCAAGAAGACCACGTTGCCGACCTCAGGAAGTTCTTTCAAAGACTTCGAAGATATGATATCAAGCTCAATCCGGCCAAATGTGCATTCGGAGATCCATCAGGAAAGTTGCTAGGATTCATCGTCAGCCGACGGGGCATTGAGTTGGACCCATCCAAAATCAAGTCCATTCAGGAGTTACCCCCGCCAAAGAATAAAACAGAGGTAATGAGTTTGTTGGGAAGGTTAAATTACATCAGTAGGTTTATTGCTCAGCTTACAGCAACCTGTGAACCCATATTCCGTCCGTTGAAGAAAGACGCTGCGATAGAATGGACGACAGAATGTCATGAAGCGTTTGACCAAATCAAAGGGTATCTGTCAAACCCACCCGTACTGGTTCCGCCTGAACCAGGTAGACCCCTGATTCTTTATCTAACGGTTTTGGAGAATTCGTTCGGCTGCGTACTGGGGCAGCACGATCTTACTGGCAGAAAGGAACGGGCCATTTACTACCTCAATAAGAAATTCACGGTCCACGAGGTTAAGTACACTCATTTGGAAAAGACATGTTGTGCCTTGACTTGGGTAGCCCAAAAGCCGAAACATTATTTGTCTTCTTACACCACTTACCTCATTTCGCGTTTGGATCCGTTGAAGTATATTTTCCAGAAACCTATGCCTACAGGGAGGTTAGCAAAATGGCAAATATTACTTACAGAGTTCGACATCATATATGTGACAAGGACGACTATGAAAGCTCAAGCCCTAGCCGATCACTTAGCTGAGAATCCTGTCGATGACGGATACGAACCTTTGAGGACGTATTTTCCGGACGAAGAAATATTGCAAATTGATGGGTTGGAACTAACCGAGGAGCCAGGGTGGAAGCTTTTCTTCGACGGAGCGGCGAACGCAAAAGGAGTCGGAGTAGGGGCTGTGCTTATCTCTGAAACAGGACACCATTATCCTGTTACTGCTCAACTGCGTTTTCATTGTACTTACAATATGGCTGAATACGAAGCATGTATCTTAGGGTTGCGATTAGCGGTGGACATGGATGTACAGGACGTCATGGTCTTGGGGGACTCGGACCTTCCGGTACATCAGATTCAGGGAGAATGGGAAACCAGAGACTTGAAGCTTATCCCGTATCGTCAATGTTTGCATGATCTGACCAAGTGTTTTCGATCAGTAGAATTCAGGCACATCCCAAGGATACATAATGAGGTTGCCGATGCTTTAGCTACTTTGGCGTCAATGCTACATCACCCGGACAAGGTCCGTGTCGATCCGTTACATATTCAGGTTCGAAATCAACATGCTTATTGCAATATGATAGAAGAAGAGATGGATGGGGAGCCATGGTTTCATGATGTCAAAGAGTACCTCGGGTTAGGAGTATACCCAAAGCAGGCAACTGGAGATCAAAAGAGAGCTATTCGGCGATTGGCGAACGGATTTTTCCTTAGTGGAGGGGTGCTGTACAAAAGAACCCCAGATTTGGGATTGTTGAGATGTATAGATGCGAGTCAAGCCACAACGGTGATGACAGATATACACTCCGGAGTTTGTGGGCCACACACGAGCGGATATGTATTGGCAAAGAAGATTCTTCGAGCAGGATATTACTGGCTCACTATGGAGCGTGATTGTATAAGTTACGTGCGAAGATGCCATCAGTGTCAGATACACGGAGATTTGATTCATTCCCCACCAACCGAGTTGCATACAATGTCAGCGCCATGACCATTTGACGCATGGGGTATGGATGTTATCGGACCTATAGAACCCGCGGCTTCCAATGGGCACAGGTTCATTCTGGTAACGATCGATTATTTTACCAAGTAGGTGGAGGCCAAAACCTTCAAATCAGTGACCAAGAAGGCGGTGGTGGACTTCGTACATTCCCACATCATCTGCAGGTTTGGAATTCCAAAGATAATCATCACAGATAACGGTGCCAACCTTAACAGCGGATTGATGAAAGAGGTATGTCAACAGTTCAAAATTACACACCGAAATTCCACACCGTATCGTCCCAAAGCGAATGGTGTGGTTGAGGTGGCAAACAAGAATATAAAGAAGATATTGAGGAAGATGGTAGAAGGGTCTAGGCAATGGCATGAGAAGTTACCGTCCGCGCTGTAGGGTTATCACACTACCGTACGGACTTCGGTAGGTGCAACTCCTTACTTGTTGGTGTACAGGACTGAAGCAGTAATACCAGCAGAAGTTGAAATCCCATCCCTCCGAATTGTCGCCGAAGCCGAGATTGATGACGACGAGTGGGTCAAAACCCGATTGGAGCAATTGAGTTTGATCGATGAAAAGAGATTGACAGCAGTATGTCACGGCCAATTGTATCAAAAGAGAATGGCGAGAGCATATAACAAGAAGGTACGTCCCAGGAAATTTGAAGTGGGACAGCATGTGCTGAAGAGAGTTCTACCACATCAGGCCGAAGCGAAAGGCAAGTTCGCTCCAAATTGGCAGGGACCATTTGTTGTGACTAGGGTATTATCCAACGGCGCGCTATGTCTAACTGATATTGAGGGAAGATGCACTGATATGGCTATCAATTCCGATGCAGTCAAGAGATATTATGTGTAATTCTTTAATGCATTTGTCAACGTTTGGTTTCGTTTGTTTGTAGTTGGCATTTTTCGGAGAATGAAATGACAGAGGCAATTTTTCTACTACCCAAAACACTTTAACCCTTGTTTTCCCCTTTGAGCCTTAATTATTCTTTCATATACCCTCTTTTGGAATCATCAAGGAAGATGTGTAACAAAATAGAAAAAGAAACAAAGAAAAGACACAAGAAATAGTGAACTACGTTTGACCTGATTCCTCAAGAAGGATACGTAGGCGCCACACGGCTTGGTCATAATAAAATAAAAATCAAAGATTCCCCAAGCAACAAAACTGGGGCAGAAGTCATGGTTTCATTTGAAAAGATGATGTGAATTTCGAAAGTTGTAATGAGCTAACCGTTGAGGTGAAACCTTTTTTCTTTAGCCTCACGCACAAAAACCACATTAATGACCGAAAACGACCTCTCGATCAATATTTGAGAAATACCAAGTCATGCGAATGAAAGCCAAGAACGACACTCCGATCCTCGATTGAATCCAGGATGCACAAGCCGAAAAGGGGATAATGCTTTAGAGGGAATCTCGTGGGTAATGCCCCAGCCTGGAAAGAAAGCGAAATGAGAGAGCCTTAACGGTGAAAACCCTCGTGGATAATACCCCAGCCTGGGAAGAAAGCAAAATGAGAGAGTCTTACGGTGAAAGCCTTTGCGGGCACCCTAAGGCGACGGGAGATCGAGAGAAATGAGAGAATCTCATTAGTGAAAACCCTTTGAAGGGCACTATGAGGTGACAAGGCGAGATAGTTACAAGGTGTCCGTATGAGACAAGGTTGGGACATTCGTTTGCTTCTAGCAAAACGCAGCCATCAGAAAGTGATTGACACAAATAGACTGGGTAGATTAATCTCGAAGGCGCGGCATAACCATTGGATCAGTTATACATTCAGATGAGTTTTTTCCCAGTTTTGAGTTCAGAAAAGCTTTCCCTTTCTTTTGTCATTCGCGGTCAGCATTCTTTATCTATCATTTTTCTCTTATTTTGTTTTCGAAAGTTGACTTTTCAAAGCTTACTGCCAAGTCACCCAAAGCGGTACAATGAAGATGAATAGGCGTGGAACGAGGCAATAAGGCAAAAGTCGTTCCGATATTAAGATTGGGACGACATGTTGATTGGGAGGTTCACAGGAATTATGGAGTACGATGGACACATATTACACACCCGGAAGGTGATTTCTCACAACAGATCATCGACTAAAAGGGTCGGACCAAACCGAAGGTTGGAATAAAAGGGAGAGATGAGAGACCATCTGTGGAAAGAGCATCATCCCCAGCAAGTGTCAACGTCGTCCCCAAAAGTTCGAGGGAGGCCAAGCAGTTGAAAGAGAAAAGGAAAATTGCCCCAACAAGAGTGGCACGGCCACTCACTGCGTTTTGAAACTAACAATTTTTCTTTGATTTAAAGCAGGAAAAGAGGGTTCGTCGGCGGAAAAGCATGTCACGTAGAAGGTCATCAAACTGGGGCAGAAAATTTTCTCCCATTGCGAAAATTTTCTTGAAAGCAAATACCCAGTGGATAGGGATAGAAAACAACACGAGATTTCGGGAAATGCCAGTTCCGAGCAGATTAGTGTTGAGAGAGGCCAGACAACACGAGGGGGTGATCTTTTACCAGTTCCGAGCAGAATAGTTTTGAGAGAGGCCAGACAACACTAACTTCGAGATTCCCCCAGCAGCATTATATCCCATAAGTGTTTCAAGGAAGCAGAAGCGTGAGTCCCGGAGGAGGTCCGGGAAGAAGGAAAAGGAAAAGGGGTCCCCCGCCGGGGTAATCCTCAGTTAATGACATTTCAATCCCCGGCGAGTCCGAGAGAGAACGAAAGGTGAAAGAAATAGAAAAAGAGGAAATAAAGAATACTTCCCCAAAGAATACTTCCCCAGCAGCATCATCCCCAGCAGGTGAGTAAACAGTTCCGAAGGTATCTCTAGCAGCCAAAGGAAAAGTAACACGACCCAGGGGGAAAGCAATTCCAAGACAAGGTAATTCGGAAGAAAAGGGTGGCCCAAGAGACGAGGCAGGAAGAAGAAAATGGTACATGAAACAAAGGAAGGCGATAAGGATGGAATGAAATTAGTGAGTCGTAGTTGAAGTCAGGGAGCCCGCCTGAAGAATGGAATGGCGATTTTATTTTGAAGTTATAGTTGAAGTCAGGAAGCCCGCCTGAAGAATGGAGTGGCGATTATATTTCTAAGTTGTAGTTGAAGTCAGGGAGCCCGCCTGAAGAATGGAGTGGCGATTTTATTTTGAAGTTATGGTTGAAGTCAGGGAGCCCGCCTGAAGAATGGAGTGGCGATTTTATTTTGAAGTTATAGTTGAAGTCAGGGAGCCCACCTGAAGAATGGAGTGGCGATTAATTTTGAAGTTATAGTTGAAGTCAGGGAGCCCGCCTGAAGAATGGAGTGTCGATTAATTTTGAAGTTATAGTTGAAGTCAGGGAGCCCGCCTGAACAAGGTAATTTAGGAGAAATGATAGTTCAAGAGTCGATGCAGCAAGAATGAAATGGTACAAGAATCAAAGGAAGGTGATCTAGTTCTGAAGTCATAGTTGAAGTCAGGGAGCCCGCCTGAAGAATGGTGTGGCGATTTATTTTGAAGTTGTAGTTGAAGTCAGGGAGCCCGCCTGAAGAATGGAGTAGCGATTTAATCTTGAAGTTGTAGTTGAAGCCAGGGAGCCCGCCTGAAGAATGGAGTGGCGATTTAATCTTGAAGTTGTAGTTGAAGTCAGGGAGCCCGCCTGAAGAATGGAGTGGCGATTTATTTTGAAGTTGTAGTTGAAGTCAGGGAGCCCGCCTGAAGAATGGAGTGGCGATTTTATTTTGAAGTTGTAGTTGAAGTCAGGGGAGCCCGCCTGAAGAATGGAGTGGCGATTTATTTTGAAGTTGTAGTTGAAGTCCGGGAGCCCGCCTGAAGAATGGAGTGGCGATTTAGTTTTGAAGTTGTAATTGAAGTCAAGGAGCCCGCCTGAAGAATGGAGTTGAGATTTAGTTTTGAAGTTGTAATCGAAGTCAGGGAGCCCGCCTGAAGAATGGAGTGGCGATTTATTTTGAAGTTGTAGTTAAAGTCAGGGAGCCCGCCTGAAGAATGGAGTGGCGATTTTATTTTGAAGTTGTAGTTGAAGTCAGGGAGCCCGCCTGAAGAATGGAGTGGCGATTTATTTTGAATTTGTTTGAGGAAAGCGGTTGAGTGCAACGGAAACCCCCAGCATGAATCCAAGTTCATAATCAAAAGGAAGGCAACAAGGATCAGAAAGATAGGTTCAGACTTCGAAGGAGAATAGTTCGAAGATTACAAAGAAGGGACCAATGGTCGGAGTTCGGCAATCAAGATAGGCCGAAATAACAATTGTCAGAAGAGAAGAAGCATGCGAAGAAACATCAGAGCCAGCAGGATGGCAAGGAACATGACAAGATCAAGTTGAAAAGATAGATAAGAATTTGCAATACTGTAACTTAGTCTAGCTTCTTATTTTTTGTTTAGCACGGTGTAATAAGGAGATCGGTTAAGCAGTGGCAACAGCAGCAACAGCAACAACAGCAGTAACAGCAAGATCACAGCAGTCATGGTAGTCCCAGCTACCAAAACTTCCCGAACTACATTGACCTGATTCCCTTTTAGCCAGGGATATGTAGGAGACCTTTTGAAGCAAGGTTCGGTCAAACTTTTCCAAAAAATGCTTCATACGGAGTGCTTGAACGGGCAAAAATCGATCGTATCCGCTCACTTATCTTTGCACGAAAACTCTTCATGTTTCCGCGCAAAGAGGGGCAGGATTGTGAGCACGTGATTTTTGCCCTACGTAAGATTTACTCCCAAAAATTCAAAATAAAATTGTTTTTGTATCGTTGTAATATCTGTGGATTTTTGTGTTAATTTTCTTATTATTTGTATTCTTTGTGTATGCATGTTTGATTGTTTAAATTAATAAAAATACAAAATATATTGCGTTTGAATTCTTAGGTTTAATTTACAATTGAAAGTAATCAAGTTTATTTGACAAAAATAGAAAAATCACAAAAAATATGTATTTTTTGTATTTTTAGCATTTAATGTCCCAATTGTGTGATTTTAGTTTAATTTAAAAATAATAAGAACTTAGTTAGTATTCTTATAAACTAATTTGATTTTTGTAATGTATTTTAGAGTTTTGGTTTTAATAAATTAAGAATTAATAAATAGGAAATAAAGAGAAAGAAAATAGGAGAGGGAAATTAGATTGGGCCAAATCCAATTTAAGTATAACAAGGCCCAAACAAATAACTCAAAACCCACCCCAAGCCAGTTGAACCCGGACGAAGCCAAGCCCAATCCAATCCCTTACCCGGTTAAAACCCACCCCGTCGCCCCAAAACAAACCCATAGGATGATCTGGACCGTTGGATTCCATTGATCCAACGGCCCAAATTAAGTCTGGCATTTAATATACCCAAAACCCATTAAACCCGTCTCACTAACCCGTCCCCAGCTTAACCAAACGACACCGTTTACACCTAAGAGAACAATCTAGGCCGTTGATCAAGTTTGATCCAACGGCTGAAATTGAATCGTGCATTTTAATTACCCAACACACCCCAAAACCCTTACACCCGTTTCATTTCCTTCTCCTTCAGAGACCAGCCCTGGCCCCGCCTTACGCTGCCGTCCTCCGCCGGCCTGAAATCGCCTACGGCGGCGGACGGTGGCCAAACCCCACCAAATTAACACCATAGATCCCCCTAAACCCCCTCTACATGAATCCGTGGTCTGTTAACCTAGAATCATCCCCGAATGTCTCGAATCTTCAATCGAAGATTCGAGTTAAAACCAAAGCCACGCCAAACCACTCCAAACTCACCTCGAACACTCTTGTGACCTCCCTCACACACCTACCACCCTTAGTTTCACTCGAATCTGACCGGAAATACTCGAACCCCAAATAGAGCCTTCAAGAACCCTAGAATTCGAAAACTAGGGATTCTGTCCGAATTAAAAGATGTTGGAGTTAATAGACTTTAATTGGAATGTTTTCGTTTGAAAACATTTCAATTAAAATCTGTTCAACTTCAAAAAAGGCAATTTCAAGTCTCATCGAGCCCAAGTCCGTTTGATTTCCGATTTTCCTCAATGTTGAAGGTATTTTCATTTTTTCTTTCTGACTTTTATTTATTGTTTAGTATAAGTGTTTATTGATTCCATTTTTTTAGTTAGTTGTTTTCTCTGTTTTCATTTCTCCTCCTTTAAGACCTTTTATTTGGTCGATTCCTTCTGTTTTCTTTAGTTAAAATGAATCGTATGTTCAGTTCGATTAAGGTCGTCAAGCAATTAATTCATATTTGTTGATCCCCTTGGTCTGCCCGTATGCAATTCATTAGTCTGTGATTTGTTGTTTGTTTGATTCTAGATTAGGGGTTAATTGGGCATAATTGACAGGGCTTAATTAGTATTAGTTCTTTAATCTCCTGCCCATAAGAGGGACTAGTGGAACCTGTTGTACAACAGGGTATCCCACTAGTCTCATGCTATCAATTGTTTTAATAATTAAACCCATACGAGGACACTTAATAGTGGGGGTTCAGAGAATATAATGGGCTGGGGTTTAGTTTAAGGTGACCATTAGGAGCTGGATTTGAAAATATATAGATAGAGGGACGTGCAGTGAGAAGGCAGACACACATAGAGAAAATTTATGGAAGAGAGAGTCCAGAGAAAAAAAAGAACACATAAGAGTGAAGGAAAATTCTGAAAGGGCAGTGATAGAAAGGGATACACAGGATATATACAAAAAAGAGAGACTTGAGAAAAGGAAAAATCATTACTGTTTCATTGACTCTCGTTTGGGACTGGTCTGGTTCAAGTTCTGCAGACTATTGCGATACATTTGAAGATTGGGAGTGTATTGTTTGAGTCTTCAGAGAAGGCTACGGTTCTATTGGAAAGCTTTTGTATTGGCTCCTAAGTTTGCAAGATTAAAACACAATTTTCTGATTCCTTTTGGGAGTTAATTTGGAGTGACATTGGTTTTTGAAGGATTGTTGGTTCATTTGGTTAAATACTGCTATCCTTTTGAGCTTCGCAAGTTGCTATTATCATTCTCCATTATTGAATCTGGGTGGTTTTGTTGCTGTTGTTGATTGCTGTAAACCACTGACTCTTCTTTCCTTTTGATTTCATCTTCCGGGTACATAATTCCTGTCTCCAATACTGTAGCTGCTTTGTTGAATTGAAATATAATTGAAAAAAAATACGAAAAGCCTCTTTTGCATCTGAACTGGGAAAGCATGTTCATTGTTGTCAATTTGATTACATTATTATAAATATAGCACTTAACATGAGGCATGTATTTGATAGGTGTAGTCAAATTGCACTGGACTGTAACTAATGAACTGTTTTAATATCATATTCGAACTCACATTCATTTTGTAATAATAGTTCAGTTAACGCTGTAGAATGTATTGATTTAGTAAAGTAGTTATCAGGCCTAAAGTGGTTTAGGACAGTTAGCCTACAATGGTAGCGGGAGACCTTTCACTAATCACAACTTACTGTGATAGTTAATTCCACTTTGATTATAAAAATGGCAAATAAAGTAATGACTTCATATGCTTTTCGACAATAATAACCCTTGGTAATTCGATGTTAGCTTATTCTGATCTTAAAAATACTTCTCTTGTTAGTATTACACTGTAGTGACGTTCATAACTCACAAATCCAAGAGTCAATAATTGGACTTGAATCTAAAAAATAAAAAAAGCGATTTTCTGCTAATCACGTTTTGGTGAAATCCTATGCTCTTATTTAATACAATGTCTGATCTAAAAATTCAACTGCATTTTCTATTTGGCCTGAACAAAAATTGGTGGCTGATAACATGCTAGTTTGGGCCTACATAATCCCCGTTGTAAAATCTATTTGCAGCTTTATGATGATGAACCAATTAACAACAACTTCAATTAGGACTTTCCTTTTCTTTTAGATACAAAAACAAAAAATAATAGAAAACTTAGCATACTTTAGTTGGGCCTTTAAATACATAATGGGATGAGCCTCGCTAAAAAATCAAATACACGGGGCCCTCAAATAACTATTATAATAATTGTATAGGTTTCGGAAGGACCGTTTAGTAATTTCACTGTCTTTCCCAATGGTAATAAAGACGATAGAATCTTTAGGCACGATTTGTAAATAAATTACTTTCCTAAATACGGGTGCGCATTTATGTGACCCAAATCACTCTCGGCGAATCTGAAATGCATTAAGGTCACAGGCGCACTGGTTGCGGTGTGATTCGAGATGCGTTTTCGTGACGTCGCAATTCTTCTAAAAATCGAAAAGCGGAACATAAAAGAACATAATTAAAATATATAAAGCAAATCAGATAAAAACAAAAAATAGCAGTTGAGCGACTGTGCTAAAACCACGGAATCCGTGAGTGCCTAACACCTTCTCCCGGGTTAACATAATTCCTTATCCAGGTTTCTAGTTTCACGGACTGTAATACAGAGTCATAAATTTCCTCGGTTCGGGATTAAAATCGGTGACTTGGGACACCATTATTTTCCCAAGTGGCGACTCTGAATAATTAAATGAACGGATCCCGTTCCGACCGTCCTTTAAATGGAAAAACTCCTTCACCAATTATTATACTTCTTCTCGGGGTGTAGTAATAAACGGTGGCACATTTACCTTATATGCGTAAAAAGGAGGTGTGACACTTTCCCCTGGCTTCTTCTCCATTTTTGTAAGGGATAATCTGTCAGGGATGATCTCTAAGTTGTACTGAAAGTGATTTGCAAAGGCTTGCGCAAGGTCATCCCAAACGAACCACCTTGTGTGATCTTGTCGGGTATACCACTCTAAAGCTGAACCACTCAGACTCTGGCTGAAGTACGCCATCAATAACTCATCTTTACCCCCTGCACCTCTCATTTTGCTACAGTATCCTCTGAGGTGGTCCACCGGTTCTCCGTGTCCGCTATACACATCGAATTTTGGCAACTTGAATCCCACGGGAAGCTGCACCTCGGGGAATAGACACAAGTCCTTGTAAGCCACACTCACCTGCCCTCCTAGTCCTTGCATAGTGTGGAAGGCATTCTCCAGACTTTTCACTTTTCTGGCCATCTCTTCTTGCCCAGCACTCTTGGCAATTCTTTCTTCACTTGTTTCTATCAACGGAGCATGAGACTCATGTTGTCGGAAAGTTGGTTCTGGAGGGTAGTAGTGAGGATCATGTATATGAAACATCGGTTCACTGGAGGATTTGTGCATAGCAGCGGGTGGAGGTGCCACATACACTAGAGCCACTTGAGGTGGTGCTTGTTTTGCTGGAGGTGGTGGTACTTGGGAAGTGGAGGCATAATAGTGATGGTACTCAGGGTACGTGGAGGATGAATTCATTGTAGGTGGTTCGGGATTGGGGTTGGCTGGAGGGATGTATGTGGGATTGGCAGGGTAAGCTGGCAGGGGTTGACCTCTAGACCAGGCCTGGTACATCTCGGCCATCTGCTGCCTCAGTTTGTACATTTCCTCCTTCATTCCTGCTACGTCTACAATCTCCTCTTCATGAGCAGGATCTACGATAGTTGCCTCAATTTCTTGGGACACAGCTTTCGTCATCTTCTTGTATCTTGTGTTATATGGGTGGGTAGCCAGAATGCCAGTTGCCAAGAAAATCTGGACTCACAAGCATCAACACCCGTTAGTTGTTAGCGCATGAAATGCAACGAAAAAAAACAAACACATTTCCTCGAGTCGTCATGCATCATCCCGGCCGCTGCTCATTTGGACCACTCATTTCTTTTCTTTTTCTCTCTTTTTTTTCCTTTTTCTTTCTTTCTTCTCCTTTTTTTTATTTTTCTTTTTCTTTTTTTTTCTTGCTTTTTCTTTCTCTTTTTTTTTCTTGTCATTTTCATAATTACGTTCCTATTTATTTGCCTAGCGAATTTTAAGGGAATGACATAAAGCAAAAGAATTGATAACAACACTTGATTTACCATTGATAATTCAAAACATTGATTACAAGGTGATGTTATAAAAGAAAAAATATAAAAAGTTGATGCATGCCCTATGAGTACATTAATGCTCCTAGTGCCCGCGAGGCATCGTTCGGCCTTGCCGCGGGCCTATATGTTAATCCCCTTTGGAGCCTATCTAGGTCAGCCATGACTTGTTGCATGAAGAACTTCACTGCTGATACAAAGGTCCTTCGAGACATATCTTCACACAGTTGAGTCTTTCGGGTGATGTATTGGGCAATGCAAACAATCTTCTCTCGGATGACCCCCTTTTCTTGCAATAACCGGCTTATTTGTTCAGTGCGAGCGTCCAAGGTATGTTGGTTATCTTTTTGTACTTGCTGCAGCTCCAGTTCTAATCTAGCCATAGTTGTGTAACAGTGCTCTCTCTCTTCCTCAAGATCCTTGATAATCTTGTTACTTTTAACCGTGGCTGAAATTATTTTCTTTCTAAGCTGAGCTACCTCAAAATCGTGCTTGTCTTGTAACTGTCGAACCAACTTGGCTCTTTCCTCAGCATCTCTGTCTATTTGCTTCCGAGCCCTGACTAATTCCTTTTCAGCTTTGTCCAAGTCGAAGCTGTAGTCATTTACTTTGCGCCGGAGAATCTCAATTAACTTCTCGTCCCGCGCTGAGCGAACTGGGGTCTCGGATGCAATTTTCATTTGAGCCATTTGAGCTTTCAACATCTCATTTTCTTTCTTCAGTTGTTTCTTCTCCACTTCATCGGATGCTGCCTGTAAGCCACTTTCGAAATGGAGATTTCTCAATTTATCCTCCAACAAGCTGATTTTGGCCTTGTATTCTTTTCCTTGGCCACCCAGTTCTGATTCTCCTTGGATTGCTCTATCAGATCTTGCAAGTGAGGTCTCTTTGAAAGACGTTCGTGCTCAACCCCTCGTCGGTACCATGTGGAGTATCCAGGTGACATCTCCCCCTTTGCTCTATTCGGCACACAAGTATCAATTTTCAAATTTTGGCACTCATTCCAGATTTGCCGGATTTTTGCTTCCGGGAATTGCCCATCCGGACCGATCTCTACAGCTTGCAAACTGAGGTCCCCATCTCTCGAAATAATTTGACACCTACCCAACTGTCGCAGGGCCCTGTATGGGGCATAAGGTTGTATACTCTTCAAACCCATGATCAAAAATGGCGATCCCTCCGTTGGCATATACATTACCTCGTCAAGAGGTAACCAGTCATACGTCCAATCGATTTGACCGTTAGTTAGTGATCGAAGATACACAATCCAACCTTGGACTCCCTCCGGCAACTTTACTTCTTTTGTTCTCGTACTGAACTCTTCTAAACATGTCCGTTCAGCCGAACCATAACTCGAGAACGAAGGATGGTCGCATAGATGTTCAATTAGCCAGATTTGCAAGATCAGGTTACACCCTTCAAAGAAGTTGGCCCCCGCTTTGCATGCAGTCAGAGCACGGTAGATGTCCGCTACGATCATTGGGGCCAGAGTACAATTATCTTGTACTATCAGTGTCGTAGCTACCCCGGCAACCTTTATATTGATATGTCCATCTTTCCTCGGGAATACGACAACTCCGAGAAATGCCACCAAAAATGCAAACCTCCGGTGTTCCTCCCATTTCGCTCGGTAAGACTTGCAGCATAACTTGTTGGTGAGGTCATTGAAACCCTCAACGTGTCCAAACCTACTGTAGATGAAGCTTAAGGAACAAAACCCGTTGGCCAGATCTTCGTTATGAACATTCCGGGCAATTTTCAAAGAGTCGAGGAAACGATGTATTATTACCGTCCTCGGAGATACCGGGTATTTTCCTTTTAGCGGGACCTCAGTCTTCCCGATGTAGAAGGCAATCTCCTCTAAAGTAGGGGTAAGTTCAAAATCTGGGAAATGAAATACGTTGTGTGCTGGATCCCAAAACGTGACCAACGCTCTAATCACATCACCTCGGGGAACCATGTCTAATAACCCCGTAAGGCCTTTTAAGTACTCTTTGACCCAGTCTTGACCATCGGATCCCATGTCTTGCCACCATAATTTCAGCTCCAAGGGGATTTTATTTAGGGAGAAATGTTCATTCATCATTGTGCTCGTCCTGCACATTTATTAAAGTGATTTTATTTAGAAAAAAAGGAAAATCTTTTTCAATGCAAGTTTTCATTTTTGAAGGAAAGAAAAAAAAAATGACTTTCGAAGTGGCCATTTTTGCCAAAACAGCTTTCCGGCGTTCTTTCGGAACATTCGGCCATTTCCAAAAATAGCGATCACCTCGATTATTTGAAAGGAAAATCTTTTTTGGTCTTTTTTCTAAAAGTGTGGTTGGACCCGTTTAAGGGTTGCCTACGTATCCCACCTAACGGCGAGAATCAAACCTGCGTAGTTCGGTCAGATTATTTGACCAATTATTTCAAAAATGTTCCACCTATTTTTTTTCAAATTTTCAAATTTTCCGAGTACCTATTTTCTATAAATCTTATTTTCCTCTCTCTTTTTTTCTTTTCAACAATTTTCTATCCTCGGGATTTCCGCCAGTCTGCATAACGATCAAGGACAATAAAATGCAACACATAGCATGCTCAATCTTTTCCGATACCGGGTTACCTGTCCTAGACGGACCCAACCCCTGTGTTGAGTCCCCTAAGTCAAATATGATGCAAATAATCGTCCTAGACCTATGTTCAAAATCTTACGGTTTCATAAAGTGCTAGACCGTGTACCCGAGCGGACAACTCGAATCGAGGAGGGGGCTACGTACCGGTGACCCGCGGAGTCAATCGGGCTTTGTAACTTATCCGGCCTCTATTTTCTTAATTTAGGGTGACTTTAACAGAAAGGGGAGTCTCAACCAGTAAGCACATCCCCGGGGGTGAAGAGAGGAAGGTTTTCGGCACAATTTTATATACAATTCACATAATATCAAAGCGATAAAGCACATAGCATGTTGTTAAAATCATATAACGAAGTCAAACAACAACGCGAAGAAGCATAAATGCACGACTATAGGTCCTTGGTTAATCCTAGGTGATTTCACTAGTATATTCTCAATGGAGGATGTCACACCTCCCTTTTTACTACCCCACACATAAAGCATATAAATACGCTCGTAAGGTATACCCCGACGCTCAAATATCCGAAACGGATAAAATAACGCAAGGGAAGGAATTTTTCCAATTAAAGGACAATCGGTTCGGGATTTTATTGAGATTAATCAGAGTCGCCACTTGGGAATGATAATGGTGTCCCAAGTCACCGGTTAATCCCGAATCCGAGGAATTTTGACTCTTAAAAATGTCTGCGAAGCAAAGATCTGGATAAGGAACTCTGTTAACCCGGGAGAAGGTGTTAGGCATTCCCGGGTTCCGTGGTTTTAACACGGTCGCTCAATTGTCGTTCTCGACTCTTGTTTGACTCAATTACAGATTTTAAACAACATATTGTGCTTTTTACCTAAATATTATTTTAAGGAATTTGCGGCATCGCGAAAACACGCCTCGAGTCATACCGCAACCAGTACGCCTATGACTTTCGGTGTATTTCGGCTTTGCCGAGATTTGGATTTGAGTCGCACCAAGTGCACACTCGTTCAATGGAAAGTATATTAAAACCGTGCCCTAAAGTAACGTCTATCGACTTTTAAATCTTTTGGGAGAAGCTATGAAATTTTCTATTAGCTTTCCCGGGTCTACTATGTTATCTCATTACTAAATGGGGGCCCCGGTGTTTGAAGTCGGGCGAGGCTCGTCCCAATTTTCATTAAAGGATTCAATACTAATATTTGGCTATGTTCTCTATATTTGTTTTTTCCTTAATCGTATTTCTAATATTAAACATTCCGGGCCCGTAATTTTTGTTGTTTATTGGGCCTGGACTCTTTTCATCTACTTATACAGATTCCAGATCCGTCCAGACCCTTAAGGTCCGAGCTGTCTTAAGGCTTTTGCCTACTGATTTCGCACTATTGTTCAGGCCCTCGTTGCATTGGGCCCAAACCAGTTGATAGTTATGACAATGAAAATAAGTAAAACCAATGAAGAACTCATAATAAAACAGCATTAAGAAATCAAATTACTCTTTATTCAACAGAAGAAAAAATTGCTGTACAATATATTTCCTGTTAATTCCAAACTAAGATGGCCAAGTACATATGAAAAAACTGATTACTTCTATGTTCCATGTGCTTCTTAAAAGACTGATAAGCTAAAGATGGAAAAAAGTTATTTAACTAGTGATTAATACCAGATGATTTAACTATATGATTTGGACCGTCTGACTGCTTACTTAAAGTGGACCTAAACATCCAAATTGAGTGATCCAGTGATGCTTATATACATGATTGTTCTATTGGATTCACTTTAACTTATACTCATCCATTGTCCCAAACTAATTGCAAATTACTTCATATTTCTATTAATACTCTTTCTAGGCAGATTCATGATGTGATTAACTACTGATACTGATGTGAGTCAAGCCAATATAATGTTCACGAATCAACCTTAATCAAATTATCCCCTCGATTTTACTTGTTCTTCCCTTTAAACCAACCTAGTCGAGCTCGTTAATCTCTAGATCTGATTTACTATATGAGTTATTCAAAATTACTACTGTGGAGTTATTATCAATTCAAGCCATGGTTGTTTAGTCTGTTTTATAATTATTACCTATTTAACTAAGTGATTTATGACTATGATTATACTACTACTATTCTACTACTATTATATTAGCTATTACAGAGCTTTAGTGTTTGTTCTTCTACTACTAAATTACTACAATGAAATAAGCTACAAAATTAACATTAATGGATTAAGCTACACTACGCAGTAGCATATTGTCGAATCCAAGCTTCATATTATATCAACTACCCAGCATTACAGCTTCAAATGGAAAAGTAATGTACCTGGATCGAAGTAGAGAAAATTGATGAGTTCTAGGGGGAATGAAGCAAGTAATCAGCAATAGACTCAACAGCAATGCAACAGTGAAGATGACTCCCAAATAAGCAAGACAACACAGCCACAATAAGAGAGAACCCAGCAACAATCAAACAAGCAGAAACCCAGGCAAGTGTTCGAGCAGAGAACCCAAAACCAACAGCAATTGGCAGATTCTAACTCGAGAAATCCCAGAAATCCTACTGTTATCTTAGTATTTTTATCTCTCAAGCTTTGTATTTAATAAAAACCAGCTTAAGTGTATTTCCGATTTGCTAATTTCGAACCCCTCTTCAGCCCTTTTTGGGGTGGATTTATAGCTAACTAAAGGCTGAAACTTGGGGAGAAAGTTATGGGATTCAATCCCACTTCTCTCCCTCCTAAAATTATTAAATGTTCACTTCAGCCCCCAATTCTGTTACCAAAACCCTTCCAGCATGTGCTGGAAGGTTCCAAAGATTCTTTTTGGGGCTTTTTACTAATGTAGCCCTAAGGGTTTGGGATTTTTACAGATTTCCCTTTTTAGGGAGACCATTATACCCTTAAATCTCTGCAAAATTGCAGAAATCAGGGGTACAAATGACTCCCTTACCCTCCTAAGTTCCAAACTATTCACTATTTTACTAAATTAATTCCCAATTGTGCCCCTAAGGGCACTGCTGATTTACAAGACCTGCCTAGTTCAAGTTTCAGCTTCTTGGGGACTTATTTAACTAATAGCCAGCCCTTGCATTGGTATTTAAGGGCTGGCCAGGTCTACTTTAGGAAACTATTTTAATTTTAACCACTTCTGGATCTATTTCAGTTAATTAAGACCTGATTATTTCGATTTAAAGCTAATTGCAGGACTAGCCTGCTTTATTAATGAAATTGAACTATTTAAAAGTTAGCCAGTCTCAAGTTGAGACTTAGCTTGGGTATTAAACCCAATTATTGAACAGCTGGGCCCCAAAACCTTTACAGGTTTGGCCATTTTGATGTCCAGGGCTCTAAAGAGAGCCTGGGCCAGTCTGCATTTGCAAACTTAGCCATTTTGCACAACCAGCCCCTTTTAAAGGTGGGCTGTGTGTTAGGGCCTTATAGAATTGGTCAACCTTTTGCAAAGTTAACCATTCTTAGGCCAATTATTGTCTAACAACCTATTTTTTTCATTTTAAGGTCAATTAAACTAAATTGCAGGATTAACCTGCTTAAATACATATTAAACTAATGGCCAGTCTCAAGTTGAGACTTAGTCTAGGTAATTAAACCCAATTACTGAACATAGCTGGGCCCAAAGCCTTTGCAGGCCTGGCCACTTTTAATGTTCAGGGCTCAATATAGAGCCTGGGCAAGTCTGCATTTGCAAACTTAGCCATTTTGCACAACCAGCCCCTTTTTAAGGTGGGTTGTGTGTTAGGGCCTTATAGAATTGGTCAACCTTTTGCAAGGTTGACCATTCTTAGGCCAATTATTTCTTAATATCCTTTCAGTTTTAGTCCTATTTCAAAACTAACCATTTATGAGACTTAGTACTATTGCAGCTATAACCAATTCCCCTAAGATTGATGGGCATTAACACTGCTCATACTAACATAAAACTATTGCAAACTTAGCCATTTCAACATACAATTGCACACATAGCCAAATGAAACCAAACATTGTTCATCAATCAATTAAAACTCAGAAAAGGAAGTTTGATAATGTTGAATCTTAATCAATAAACTCACATAACTCAATTTCATGTAGCAAAAATGCCAATTAAACATCAATCAGGCTTAGTTACAACTATTTTATGTTAAATGATTCACTGAAAGACCCATAGCACATTTAGAGTTCATGGACATAGACTCATAGAAACTAGATCTCACAAAGCAGTCAAGAGACATGAAACATGGCCTATATCAGACACAAGAACAATGGATCTAATAGAGTAACATAAGAATGGTAATCAAAATCCACTTTCCAAATGCTAACCCTAGCTCGATATATGCATGTGATAAATAAAATGAAGATGAAGAACAGAAGAACATGGAGAAACAATGAAGAACATCCCTAAATCTATCATGCAAAAGTGACAAAAAAGAGAAGCAAAATCACTAACTCAGATTTCAGAAGATCAAACCCCAATTTTAGTCATGCCATTTAGCAAAATAAGAAAAACAGAAGAGATACTATAAACCAATCATAAGAAAAATTCCTAGTATAAAGATGAAAAAGAATGAGAATCAAATGGCTAAACTAGCATGCAGAACAAACAGAAGAGATGTTGAAAACCGACAAATAAGAAACCTTAAATACAAACAAGGGATTAAGAAGAACAGGGAGATCTTTAAAACAGAGAAGCAAACCCAAATTAAATACAAGATAACCCAAATATAGGAGATGAAGGAAAATGGGAATTAAACGGCTGAACTTAGAACCAAAAACTAAATCATGCACTTAACAGAAGAACAGTAAAGATATTGAAGGCTAACAAAATAAAACCCTACTATAAAGATGAAGAAGAATGAGAGTCAAACAGCTAAACTAGCACTGAAACTAAACATGCAAAGAAACAGAAGAAAAGATATTGAAAGCTAACAAATCAAGAACCACAGTATACACAGAGGATGAAGAACAGAAGTGAAATCAAGACGGATCTTTTAAACCAGAAAAACAAAACAAGATCAACACACCAAGATATAACAAAACAGAAAAAAACATGAAATGAGCAGACGAAAGAAAGCAAGTAAAACATAGAGAAGGAGGGGAACTTAGCTTAGCGGGGCCTGTCCCCCGAGCTTCCTATTCCCCTTTTCTTATTCTCTCTCAGACCCCCTCGGCCTCCTTTTCTTTTGATTCTTTTCTTTATTCCAATCTTTCTTTTTTTTTCATTTTTTTTTTCTGGTTCTTCTTCTAGGCTCAAAGACGAAGCCTTTTGGGGTTTTTAGTTTGAAGGGGGGTATTTGGAAGGGTAAAGGACGGATCTTGTTTAGGGGTTGAGATTTCAGTCGCCGGAGTTAGGTTTCCGGTGACACTCTTTTGGATATTCGAAGAGCTCCGGCAAGATTCGAAGGAGGCGAGTGGTATGGTCGAGTAGATCTCACCAAGATGGTTCGATCGGCATTGGTTTAGTGGTGGTTCTCGTTGTTTGGTGATTCACCGGCGAAGCTCCGGTGACTGGTGTTTCAGAAGAAATAGCTTGTTTTCTCTGGGGCTTTGATGTAGAAGAAAGAGAAGAAAGGGGAAAAGAAAAGGGAAGTGAATAAAAAGGCCGGTGACCACCGTGGGAGGTGGTGGCCGCCATGGCCATTTAGGGTTTCCTGTGATGAAGACGAGAGAGAAGAGAGTGAAGAGAGGCGGCTAGGGTTAAGATAATTCAAGAATGGCCGGCTGCTTCAGACAGGAGCCTTTTATAGGCTGGATGATTAAGGTAATCCAGACCGTCCATCTGATGGAGATCAACGGCTCACATGCGCGTTACTAAAACGGCGTCGTTTGGTTGCTTATGAGACCAAGGTCTCTTCCGCTAGATCGATTCAATTGGACGGCTCGGATTAATCCCTACTTCTCAATTAATTAAAAGAATTCCGCTAATTATTTCAGCCATTGGATCAAGCATAACGGACGGCTGAAATCGCATCTCCCTTCACGGATCAGGCCTAACCCTTGGGCCAATACATTTGGGCTTTTCAATTCAATTCAATTGGCCCAGTTTTTATTATACATAAGCTATTTTTTGTATTTTCTGGTTTTTAATGATTTTTATGTATTTTCTTTTTTACTTTTTTTTTCTTTTTCTTTTATGGAAAATTATAAAACCTAATTTCCTACTTACTCTAATTATTTAGTATTTTTTGGCAATTTTCTACTATTTTCCTTAATTTTAACTACTTAACACTATTTTTGCTAATTTCCTTCTTAAAACTAATCAAATAAAACAAATTAATTACCTAGCCTAATTTTTTTGATTTTTTCTAATTTCTACTTATTCAAACACATAAAGTATAGCTAATTTCAAACAAAGCAAGTAATTGCACTCAAAAACATATTTATTTTAATTTTAGAATTATTTGCCCGGTGCAAAAATCATGTGCTCACAAAAATAAAAAGGAAAAGAAAAGGAGAGCAAGGGTGCTAGGAGTACTGTGAGGGGAAATGGTACAAGAGTGGCTGATTCTTCACCTACTCCTGTTTGTCTAACAAAAGAAATTGGTGCAATGGTTGTTTGGGGAGAGGAATTTAGTGAAATAGAAGAGAGTGTGAGCAAAACAGGGGGAAGTGGGTCTGGCAAAGTTGCTGAGGGGTTAGTTGAACTTTAAAAAAAATATATAGATGAACATGTTCCATCTGAACAGAAAATCCTCACGGACCTACTGATAGAGTTATCAATGGCACCAAAACTCATGTCATTCCCTATAGTTTCATTCTTACAACTGCTTACACATTTAAAGATACCTATGAAGAAGTGGGGTTAATACTCTACTTGCTTGCGATTATAAAGTCAATGTCATTCCTAATGAACCCGGTTCATTTAAAAAGACACCTATCAACTTCAAAGCTAGAGTCTTGGTACAGGAGAGTGAGACAAAGGATATTGAGATAGCAAGGCTGAAGACACGATTGGTTGAGGTAGAATCTGAGTGAGATGTTCTCAGAACTGAACTTGCAAGGGAAAAGGAAAAGAATGATTGAATTCTTTAAGACATGCTGAAACTTCTCCAAGCAAATAACCCAGCCCCTACCTCTTCCAAGCCTTAAATTCTAGCCTGGTGTAGATCAACAAGTGCCCCACTTTGGGACGTTTTGTTTCTTTTGCTCATGCTTTCAGTATTTTTATTTCTTCTTATTCTTTGTGGTAGAATCTTATCAATCATCAATGAAGTTCACTATTTTTGCTATAACTGTTTGTTTATATTTCTTTGATGGTTGAAATTCTTAATTTGATCTATAATGATTAATCCATGTTTGCATTTGAAGTAGCCTCAATGGCCATGAGTAAGCTTTAAAATCTAGTTATCTTACATTTTTTTATGCAACTTTTCGATGATACCAAAAGGGAAAAAAAAATTTGTGCTTTAGACAAGTGATGCTTACACTTTGAACAGTGATGTTTATAACCTAATGTACCTGGTTCTTGATGATAAGTGATAAAAAGGAAAAATGTTTCTAATATTGTGTTGATGTTGAGCCGAGTTGAAACAGGGCTAAGCTTATGAAAAGCACAGAGTTTTTCATCATCAAAAAGGAGGAATTTGTTGGCCCAAGTAAAGGTTAGTTTTGAAGACTGACAAAGGAACTCATCATGAACCAGGTCCATCAATTGGTACATCCCTCAGGTGTACAAAAACGGGCAAATTCAAGCATGCGGGTTTCACGTGAAGGAGATAAGCTTAACTTGGTGTATTTAATATCTCCTGATCGAAAAGGTTGCATAATTGATAAGGAAAAGGAGTTCTTAATCAAAGAGAACACAATTCAAGATAGAGAAGGAATTAGAAGTTGAAATCAACTAGAACTCTTC
Organism: Nicotiana noctiflora; assembly: GCA_032618575.1. Lineage (NCBI taxonomy): Eukaryota > Viridiplantae > Streptophyta > Magnoliopsida > Solanales > Solanaceae > Nicotiana > Nicotiana noctiflora. The sequence continues at coordinate 145,818 of JASVEL010002314.1, read as the reverse complement.
CACCAAGGAAGAGTTGCATCAAAACTCTAGTTATTTCTTCATCTACTAACTCTATAAATTACAGGATATTCTCACATTAAAGTGTTGCACAAAAACGCATAAGTTAAACGTGAATTGGGAGCAAAATAGCAAGTCTTTTTGCAAGCAGTTTGTGTGTGATTCAAGTGTGCAAACCAGAAGCTACATGAACGAGATTGAAGAACCAGCACCATAAAGAGTTTTATGCGTCTTTCTTTATTTCTAGTTCAATTGTAGTAGGTGTTTCATATTGTACCTTTCAGCTTTTATAAAAGCAATTGTATATGTATTTTGAGTATTCAAGTTAAAGTTAACTTGAAGTTGTCGCAACAGTTAGAGGCTGGTTGCCACAACGGGATTAAGTTTAATCCTTAGGTTTACAAAGAGTTTTGTAAATGCAGTTTTAACTCAGTGATTTTTGTGGAAGTTTGGGAAAATCCTACTGAGTAGTAGGTCGTGATTTTTTGACCTTTTGAGCCAGGTGTTTTCCACGTAAAAATCTTTGTGTTCTTTATTTTATATACTTTTAATTCCGCAAACATCAGTCGTTTGTACACCTAGAAAAATCAGGTCCTTCCAGAAGCAGTTTAAGTAAAAATTGGATACCATACAAATCACCCCCCTCCCTTGTATGATATTGACGTTTAGAACATCAAGAGGTATTGCCTTGTACAAAATAAATTTTTTATTTTCACATTCTTCCTCCTTTTGCACCCACAGGACATAGAAAAGGTTTCGAGAGTCGTTTATTTGAAACATGAAATTCATATATTTGATGGAAATGTATAATCCTAATTCTTTGGGATGATAGTGTTTTAAGGGATTTATAAAGTTGGAGTGAGATCACCTAACCCCTTAAAAGGTAAAATTTGTTTAACGGCATATAAATATGTTAAAACAAATAGATATAGAATGTAAAATAAATATTTTAAATATATATGAAGTTAACTGATACTTTAAATGGGTATACCGCGTAGATTAACATTTTCATTCTTATTTATTGAATAACTCTATATCAAAATTATTGATTCCGTACAAACTAAGCCTATCTTAATCTTTAACAAGGAGGTGCGTTTTCAGGGACCTTCGTGATTCCATCCATGGAAGAAAGCATTCCCTGTCGGGTAGAATTTAGGCAAAAACTTCCTACATTTCTATATGGTAAGTTAAAGATGCTAGTGAGTCGTGGCCTGTTTTGTTCCTAGATGGAATGGCTTAGGCTAAAATATAATGAAACCATTAATTTAGTAGATCCAATTCCCTTGCCCTCTTTCAAAGTAGAATAAAAGAAAACAAAAGGGCATTTGCTACACAAGCTGGCTGACATCCAAAAGTCTGAATAATCAGGGAACAAGAAAGAAAAGAGCAAAGACGCTTCAGATAAAAGATTGCCTATGTTACCATACCATGAATGTAAAGTAGTACATGGCAGAGAAAATAACAGTGGAACAAGAAGCAAGAAGAGGTACAACAGATATTTTATTTGATACAAGCTACTACGGTTTACAAGGGATAAACTGGGTACAAACAGGTCCAGTATAAGGTTATCATTAGGTTACAAATGATTACAACTTACGTTTTTGGAACATATAATTTCTTTGTCGACACAATAATCAGATTCCATATTATCAACATTTAGCTCTTCAATGCTGCAGAACCTAAGCTACAGAATGTTACAACAATATGTAGTTTTGCTTACCCCAACCAGCTACAGTAGGTGGGGTATTTACAGGTAAACAACGTGGACTCATGAATAAGAAGAGAAAATTCTTCAAGAAAAGGGAAGTGATTCCAAATCATGTAAGGGAGTATAGCCGCAATAACAGACTGCTTATTTCTGTGAAGTGTTGTCGGGAATTTACGTGAGATTTAGCGTGGAATCACATTAATCATATCGCTAAACCTGCTGAAAGAAGCTCTCCACATCGGGAAGTTGGTGTACATATATAAAAGAATGCAGATATATGGCTTTCTCGATGAGAAATAGTGAGACTGATTTTTCATTAGCTGTATTCAAGTATAGCACCTGTATGATTAAACCCACATGATATTTGCAATGCTTTCATGTGTCTGTGAAAGTTGACTATTGTAGGCTCAATGTAATCGACATCACTTCCTTGACCCTGCACACACCCAATCTTTATTAAACCAACATGAAGCAACCCGCACAAGGATTACAGTGTATTGTCTCGATGAAGGAAGAAATGCAACAGAATAGATCACTTAAATCTCTAAACTAGATATTGCTACAGCCAAATTGGAAAAACAAACTTGTGAAAATGAGGGAAAGATTTCACACAAAAGGGAAAATGAGCAAAGACAGAAAGCGAGCAGAAGTTTCCACTCTCAGAGGGCAAGGCATTGATTTATCAAACAGGGATCTGCTTGTCCCATAAGATCAGAGAGCAATTGAAAACTCTTCCAGAGAGCAATGAGATTAGAAAGAAGAGGATATTTGGCAAGGTTTTCGAACCTCTTTAGAGAATGACAATGAGCAAACAATTTTAGAACTACAGTGACTTCTCACTGTGTAGCTTTGAAAGTTCTTCATGTCTTGACTAGGTTTGAACTTACTATTAACAGGATACGCCTATTGACCTTTGAAGTTCTAATATTTATTAAAAAGCATTTAAAAGTCGATAAAGAATGTAACAGCTTCATTTGAAGTCTAAGGAACAAACCAATTGTCCGCCAGAAGAATGTCCTTCTACAGAAAATGTCCCATGGGAGCCTCCCCATCCCCAAGTGTAAACATTTCCTCCTGAAGGTCAAATGTTGAGGTTATGGTTATAGTAAGTAAACCAAATAACTCACTCATTTGATGGGAATATATTATCATTCGAATGTCAGAACAAATAAAACCAAGCAGTTATTGACAACAAATGAATTACTGAATACTGAAAACTAGAGAAGTCAAACAGTAAAATGGTACTTCTACAACTACACAGAAGCATGAGACTTTCCCATCCCACAAGCACGCAACAATCAGGATAGAGGAATATGGCAACAGAAAACTGAGGATATCAACGGGACATTGGGGTTCGTAAATGCAACTGTAGCATAAAAAGTCTTTAGTTTGCAAAATGTGATCATTAGAATGATAGAGAAATGAAGTTAAAACTCCATTTTGCTTTCAGGACCAAGTCCTTGCTGTATCTTCTAAGGTTGTCTCTTTGGTTAATAATACCGACATTGGAAAAAAGATAACATGAGAATTTCCAGTTCTCAACCCACTTTCATTTGGAAAATTGACGGACCTAGGATTTAACTAGGTTTTCATGGTTACAATCTCGAGAATAACAATGGTCCAAAGACGTTTTCTGGATAAAAGCCAGCTTCAAAAGTTGTGGTATTGTTTCATTAGAAAGAGATGAAGGTTAAGGAATCAAAAGAAGGTCAGCTCTCTGGGTTCAATCTGTCTCGGATCAACCAGATAATAAGATGGTTGAAGATAGTTTAAGTTCAAATCGTGTTTGATGAAGAGTAAGTACAGACGTTGTCTGAAGCAACACCTACACCTCAATTCCAAGCTAGTTGGGTTCGGCTCCTAAACATCTGTTTCGCTTCATTTGAACCCATTTCTTTCCAATACTCAACAATTTGTTTTTCATAACAAATTACGAGTTTTCAAGCATTTGAGGTTCTATCTTCCATGTGTACTGCTTGTACTTTTGTAAGTCCGCACAACCATGTGCCATGTTAAAGCTGACAAGTTAGTTCAGTGAGTTTCAGTAGAGTTTGATTAAAAAATAAGGCAGAGAATATCAACTGTTATATTGTTCATCATTTTACATCTTATTAACACTTTCTAGTTTCTACCAATAGGCATCCACTTCTCCCCCTTGTGTCATCTTTCAGAAAAAGTGTTCACGAGGAATACTTTTTCATTAATAAGACCCCAAAGTTTTCATTAATCATTTCTCTTCACCTCTTCATTCCAGACTATGAGAATGTGCTATGATATCATAGTACATTTCTTTTCTTTGACCAGGAAGTAACACCAGAGAAAAAATCATTTGCATCAACTTTGTTGTGTAAAAAACAAGATTGCTGGTTGCCGAAAGCAACAAGTGCCTGGAAAATCATCTATGCAAAGATGAATTAGTGCTTATTCAACCAGTCCTACCGCGGCTTATTAGGATAGGACTTAAGCACAGAGGCAGGGGAAAAGGCACGTCATGTAACATTTTCATCCTTCAAGACGACCGTAGCAACACCAGTGTTCTGCCTTCTATAGCTGAATATGATCTCTCTTTTTTCATTTCCAAAAGGCGCACATGAAGCTTAAGAAACTAAACTAAGTCACGGTACACCAAAACAAATTTACATTGCACAATGGAACAAAAGATGCTTGTTTGCAGCAGAAATGAGTGTTGGTTGAGTGGAAGAGTAGGGAGAATACAAAATTAGCATCATTAGATTTTAAGAAATGATGAACAAGCACTAAGACATCTTAGCATCTATATAAAACAACTATGATCTTTTTACCAGAAATTGCTGCCGTATGCTTCCAACCACAGGATACCTGACAAGACAACAGGAAAGATTTATGACTTCCATTCATATTTTCAAATCAATCAACCCCAAACACAAAATCAGGTGGTATACACCTTTGTTTTCAAGAAATTCATACTATTAGTAGTTGTATTCTGTTGAAACATGCATAACACTAATGTTTAAACTTTTTCTGGCACAAAAAGGTAAGATACATGAAGCCCATTCAGAACAGAATTCTGCCCCTGCATACTCTCTTCACATAAAAAATTATATGCATAACCTAGGCTGCGCACCAGTAATAACATTTAGTAACAGTTTGCATTTTCTCAATACATGGTCATCTACATTGGATTTGTATCCCTCTTGTAAGTTTTAGCTACTGCAGACTTGTTATTTGATTGAATGCACAGCTTATTTTCTTCATTCATTTCAAGGGAATATATACAAGTAGGTAGCAACCAGCTAGGATCATAAACAAATAAATCTGAGTTGTTGACAGCATGCTAACAGGCTGTTCTAACTTTAACAGCCTGTTCTAACTTTAACAGCATGTTCTAACTTTAACAACCTGTTCTAACTAACACTCCCCCTCAAGTTGGCATATAGATATCTGTCATGCCTAACTTGCTTACAAGAACATTAAAATTTGGCTTGAATAATCCTTTAGTGAACATGTCTGCCACTTGAAGATTGGTTGGGACAAATGGTGTACAAATGCTTCCATCTTCAATCTTTTCTTTGATGAAGTGTCTGTCAACCTCCACATGTTTAGTTCTATCATGTTGGACTGTATTGTGTGCAATGCTAATTGCAGCTTTGTTGTCACAGTAGAGTTTCATGGGTAATTGCATTGGCACTTCTAACTCTGTTAAGACCCTTCTAAGCCAGATAGTCTCACAAATTCCTTGTGCCATTGACCTGAACTCGGCCTCTGCACTGCTTCTAGCTACAACTGATTGTTTCTTGCTTCTCCAAGTGACCAGATTTCCCCAAACATAGGTACAATAACCTGAAGTAGATCTCTTGTCCATTACTGATCCTGCCAGTATGATCAGTCAGTTCATGCACTCTCCCAAGAATGAACATCTAGAAGCAGCCCACAGAATTTTGAGGTATTTGAAGAATACCTCAAAATTCTGTGGGCTGCTTCTAGATGTTCATTCTTGGGAGAGTGCATGAACTGACTGATCATACTGACAGGGAATGCAATATCTGGTCGTGTATGAGAAAGATAGATGAGTCTTCCCACCAGTCTCTGAAACTGTCCACAATCAACTTCTTTTCCTTCCTTGACACCAAATTTGACATTTGGATCAATAGGAGTTTCAGGTGGCTTACATTCACTCATCCCAGTTTCCTTTAGAAGATCTAGTACATACTTTCTCTGTGACACCATGATACCATGTTGTGATCTTGCAATTTCCATTCCTAGGAAGTATTTTAAATTTCCTAGGTCTTTAATCTCGAATTCCTCAGCCAATTTCTGCTTCAATCTGCCTTGTTCAATCTCATCATCACCTGTAAGAATAGTGTCATCAACATACACAATAAGAACAGTCATTTTACCCTTTAGTGAGTGGTTAATGAACATAGTGTGATCTGCTTCCCCTTACATGTAGCCCGGTTTTTTCATATACTGAGTAAGTCTCTCAAACCAAGCTCTAGGGGATTGTTTGAGACCGTATAAGGACTTCTTCAGTTTGCACACCTTCGTTTCTCCAATTTCTTTATTGCCTGGAAGGGGATCCATGTAGACTTCTTCCTCAAGCTCTCCATTAAGGAAAGCATTTTTCACATCTAGCTGCTTGTAGAGGCCAGTTCAGATTAGCTGCTAGGGACAACAATACTATGATGGAGTTCATTTTTGCTACTGGAGCAAATGTCTCCAAGTAATCAATGCCATAAGTTTGAGTATATCCCCTTGCTACTAGCCTTGCTTTGTACCTTTCCAGAGATCCGTCAGAGTTGTATTTGATGGTGAACACCCATTTACAACCCACTGTTTTCTTTCCTTTTGGTAGATCAATCATCTCCCAAGTCTTATTCTTCATTAGTGCTTTCATCTCCTCTTGAACTGCCTCTTTCCACTTAGGATCATTTAGAGCATCATGGATAGTTTTTGGAATTTCTAGGCTGTTTAAGTGAGATACAAAAGCTGTAAAAGAAGGTGACAGTCTATCATAGGAAACATGGTTAGACAAAGGATATAATGGTGTCTGTGTACATTTTCTAAAACTTTTTCTTAGAGCAATAGGAATATCTAGATCATTAGGTTCGAATTCTAAATCTGAAACAATATTTAATTCAGAATTACCTGGTGTTTGAGGCACAATGGCTGGAGAAGATGATTGTTGAGAAGTGAATTTGTCGTCTCTTTCTCCCTTCTAGAGTACACCTTCAATGGTTTTATTTGATTGCTTAAAACATCACCATTTTCAGATATAGTTTCAGTCATGATTTCGGTGTTACTAGGAACCTGCGTTATTTCTTATATATTAGGGATTAAACTCTGAGAGTCAGATTCAGACTTTTTAGACCAATCTAGATCTAGGTCTTCATAGCAATTCTCCCCCCGAAGACCAGTGCCATAGAACATCTCATCTTCATTAAAAGTAGCATCTAAGGTTATGATAATTTTCCTAGTTTTAGGATTATAGAGTTTAAAACCTTTCTGAGTTGGGGCATATCCTATGAAGACACATTTTTGTGCTCTAGGATCAAGTTTGTTTCTATTGTGATCATGAATATGAGCAAATGCTACACATCCAAACACTCTCAAAGGTAGGTTATGGATGAGCTTAGTAGTAGGGAATTGTTCTAGGAATACTTGCACGGGTGTTTTGAAGCCTACAACCTTAGAAGGCATTCTATTTATGAGATAAGTGGCTGTTAAAACAGCCTCTCCCCACAGACTTTTAGGACATCCACCTGTAAACAACAAGGCTCTAGTAACCTCTAGTAAGTGTCTGTTTTTTCTTTCAGCTACCCCATTTTGTTGAGGAGTATCAACACATGAACTTTGATGAACAATCCCTTTGTTTACAAAGAAGCTTCCTAAGACCTTATTGAAGAATTCTTTTCCATTGTCACTTCGGAAAATTTTTATCTTTTCATTGAACTGAGTTTCAATCATTTTATAAAACTTTTCAAAGATCCCTTTTACTTCCCCCTTTTCTTGCATTAGGTAAACCCAAGTTAATCTCGTGTGATCATCTATAAAACTGACAAACCATTTTTTATTTGAAGTGGTTTCAATTTTACCCCATACATCACTGTGAATTAAGTTGAAAGGTTTAGTGGCAGTATATGTCTTAGCAGGGAAGCTACTTCTCTTATGCTTAGCCAATTCACAAAATTCACATTTTAACAAAGAAGGATTTTCATTGATAAAAAACTTAGGAAACAATAACTTCAGATAATGAAAATTAGGGTGTCCTAATCTGAAATGCCACAACATAAGTTTATTCCTAACAAGGCTGGTTTGAAAGCATACTGACTTTAAAGATGTACTGTTTTCCAAGAGAAAGAGACCTCCAACTTCTTCACCATTGCCAATCATCTTCCCCGAGCCCTTGTCCCGAAATACACAAGAATTTGAGTTAAATATAGTCTTACAATTCAGATTCTGGTTAAGCTTAGAAACTGATATCAGATTGCAGGATAGTTTAGGTACATGTAGAACATTTTCAAGGGTTATGAGAGGTGTTAGCTTAACAGTTCCTTTCCTTGCTATGGCTGAAAAAGTGCCATCAGCAATCCTAATTTTCTGATTGCCTGCAGATGGTTTATAGGTAAAAAAAAATTTTGAATCTCCTGTCATGTGGTCACTAGCGCCTGAATCTATAATCCAAGAGTCATCCTTCATTTTTTCTATACTAACATAGGCTGAGGGTATAGGTATATTACCTTTTTGGGCAAAAGAACACCTAGGGTTACTATTTTGACTTGTTTGTTTGAGGAGTTGCTGCAAAAACTCTATCTGATCCTTAGTGAAGAGATTCAGTTCTGAAGATGCTTGAGACTGATCCTTTGTATTTGATGTTAAATAGGCCCTTCCTCCCTTTCTTTCCTTGGTGTTCTTCTTCTTCCAATTTGCTGGTTTCCCGTGGATTTCCCAGCAAGTGTCCTTAGTATGCCAGTATTTTTTGCAAACTTCACACCAAGGCTTGTTCTTTTCTTCTCTGTTTTCAACCACAAGGGCTGATGATTCCAGGCCCTTTGATCCTTCACCCGCAGCGTCTTGAAGCATCACTCTTCTCCTTGATTCTTCCCTCCTTACCTCTGAGAATGTTTCTCTTAAAGGTGGCAATGGCTTCTTTCCCAAGATTCTGGATCTACATTCATCATACTCTTTATTCAGGCCAGCTAAGAACAAGTAGATTCTCTCATCTTCTTCTTGTTTCTTAGCTTGTACACTGTCTTTAGTGCAATTCCACTCAAGAGTATAACATTGTTCCAGTTCTTGCCACATGGAAACCATCTCGTTGTAAAAGATGGTGACCTCCTTTTCTTCTTGCTTGTTGTTCCAGAGCTTGTTTTTAAGCTCAAAGATCTGAGAAGCATTTTCCAGATCTGAATATGTTTCTTTGACAGCTACCCAAACATCTCTTGCAGTGGGTAGGAACAAATATGGCCTTCCAATAGAAGGCTCCATTGAGTTTAGGAGCCAGGATGTAACTAGGCAGTTTGTTGATTCCCAAGTGATGAATTTGGGATCTTCTATATTAGGTTTTGCCTCACCACCATTTATATAACCTAGCTTACCTCTACCAGCAATAGCAAGCTTAACAGATTGAGCCCATTCTAAATAATTCTTCCCATTCAACCTATGTGATATTGGAAGAATGGAAGTATTATTAGAATCACTGCTGTTACTGCTCATTTTGATGACTGAAGGGACACTAGTAGTACTCCCAGTGATTGTTTCTAAACTCTCAGTACCCTCCCCCTCAGAATCTGATGAATCTTGCCCAATGTTGGCAGATTTCACCATTAATTGGATCTAAAAAATAGGCTCTGATGCCATGTAAGTTTTAGCTACTGCAGACTTGTTATTTGATTGAATGCACAGCTTATTTTCTTCATTCATTTCAAGGGAATATATACAAGTAGGTAGCAACCAGCTAGGATCATAAACAAATAAATCTGAGTTGTTGACAGCATGCTAACAGGTTGTTCTAACTTTAACAGCCTGTTCTAACTTTAACAGCTTGTTCTAACTTTAACAACCTGTTCTAACTAACACCTCTTATACCTACTTTGTGCACCTCAATTACACTTGGACAAATTGGAATAGGTAGCCAAAACAACGCATTCACTAAAATATTAAAAAGAAATTCAACATGTAAAACCAAACCTCAAAAACCGAATGCCTCAGAAATGGTCCTTCAACTCTTTCAGGTGAATGAGCAACATCTGTAGAACTGGCATAAGCAAAAACAAAAAGCACATCACAATATAAAAAACTGAAAATGAGAAATCCTAAGGGTGACTTGGCCATCCAACAAATTCGACTACCAAGCAATGCAATAAGAGAGTACCCAATACCAAGACATCCATTTTCATTAGTGCCCCACACATACAGTTCTCCACCACCTATGAACAAAAACTGAGTAAATACAAAAGTTAAAGCTTACCAAGAAACTAGCCTTTAATTCCAGGTAATGCACTTGATATCATGAAACAACATTATTTAAATCACGGCACTTCATGACAAACACTGAGAAAATTATTAACAAATAGCTCATGAGGCAAGGTTTCCCCAGTACCATACAAGGAAACAACAACGTATTTCCCTCAACTGACATGGGATATTTAACACTCCCTACATGGACAAGACTAAAACATCTGGTGCTTGGACAATATAACATGACGACCCAACATTGGAACAAAAGAATAAAGAAGGGCGAATAGCGCAGAAAAGCAACAACATCCATGGGTTTGAACTTTGAAGCAAAAAGTGAAGCGTAGAACTTACGAGAAATTAAAAACTATTCATCACATATGAATTTATTAATACAAAAGTTAAATGGTACTGAAATAACTAATTTGAGGAACCAATATACAATAACACTAATATAGATCCAACTCCTAGATTCAAAGAAGCGATCTTGTTGAAGTCACTATATGTATCGCCGTTTTGAAGTGCACACTTCATTTAAGTGTATGGCTTCGGCCATGCAGCGATAACCCTTCACTTTGATGGCTTTTAATAACAATAGGTCTAGCTCTGATACCATGTTAAGAAGATGGATCCTGGGTCTCTCAACTCTAAAATCTAGCCGAGGAGACGAGAATTTCCAAATACCATATAAGGAAACAACAACTCCTTTTTGCAGCAGATGTGGAATACTTAACAAAAAGGAGAACATCCTCCCCCTTCGAACATGAAAAATAACAATAGGTCTAGCTCTGATACCATGTTAAGAAGATGGATCCTGGGTCTCTCAACTCTAAAATCTAGCCGAGGAGACGAAAATTTCCAAATACCATATAAGGAAACAACAACTCCTTTCTGCAGCAGATGTGGAATACTTAACAAAAAGGAGAACATCCTCTCCCTTCGAACATGAAATCTTAAAATTCAATATAAGATCAAGAAATTTAAACTAAAAAATAGATTAAAAATTATGCTATATTTGAGTCCCTTTGGGTCATCATAATTTGAGTCCAACTTTCTGTCATTTCTCCCCTTGCTAGTACACCTTCCTAAGGATGAAGATAGAGCATTCAACTGTCTCCTCATGTTAGTTGTTCTTGCATCTTTGTATTGCTTCTTTTCCATGACTTCTCAATTACTACATTTTCTTTTCAACAATATTGTGACTATGCTTTTCCGGAGCCGAGGGTATATCAGAAACATCCTCTCTACCTATACAAAGTGGGAATAAAGTCTGCGTACATATTATACTCCCCAAACTCCACTTGTGGGATTTCACTGGGTTTGTTGTTGTTTATCCTTACATTTTTTGGGCCTTTGAAATTGGGTAGTATTGATATTATAAATGTCAACAGCCAAACACTAAGATTGTGCTCGTGAGTTACAAGATGTGAGATCCCCCAATACAAACGATCATCCTTACATGGGGGAGGATAGAGTATATAACAAGGCAAAAGGAATCTAATATACAGTTATGGTTGGCTAGAGTTCATTTTATCATAGAAGCAAATTAAGATACAAGGATTACCCTACCCTTACCTAAATCTTGGTGGGTACTAGGTATAGTTACCTAGTACCTGTGTTGGTAAGAGGTAGCAGGTACCCGGTGGAATATACAAGGTGCACGCGATGCGGCTCGTACAACACCGTTATAACAAAAATACACAAGGATTAGCTCCATGGAGTTTAGAGTTTCAACAAAAACAAAAACAAAGTCAAACTACTTCCACAGAGGCCCTGTGGGGGGGGGGGGGAGGAGCGGGGATAACTCGTGCAATATTATTTTAAAGCATGAAGCCTTGAGAATAAAGAGACCATCTTAACCCAGTAAATTAAGGTTGAAGTCCTTGAAAAGGAAGAACATACTTTTGAAATGCTTATATTTAGGCTTTACTATTTAACATACCATCTAATAATTCCCTACTGCTATTCACATCAGAAGCTATTCCATTGCTTCTATTGTCCGTTAAACCACATGACATCATTGCACATAACAGCCGCTTGTGCCGTATAGGCACACTTTAGGCAGGCGGTGTAACATACTACTATCTTATAAGACAGGACAGCTAAGGGGAGAGAGAGAGAGCGCCTTCCTCCATATAGAATCACTTAGTTACTAGTTTTAAATATGATTTTCTGGATGTTCTCATCTATAAGAAAACAGAAGGAAAATCAAAGAGACCAAGGTAACATGATGGAAAATTTTGAAAGCCCAAACTTAGATATGTTTTACTAGGATGAAGAAGTTCTCGAATTGTAATTGTGTTGTACCTACACTAGGCTTGTATCATGAACATAAAATTCTTCCAGATTCTCTCTTCAAAAACCTATTTTTTTCCCTACATTCTAGAAACCCTCTAAGACAACCCAACAGAGTTCAACCACCTTCTAAGTTGCACAGGCTCTTCACTTTGGTCGGCACGATGTGGGTGTAGGATCCGTACCAGATTTGGTCAATCGATTTTGGGTACTTTAACCAAAATCGACAGAAAAAATGCAGGATAAATACAACGATTTCTGGAATCAAAACAAAAGCCAATGTGAAATTGAAAAAAAAGGATACCTTAAGTATAGAAATTTCTCGGTCAATCTTTTTCCTTTTTTCTCATTTTGGGATTATCCTAATATTTTTGTGTACCTTGCAAGTTTTTCGCATAATGTCTCATAACTTGAACATATTTTTGTTACTCTAATTTAAAATATTTGAAGTATTTTTAGCCTAATCACCACAACCGTATCTTTACCTAGATCCATACCAACGAATCTTAAAATTTAGATCATGAAGGATCCGACCTCTAGATCCGCACACGTATTAAACATCCACACCCGAGTCTGAGCAACTAAGATAACCTTCACATTCAAATTTAAAAGCAGGACTTGATCACCTTCCTACCTTTACTCAGACATGCAGAAAACAAATACTTGCAATAGCTCTGGATTGTGCTAAATAATAGCTCATATTTCTTTTACAGGGTCAATATATTTGCTCGTGTTTAATGTTATTTAATGAAATAATTGCTCTAAACTGCTTAAAAATTGTAAGTTAAGATATGCAGATTACTATCTCCAAGTTTTAATAACTACCTTGTTCACCCAAAGAGATGCAAACAACCTACTGAAGTTGCCCTTTTTCTTTTCTTTTTTACCCAAAATAGATGCACGTTCTGATATCGACATAAAAGGCCAGCCACAAAAAGTGGAAATGCTTGCGCAAGAATAGTGTGTAAGACTAGATAAACCTATCATTTATGTCAGACTTAGTTTAAATATGACACTTGATCCTACACCAACATATTTCATCAAATATAGGTCATATCCTCAGATTTTTAGGACTCAAATACTCACTTGGTTGCTTCTCAAAGACAGAGATCAAGTGAAGAATATTGAACCAGATAATTGACCTGTAATAACACAGGTATGATAGCCTCCACATGCAGCCTTTTCAGAATATGGAATTTCATCGATCATAGATGGTACCGAATTATTGGATGCTTCACCATAGCCCTAAGTTTATAAATAAAAGCTAACGTTATACGAATTAAATGAAAAGTTACATGATGATACCAACTAATAGCATATTTGTAATTATGAGTTAAAACTTGCAAAACTAATGTATAGATGTTTACCAATTTCTTTTTTGCTCTTTCACCAAAAACATATACAGATCCATTCTCTGTGGCACATAGAAAAGGTTAAAACATAAAACAGAGGCCTTTCTTCAACATCAAAGTACTTTCTGCATATTATAATGAGTTACCGCTAATGCAGACAGAATGCAACATTCCAGCAGCAGCATTCTTAATCTATTTACACATAACCAGAGTCGTCAAAATGAGCCAGCAGCTATGAAGCATGCATTATAAACTTTTAATTTCCTGAAGATAAAAGTATAAAATTGAAAATTCAAGGCATCACGGATAACAGTACCTTAAATCCCTCAAGTTCCTTAACAAGCCGTGGTGTGTATTCACTGTTTTCAACAGCAGGAACAAATCAGTTGTTTAATGGAAAGAAGAAATTACAGTTATACCTGTACCCTACGTATTACCAACAATAGCCAATTGCTTATTCACTAGAAACACTCAAGCAGACGCAAATTACATAATAAAGTAGAAGAGTTTGCTGTCGATGATAGCATACTGTGACATCCAAGAATATGAGGAGACACACGTACTCGTTAAATAACTCAATCTGTGATCTATTTTGGACAAGAGAAAATCATCTAACAAGAGAAAAAAAATGTTGGATTCACAACACCGGAAAGAAAAATTCAATTCAAGCAAAATGCAGAGAATTATTAACCATCCAACTTAACCTGTCACTTTTGAAGAGTCCCAAAATGCTTGACTGATGTCCATGACCAAGTCTTCCTGATCCTCCCCCACCCCAACTCAAGGTCTCACCTTTATCTGGCCAGGAAAAAGATAACATAGTGATGACACGAAGACAATGGTCACTCAGGATGCAAGCAAAACACGTCTCGTTTTTCCTTAACAGGCATTAATAGTGGAATAATGTATTTGATCTGGATTTTTATTATGTAAAGAAGAATTTAACGAATTAGATCTCATACCTGTTACAGCAATTGAGTGTTCAAAGCCTAAAGAAATGATTTTGACCGTGACTCCAGTCAAGAATTCAACTTTACTGGGTGTAGAAAGTATTGTAGCAGCTTCTGCAGATGATTATAGAAAATTAAATGATATAGAACAATTTACGGCAGTCTTTACCAATCAAAAACTTAATAATAAAAATTTATGGTTCAATTGGATTGCAGTTAGAGGAAGAAATACAAAGCTGCCTTAAGAGGAACAAATATATATATATATATATATATATATATATATATATATATATATACTCATATTCAACCTTAAACATAAAGAGAGTGAACAGTTCTCGATTAAGGTACAGAATTAGCTGCATTTCAACATTCAACTTGGAAAGTCTAATGTTCAATGTTATTAAAAAAACTCAAAGTTTCTTCCACAAAATTCACACCACTCATAAAAAAAGTAGTGACAAAACTAAGAAGGCGACAAGATAGTGGCTGCAGTCCTTGGATATGTTTTCCAAATAAAAACTAAGCAACCAGGCTGGATGAATTTAAGAAGTCCCCTTTCCCTCTTGTACACTGATAAGTGGAGAATTTAGCCGCTTATTACTGTCTTTTACTCTTGTTTTGAGTCCAAAAGTAACCGTTTCATACCATGTTCTAATGAAATTTGTCTGATTTTAGGAAGTGAAGCAGCTAGAGAAGGTTAAAAGGCCATGAATGGAGTTAAAAAGGCAAATTCTGTAAAAGAGGCCCATTGTAGCCGCAGTAGACTGGGTGTGGGCCGCAATGGACAAAGTACTGACTGCAATGGAAGATATACATCCCTTGTTCCTTCCCTGCCAAGCCCAAGGCAAAAAATGAAAGAAGAAAAAGAAGAAACGAGCAAGTAGTGCCACATTAGTGTTCAGCACATAAAGGACATGAATTTTGCATTTGTTATTGAAGAATTAACCCAATTAGCCGCCCACCCAATCGCATAAACTAAAAATAGCCATATATAATATGTGTATAATCAGATATAATTAGTGTATAATTTACGTATTCGGCTAGAAAAGGTAAACATTGAATTTGGCCGGCTATTTGTATAAAAATCACTTTGTTATTTAGTAGCAATGAAAATGGTTAAAGAAGAAGCCACAAAAAAATCCCTTTGTTATTTAGTAGCAATGAAAATGGTTTAAAGAAGAAGCCACAAAAAAATCCCTTTGTTATTTAGTAGCAATGAAAATGGTTTAAAGAAGAAGCCACAAAGAATATAATACAAGAGCATAGGTATTATTACTCTTTCCGAGGCCAAGCTGACCATTTGTGTTCTTCCCCCACATATAAAGTTCTCCGTCCACTGCAATAAAACCGCAGACTATTTTAGGAACCTAAAATATTATAAATGTAAATGAACTACCTAATTTAGGAATTAAGGGAAAAGGGGAATGAAGGGAGGCTATGATCATGAAAGAAGTATGAATGCTAAGAAACTGAAACTGATACATAATCTAGAATGAAAAAGAAAAGCCATCGAAAATACATAAAAAGGATAATTAGTGCTAATTTTTGAAATGTGTAACCCTCTCGTCTAAAAGCTTAAGCTCTTAGAGAGAGCAAACGTTTATTTACTTAATTATGTCTTCAACATGTTCCCTCCCCTCCCCCTCACGTGTGGCCTTGATTCTTTTTGATGAGCCAAGCACGTAAAAATTCTTTTTGATATTGGATGACGGTGAAACTTGACAGCAAGACCTCTGCCTGCTCTAATACCATGTTGAAGCGTGTAACCATCTCATATAAAAGCTTAAGCTATTAGAATGAGCATATTATTTACTTAATAATGTCTTCAACACTGGCCTCATTGGTCTATACTTTCAAAACAAATGTAATTGGCCAGCACACCAAGTTGCCATTCTACATTTTTAAACTATACATAGATATCTCATCAGTCTACGTAAGCTTCCACAGTTCTTCAGGTGAACAGAGAATTACCTTAATTCAAATTTCAAACACAACAGGTTCTCTATTTTTCCTTTATGTTTTTTTTCTTTTTTGGTTCATAGTGCTAACATATTTCTGAATATATATACAGATAGATAGATAAACAGCAACACAAACTTTTTTTTTTAATTTTCCTTTTATGTTTTTTGTAAATAGATGTTAGGTTTGATACCAAATATCCTCGTTTTCTTATTTTTTATTATAACATCCTGCCGAATAGGAGCCAAGATATCATGGGTACACTCCCGAATTAATTACCCACTCTTAAGAAAGGGAGGCAGATGTTTATGCACGGATTGTAAGATTATCCTAAGCGAGAATCTCATGACCCAACATAGGCTCGTGGTAATTGACTTAGAGATTAAGAGGATGAGGAAAAAACGAGTTGCGTATGGTCAACCAAAGATCAAGTGGGGAGCCTTAACTTAGGACAAATCTCAGAAGTTGGGGAAGAAGCTGATGACAATGGGGTGCAGGAGGGTAGTGGGGACGCGAGTAGCATGTGAACCGAGATCGCGAATTGCATTAGGGAAGAAGCTAGAGAGGTGTTAGATGTCTCGAAGTATTACTCGGATAAACACAAAAGGGACTGGTAGTGGAACGGAGAGGTCCAAGGGAAGGTGAAGCTAAGAAAGCGGCATATTTAAAGTTAGTGGAAAGCAAAAGACAAGGAGGAGAAACGGACGGATAGGGAATGGTATAAGACGAAAAGAAAAAGGCGAAGTTAGCAGTTACAACGACGAAGACGACAACGGTTAGATGCTTGTATGAAAAGCTTGGGACCAAAGATAGAGACAAAAAATTTTATATGCTAGCCAAGGCAAGAGAGAGCACCCGTGACCTAGACCAAGTAAAGTGGATGTTATTTGCTGATGACATATTGTTAATTGAAGAAACACAAGTTAATGTCAGGATAGAGGTTTGGATACAGAACCTGGAGATTAAAAGTTTCACCTTGAGTGGGATTAAAACAGAATATTTAGAGTGCAACATCAGTGACATAACCCGTGAAGCTGAGGAAGTGAAAGTGAGGATTGATACACCCCAAGAGAAGAAGTTTCAAGTACTGTGGGTCAATAATCCAAGTTAATAGAGAGATTGACGATGATAACACACATCGTATTGGAGTAAGGTGAATGAGATGGAGGCTTGCATCCGGTGTATTGTGTTTTTTTGTGATAAGAATGTGCCACGAAGACTTAAAGATAAATTTTACAGATTGATGGTTACACAAGCTATGTCGCATGTGGCGGAATGCTGGCCAATTTAGAATTCTCATGTCCAGAAGATGAAAGTAGCGAAAATGAGGATGGTGAAATGAATGTGCAGGCATACCAGGAGAGATGGGGTCGGGAACGAAGATATTTGGTACACGGGGGTGGCCTCCATAGTGGACACGATCCAGGAAGTGAGATTGTGATAACTTGGGCATGTGAAGAGGAGATGCACGGACGCCCCAGTGAGGAGGTGCGAGAGACTGACAATGGTGGGTCTTCGGAGAGGTAGAGGAAGGTCGAAGAAGTATTAGAGAGGTGATTAGGTAGGACATGACACATCTTCAACTTACCGACGACATGACTCTTGATAGGAGGGTATGGAGGTTGAGAATTAGGGTGGAAAATTAGTAGGAAGTCGAGCGTTTTTCCTTTCCATACCAGTAGTTTAGTACTATTCAAGTATTTTCTTATTCTTAGACTTCTATTACCACCTGATGCTGTTTCTTATTCGGTTCTATTATTATCTTGTTGTTGTTACTTTCTTTTCCACGACTTCTTCAGTACTATATTTCTTTTTCTTTAATGTTGTGATTTTGCTAGCCTTGAGTCGAGAGTCTATCAGGATACTAAATAGGATAAGGTCTACGTACACAATACCCTCCCCAGATCTAACTTGTGGGATATGTTATTGCTGTTGTCGTTACATATCATGGGTACATTAATGGTCCTCGTGCAATTCTGTTTCTAGTTTGTACCTATATGTGGAGTCTGCCATATGCAAGGACTCCATGCATACTAGCAATGCTGATACTTTGCAACAACTAAGTTATGTTTACATATATGCCACACTCATACAAGTCAAGGTATTGTGCTATTCGATCTAGGACTGTCTCTTTCTACCACTCTCTGGCAGCGTTTGAACAGGTTATGAAATATTTCTTCCATGATTTTCTTCACTTTTTTTGGATAAAATATAAAGGAAGTCAAATACTAACTGCCAAGTCTCCCTTTCAATATTCCTCGACTTTTCAGTTTAAAACATTATTAATTATATGAATTTGTAGCTGAAAGCATGTAATAAGCTAGCATTCAAAGAAGGTACAACTGTTCAATTAATGAGCAGACAGTCTCAAGTTATATTGTTTTTTTCTCTTTTACTAGGGAGGCAAAAAATATCCAAAATGTTAAAGCCTTATTTGATCTTTGCTGCTGATGCAGAAAAAACTCGCTAGCAAGGACCTGTATGAAGAAACAGAGATCAATTGAGGCTTTATCCTATTTACTCTTCACTATTTCGCATAATGGTGTTCAAAATTAGCAATAGATTAATTATACAACATCCAATAAAATAAAAAGGTTTTAAGAAACAGAAAGGACCTCAAGTCATGCCTTCGCCGTTTCGCATATAGGCGTTCAATATTAGCAATAGATTAATTATACAAGATCCACTAAAATAAAAGGTTTTAAGAAACAGAAAGGACCTTCAGTCATGTTTGGAATAAAATTGATGCATTTGGCTTCACACTAAAGTAGAGCATGTGATTCTTCACAGACTTTTTCTAATATGGAGGAGTGTGTGAGTTCTATTTAGAAAAAGATTTCCTCCCGTACCAACTTCAATGTCATATCATCTCCTTTTTTTTACCTCTTCTTAATATGCCAGAGCTACACTGGGTAGTTGTTGTTGTTCTTAATATACCAGAGCCATACCTACATCAGTTGTGTCAAGATCTCTGATCTCCCAAGGGATATATTATGTACAGGGATACTCTACCCTTTGTCTTAATGTTTCAATTGGATGCTCAAATTCTTTCCCACATTATCATACCTAAATTTCGTGAGCCCAGCTTCTCGGCAAACAGTTTCGTTATGCTTGCCGTGCAGTTGCTATTGTATCTACCTATTTTCAGCTGCATTGGGCTTCTTTCTCAATTCAATTCATTTAGCAATTAACTCTACTCATGGGTCCACCTCTCAACTTACTGAGTCCACTCTTTCTGCTCCAAGCTTTCTCATACTCCAGGCCCACTCTTCACTCTGTTAAGCCTCCTTAAAAATCAAGCCCATCAAGAAACAAGAAAATAAATGAAAAAATGTTCTGTCAACATATAAAATCTAAAGCCAGGAAGGTGTTAGAGATATACAATCTTCTACATTAGTTGTATAAGGGCTTACAGAGAGTACAACAACAACCCAGTATATTCCCACAAAGTGGGGTCTGGAGAGGGTAATATGTAGACAGGCCTTACCTCTACCCGAGAGGCAGGCCTTACCTCTACCCGAGAGGGCAGAGAGGCTGTTTCCAAGGGCTTACAGAGAGTCATAAATTATAATGGCCACGGTTAATCCACTCATTCCTTAGTTGTGGCTGGACACTCATATTTTTATAACTAATGATCCTTTCTAACCTATCAACAAGTTAAATAACTTGGCCTTGATAAAAGCAATTAAAACACAGAAACAGGGGATGGATGCTCCCATGCAGGGGACTACAAGTCTAAGACCCAGCAACATCTAACACCAAGCAAGACAAGTAATTAAAACAGAAGAAAATTCATCAACTGCCAAACAAAAATGAAAAGGAGCATCAACCAGAAATAGATAATTGCTACAACCAAATTAATGAAAAAAGTAGCAGATCAGAACTAGTAAATCCAATTATAGTATTTTAGCATACAAGATAAAAGATCCATCATTAATCATAATAAACCTGTAACAGCAGAAGAATGATGATAACCAGCTGAAACTTTTACAATTTCTTTGGGTAGTCCAGCAACTTCAAGTGGTTCCTGCAATAATATATGCCAGGCCAGCTTAGTTAAACCAAAAATTTCATGGTGTGGCTGAGACATCTGGCTTAGCCAAGAAACAGAAGTATGACAATTAGTGACAGAGACTCGAGGCTCAGAGTTTAGCCTTATGAGACAACTTAATCTCGAATAAGACTCCGATTGCTTATATGACAAACTTCTTTTTTTTTTTTTTTTTTGGGGGGGGGGGGGGGGGCGGGGGGAGAGGGATCCAAATAAACCTTTTGACATTTCAAAATGTAGGAAAAATACGGTACTTGGTTTCAGTGTTGTCAAAGGCGCGCTTAAGCCCTGAAGCAAGACTCAAAACATGTTGAGCGCTTCGCCTCGCTTTGTGTGCGCTTTAGTATTTCATTAAGGCTCTAAGGCATACTTTTCCTTGCCAATCAGTGTAATCCAGTAAAAGCGACATTAAACAATTGATATTTTACTTTTTTCATAACTTTTCCCAATTTCTTTGACTGTATATTTGTTATTCATGCTTATAATTATTAGTGTTGGACTACATATACATATTTTTACTTTTTCTCTAGTTGCGCCTTTTTTCATTAAAGCCCGCACTTTATTTGCGCTTTGCACTTAAAGCCCCAACGGATCTTAGAGCTTATTTGCGTTTTTCGCCTTTGATAACACTGCTTGGTTTCAAGGAGAAGATCAATAGCAAGACCCAACCCTAGTTGGAACCAAAAACCCTAAAATCAGACCCCAACTAGTTTTAGGTCTCGTGATTGGAAGAGAAGAAGCGAAGAGGAGAGTTTTGGGTTTTGAGCAGGTAAAGATCTCACATGAGCTACTATATCCATTAAATCTTAAATTAATAATCGATTCAAGGAGGGACAAAAAGTGCACCAATTTGAAAAAATAAAGACTATTGGGCCTTTTGTTCCTAATATTAGCTCTACGTTACTAATCATCGTTTTATTTCTGCTATAGAACTCCGCGTAACTAATACTTGCACATTTAAGTAAGAACTTATGAATTAGTTCAAACGAGATACAATGTGGAATAAAAGTATGCGTATTAGGAATACACAGATAAAGCTAATTCTTCATCTTGGGATCGCAATCTCTAGCTTACCTCCCAGACTCTCTCCGCGTCACCACTACTTCCAAAAGCTCACCCTATCACTCTTTTTCAGGGTGAGGGGAGGGGAGAGGCGGATGAGGGGATATATCATTCTTCCTTATACACCAAACACACTCGTGCCTAACAGTGATGAATTGTCTTACAAGAAGATATACCTCCCATGAGAATGGGAAAGATATGAGCTCCTCAAAGCCATTTGCAATATTTTGCTTGCACCAAGAAACGACAGATATAAACACATATGCTTTAATCTTTATAGTCTATGCAATTATCTTTTGAACATCCTGATTTCTTTTCGGCCACCTACACATGAAGCACATAGGTACTTTTCCCACCCTCTCCCCACTTCCCACTTCAGATCTCACATCTTTAACAAGTTCTCCCTCCCTCCGTCACGTCTCTCCACAAGGCACACGTATCAGAAACCACCCTTTCGGTTCTCCATTCCCTCTCACACCCATATTTCATCCTGTCATGTTTAATGATACATCTTTTTCCTTTAAACAAGGTGGTATTAGTTTTTCTACTTTATTAGGCTCCCAGCAGATTTCTCTCTAGGATTGCTCTACTACGTTCACAATAGAATCAGTTTTACGCAACAAAGATATGAAATATCAGGCAGACCAAACAAAGATGACCTCTATTGGATATAAAAATATTTCTAGGACTGCTCTACTACGTTCACAATAGAATCAGTTTTACGCAACAAAGATATGAAATATCAGGCAAACCAAACAAAGATGACCTCTATTGGATATAAAAATATTTCTGGCACCTTGCAATGTGCTTTGCCCCTAAAGGTAGGCTCAAATAAGTAACAGCCCTTTCATGACAATGATCCTTTTTTTTTATAAATCCCTTTCATGACGAACACAAAGAGCATAGTAGAGGAAAGATCACTTTGCATCAAGCCTCCTTTAATATAACTATTACCTAAATTATAGAGAATTTTATTGTAAAGACAAATCCTTTGACCTAACCTCCACTATTTCCCAATACTTTTGCCCAGTCTGTCAACGCTTTTGGAGAATGATAGTATATATGTAGCCGAATGGATGTTTAACGACGCGGAGATGGAGAATGATAATATATATGTATGTCAATATTGATGCTCAAAAATCAACTACACCCTGTAACTATTTGTTGTTCTTTAGTTCTCTTCATGAAAATGGACAAATTCTCTTCATTTTTGCTCTCAATCCCTTCCGCTTCCGGTGAATTTACTCGTCCCCGAATTATGTGTGTAGGCTTCTTTATAGTGTGAGTGTGAGTGAAGTGAAGTGGTGAGCAAGAAAGGATATGAGGGAATATTCCACCTATTCTAAAAAATGCTAGTAAGGTTCATTTTGTACGCATGTGTGAGGAAGACTTATTTGCCTATTTGGCCACATAGGATTCTTGGCCAAATAGGCAAATAAGTCTTAAAATGATAAATAGTTGTAAAAAAACTCTAAGTATGGTTAAAAATTAGGGGCTCACAAGGTGCACAAGTTCTAGGAAATTATTGAACTGTGCCACCATTGCTACAAAGAATATAGGACATTCCAACCAATCACCTATGGGTCATTATCCAATTTGAATTCCATAAAACTCCGGCCATAGAGATTTCTAGGATGCTCTTCCAGGCCAAAAATCCACAGTAAAACCGTTATATAAAAAAAATAGAAAGGGCAGCCGTGCACAAAGCATCCGGCGTACAGTACATATATGGGGGCAGGAGATCCGGAAAATTTCCGTGATTATATCCTCCACCACAACTTTCATAACAGTTTCATCATTATTTATACCCCTCCCAAGTCCTTCATAGTAGGAAGGCCTTTAGAGCCATCTCACACCACCCACAAACTCATAACCCGTCCCACCATAGTATTGGTAGCAATTGAAAGTTGAAACATAAAATATAACAGCAAAACCCAATGTTGCAACAACTGGCTGTGAGTACTATATAATTATTTTATGATTTCAAAATTGTCTTTAGTTAATTGATGAAGTTATGTCCTATCCAAATACGGAGTACTTATTATATGATTAAAAAATATGTTCAATTAGTTGATGAAGTTATATTTTTAACCTATCCAAAGTATGAAACTGTATCAAAAAGGTCAAGATAGCATACAATTATATAACCTCTGTCATCTGCTGACACCCCTAGTTGTCCATAATCATTGAGCCCACTGGCATAAACACGGCCATTTTCTGCAGAAAGAGAGGGTAATTAATTTGTAAGTAAAGCCTCTGCTGATGCAACAACATTCTAAAACATTATTTTGGTGAGAGATTCTATAGGAACTGAACAATCCTATTTGGCCAAATACCTAGCTAAAAACTCTTACATTCCTTTCATTACATAATACCACAAGAAGTTTTATCATGACATAAAATAGGTTGATGCTGGTGGGCAAGTTTGAACACAATCTTCAACTAAAAAGACAAAGCTCAAAATGCACTAGAAAAATGGAAGCACATATTGACAAAATAAGATGTTATCAGAAAAGGAAAATGAAGCTACTATTGACGGTAAACATGCATATCAAAATCTAGGAAAAACAAAAGCTAGCATTAACTATTAAATATCCGCAAAAACTTTAATCAATTAAGTTAACCTTAATCCCGAACTAGGTGGCTTCGACTATATGAATCTTCTATATCCATTTTGCCAAGTATCACAAAATATTCTCACCACCTCCCTAGCCCCCCACCCCCCACCCCCAAACCCCCAACAAGAAAAACTGGTACACTCCCTCTGTTTCAATTTAGATCACTCTTTTCTTATAAGTCCGTCCCAAAAAGAATAACACATTTCTATATTTAAAAATAATTCAACTTAGAACTTTTCATTTTACCCACTTTATCCTTAATGAGAAGTTTTTATGACCACACAAATATCATGGCCCCACAAGGCTTTTGCCCCTTAAACTTTTAAGACCATATGTTTCAAAAGTTTCTTTTTTTTTAAAAAAAAAACTTTATGTCAAGTCAAACTACAACAACATACCCAGTATAATCATCAAGTCAAAACTACATCATCTAACTTGAAACGTAGGTCAGCAGAAAAAATCTGCTCTTTTTTCTTGAAGTGGTTTAATGTTTTTGATAACTAATATTTTATTAAAAAGTAGTATCAAGAAAATACTGCAGCAAGTACAACAGAGCTAGACTAGGAACATCAGATCTCTATAAAATCTAACAAGACTAGCAAATTCTGAAAATTAAAAACGTTGTTTCCAATCTTCCAATAGTACAAATTTTGAATGCATCTATATTTTACTACTTGAAGTTGCTCCCTTTGCCCTCAAAACATCTAATATTTCTATCTGTCCAAATTGCCAATGCAATGCGCAATGGATGGTGATCCAGATCTTCTTCTTATACGTCCCAGCATAGATTGACTTCCAGCACCATAGCGAACCTCTGAACATCTCAGGAATGACACTTTGAACACCAAAATTACCCATAAACATGGTCCAAATCTGCTGGGTATAATGACAGTGCATAAAGAGGTCATCCACAGATTTACAAGAGTTCTCACATAGATACCATCTGCCACACACATTAAAGCCTATTCGTCTCAAATTATCTTGAGTCAAGCATGCTTCATGAGCCGCCATCCCACCAAGACAAGCCACTTTAGTAGGTGCAAATGTCTTCCACATTAGATTTCAAGGCCACACTGTCTCTGTCTCCGAACAGATATAATAAGTTCTTTGCAGTAAGAATTCACAGTAACCATTCCATTCTTATTAACATTCCTATTCCAACATAGTGCATCTTCCTCCCCTGATTAATCTTTACTGAGAGCATTTTTTGCAAAAAATCCATTTCCTGCATTTCCCAATCAAAGAAGTTCCTCCTAAACCAGAAACTCCAACCAGTTCCATTTGAAACATCAGCTATCAAAACATTAGTGTTACTCACCATTCTATAAAGACGATGGAACTGCTCCCCCAAAGGCCCTAAACCATCCCAATCGTCTTTCCACGACCAACTTTTTGCCCCATTTCCAATCCCAATGTTGACATTCTTGCTGAATCCCCCACCCCCCAAAACCCCCAAAGACTAGCTATTTGTCTAATTGTCTCCATACAGCTACTCCGTGTGGAGTTTTCACTGTCTCGGGAGCCCAAAGCCCCTCGGTAGAAGAAATCTGCTCTCATTGGTCCAATTTATGTAGCACACTTTCTTTTTTAGTTTATCACGGAAAAGAATGACACATTTTTATATTAAGAAATAATTAAAAGTTCCAAATTTTCATTTTACTACAGGAATTAGAATACTAATCCCGGTATAAAATTTGACATTACGATTATCTAGTACTTGGTTATGGGTAATTAACTAATATTGGTATAAGTTTTGTACCAAAATCTTTTATTTGTCCCACATTGGGTGTAGGATAATAATCCCAGAACTACTTTGTTAGCAACCAAGCAAATGTAACACAAATGTCTATGGCTGCCCATTCAAACAAGGCCACATAAACTGGGACGGAGGGAGTAACAAATAAGAGGGAGTAAAATTACACTTTTTTCTAAGAATCCCAACTGCATATGATCAAGTTAGAGAACATTTATAGAACCTGTAAGGAAGAGAGTATGAGCACCGCCACAAGCAATCTCACGGAGGTTTTGATTATCGAAAACGGAAGGAAACAGAACCTTAGGGCGCCACTGAGACTCAAGACTCCCATGCCCTAGCCTTCCGTAATCCCCGTTTCCCCAAAGGGCTGCGAATCGCTTCCCACTCAGCTCTGCTTCTTCGGCGTCAGTACTCGTAACTGAAATCCACCTCCCAAACCGTAATTCAGAAAGTTTTCCATCGCTTTTCAGAATCCCTCGCAATGATGACGATGATCTGCTTGCAAATGCTCTTCGTATCATCATCTTCTGCATATGTTTGTCTAATTGTTTTGAGGGATTTGAAGTGAAGATGTTGAAGACGAAAGGGGTGATATAGTGTACATAGTCTAAAAAACTAATGGCTTCAACTGTGGCAACGTCTCCTCGAGTGCTTTTCAGAATTCAAAGCGCTTACCCAACTGACACTTGTTAACTTCTCTTAATGCAGTGTTTTTATTAAAAAGGGCTCCAAAGGGTTAAAGACGACATTTACTTCTTCTCGGCACAAAATTATAAAATTATAAAAGGAAAAATAGCGGATGAATTTCACATATATCTACTTTTGAGTTGTTGTCAAGTACTTAATAGTTAACTAAGTACACGTGTAACATTTGATAATTAGCTCACGATCTTGCACTACTTGATCATATTTTTGATATGCCAAGTGAGTATTACTACACTCAAGATCACTAAGGGAATGTTAGAAAAAATACAAGAGAACATTAAAGTAACATTAGAGAACTTGAATTGTTTGCTTGGTGAATTACAAATAAATGACTCCCTTTATATATTAGTCTCATAGAGGCTAGTGTGTATTGTTACACAAGTCCGTAATATTTATAAGACAAGGGCTTTCTCTAGAATTCTCTACAAGCATAGAAGATTCAAGGACTTTCCCTAGCAAATACATAGGGATTTAGGGTTTTCCAAAGGAAATGTCCATACTTCTCTAGAATCTTCATTTCCTCCTATATAAGTTTTCACATAGCATTAGTATATGCTAAATGGCGTCTACGTGGCATAATCACATGGTGGGGTCATCACACTCTCTCCCCCCTAATGTTGTGATGATTGTTGGCGCAATGATGCTACATAAACTCTCGGATCTTATCTTTGAATTACCATAAGTCTTTATACCATTCACACGTGGCCTCCTTTGGTGATTTCCCTTTCCAATGGACGAGGAACATAGCGGTGGCTTTCTACACTTGTTTTCGCCTGGACTGGTAATCCATGATAGAATCAATCTCCCGATCATCCGAGGAGGTGATAGTAATAGGAGCTCGACTTGATTGGCCCCTAATCAGATCGTCCTTGTCTTCGTGATATGGCTTAGCATGCTGGCATGGAAGACATGGTAGATCTTAAGATACAATGGCATGTCAAGCTTGTATGAGATATTGCCTACCTTGGTGATGATATTAAATGGACCCTCATACATGTGAATTAGATTCTGATGCATGCGTCGTAGTGCCTTGAACTGTCTTGGGTTAAACTTTGCCATGATCATGTCCCCAACTCTATAGTCTACGGGACGCCGCTTACGGTCCGCAAACTTCTTCATCTTCTTAGCTTCCTTATCCAAGTAGGACTTAGCTGCGTCAAGATGCTCCTCACATCTTTTGGCCATATGATAAACCCCCAAACTCTTTCCCTTAAACGCGGCTGGTAATAAATGTGGAGTTTGTAGTTGTTGCCCTGTGGCTAGCTCAAATGGTGTATGCCCCATTGACTCACTCAGCTACAAGTAAGAGAATTAGGTGATGTCTAGGAGCCTTGCCCAATCATTTTGATTCTCGCTTACATAATGTCTCAAGTAGCACTCCAGTAAGCCATTGACTCGTTCTGTTTGTCCATTCGTGTGTGGGAGGAAACTAGTGAAAAAGTGCAGCTTTGTGCCAAGTATGTCGAACAACTCTCTCCAGAAGTTCTCAGTAAAGTGGGGGTCTCGATCACTGATGATATGACTTGGTAAGCCCCAATATTTCACCATGTTCCTAAAGAATAGCTTGGCGGTTTCCTTGACTATACAACCTGGTAAGGCAACCATGAAGGTGGTATGTATATTTGAAAAATCTATCCTCGACTACCATAATAGTATTATAGTCGTTGGACTTTGATATGCAAGTGAAAAGACCATAGTCACATTTTCCCATGGACGCTCTACAACTAGTAGTGGCTCCAAAATTCATGTTGTTGTTTCCCAACCTTGTCCGGTTAACAGACAAGACAAGTCTGCACATAACACTTTATGTCATCTCACATGTGTAGCCAATAATAGACTGACTCAACCAAGGCCCTAGTGCGATATTGGCCTGGATGACCAGCCCACATTATGTCATGACTCTTTCTTATGATCCGCCATCTAATGTATCCAAGCTTAGGCACGTACATCTGCCAACCCATGGTAAGTAATAGACCGTCTTCTACCCAAAAACGTCTTGTCTTTCCCTAGTTGGATAAATCGATAAGTTGTTTGGTTGTTGGATCATGATGCATGCCTTCTTTTATAGCTTGACGAATGTTTCAACTTGCTGAAGCGACAAGCTCGGCTTTCTGGCTCAAGGCATCAGCTACAACATTACCTTTTCTCGGCTTATACTCCATCACATAATCAAACTCAGCCAAGAAATCCTGCCACCTAGGCGATATTGGTATGAGCTTCTTCTACATCTAAAAAGTAGCTAGTAGCCATATTGTCGGTCTTGACCATGAACTCGACCCGAGCAAATAGTGTCGCCATATATGAAGGAAATGCATAATGGCAGTCATTTCCTTATATTGCATCGTGTACGCCGCTCTATCTTATTTAACTTGCGGCTCTCAAACGGTATGATATGTTTATCCTACATCAAGACACCCTAAAGGAAAAGTCTAAGGCATCTGTATGCACTTTAAATGTAATGCTCGGCCGGTTGTTTTAAGAATTATAGCCTTGTTCCCTTATTTACTACTCTTTTATGCTTTATATCTATTATATGACATACCGTTTAGTTGGTACGGGTGACCGGATGTTGACTTATGTGTAAACCACCTCATATTTGAATTTTTTATTAGCTCCTTCAGGTGATTATAGACTTAGGAGCGTGTCTGGATTATGAGTTGGAGGTCCGTAGTAGAATTAGGCTTGAAATGACAAAAATTAGAATTTTGGAAAGGTTGACCGGGGATGAACTTTTTGATTTCGGGGTTGTATTGGATTTTCAGAAGTTGGAGTAGGTTTGTGGTGTCATTTATGATGTGTGTGCAAAATTTAAGGTCAATCGGACGTGATTTG
Source organism: Nicotiana noctiflora (assembly GCA_032618575.1). Lineage (NCBI taxonomy): Eukaryota > Viridiplantae > Streptophyta > Magnoliopsida > Solanales > Solanaceae > Nicotiana > Nicotiana noctiflora. Next base: position 116,097 of record JASVEL010002314.1, on the reverse strand, counting down.
ATAGGTTTCGGTGTTGTTTGTAGAATTTGGAAATTTCAAAGTTCATTAGGCTTGAATTGGGGTGTGACTCGTGGTTTTGATATTGTTTGAGGTGATTTGAAGGCTCTAATAAGTTTGTATCGTATTTTAGGACTTGATGGTATGTTTGTTTGAGGTCTGGGGGCCTTGGGTTTATTTCAGGTGGTTAACGGACTTTGAATTTAATTTGAGAAGTTGCTATAGTATGTGTGTTGCTGGTGTAATCGCACCTACGGAGTGGGAACTGCAGATGCAAGCCCGTAGGTGACAGTGAAGGTCCGCAGATGTGAAGATGGAGGAGAGAAGTCAGAGGGATGCATGTGCGAAAGTTTTCCCGCACATACAAGATCGCATAGTGCAAGAGCGGATGTAGGAGTCGCATATGCGGAGGTCACCACAGAAGCGAGTATTTATCACTCCTGCGAGGCCGTAGAAGCAGCTTACTTTTTGGAGGTGCAAAAATCCTGGGCAGAAACTATAGAAGCAAGGGTTCCGAGATTTTTCACCATTTTCTAACATTTTGATCTTGGATTTTAGAGGTTTTTGAGAGGATTTTCAAGAGGATTCTTGAGGTAAGTTCTTTGTGTTGCTTGTTCTTCAATAATTATGTTTCTCCACTTTTCCACCCAGCTAGTGTGTGTTTTTAGGTGTAATTTGGAGGTTTGATGCTAGGTATTTGAGAGTTGATTTTAGGGGTTTGAGTGGAGATTTGATGTCAGATTTGATAAATTTGGTACGGTTAGACTCGTGGTCAAATAGGCTTTTGGGTTTTGTGACTTTTGTTAGATTTAGAGATGTGGCCTAGGGGCCGGGTATAGTCAATTTTAGATATTTGAGTTATAGCTTCATAATTTCTTGTAGAATTTATTCCTTTAGCTCGTATTGATTGTATTGTATTACTTGTGGCTAGATTCGGGATGTTTGGAGGCCGATTTGAGAGGCAAAGGCGTGTTGGAGTAGAATTTTGCTCGAATTGAGGTAAGTAACTCTTTTAAAGTTGGTTCTAAGGGTTTGAAACCCCAAATTATGTGTTATGATTGGTATTGAGGTGGTGACATGCCAAGTAAGGGAAGTGCGGATGTGCACCGCGAGAATTGTTGTGACTTGGTCGCTTCCATGGCACTGTAAAGTGGTTGTAACTTGTTGATATTTGTATTTTCATCATGTGATAAAGTAATTGAGTTGTAAATCATGCTAACGATCATGTTTAGAATTTATGTTGGTACGGTTGGTACCCGCAGTGGTCGTTTCTTGTTGTTAACTTATTGATGTTATTGATATTTCATACTCAGTCATATTCATTCATTGCATATCATATCTCAATCTCTATTTTTATTTATTGATACATCATATCATCATGTTAGGCTAGTTTCATGACATTGTGACTCCGTGAGTGAGACTGGAGAGATTGATGGTTGAGTGAGGCTATGATCCTGATTATGAGTGATATTTATGGGATCGGGCTACAGGCCTCTAACGGTTATACTGATTTATGATAGCGCTTGGTCTGAAGGATCCCCTCCGGAGTCTGCATACACCCCTAGTGAGCGTGGTTGATTATATTGCGAGATGGATCTTTCTTGGATATGGATCTTGTCCAAAGAATTATATACCTGGATATGGATATCCTCCACAGGATGGACTGGCCCTACTCTGTACTGTATGACTAATGGTTAGTGATGTATATATCTTAGGATGGATCTTCCCTAGGCCGTATGGGCCATATACAGTATTGAGTGATTGAGCATTTGAGAGTGTGAGCACATGAGACTATCAGTATGGTGCATCACATACAACATGTGCATTGGCATGTAGAAGTATAGGAGTTATATTCTTTATATCATTCAAATTTGATCTACCTTGTAGTTTTGAGTTATCTATTGAATTTGAAAGCATGCCTACATTTTTATACTGTTATTTTTATACTACCTTTCAGCCCAAATGTTGAATTTGTTACTTATTGAGTTGGTTGTACTCACGTTACACCCTGCACCTCGTGTGCAGATCCAGGTGTTTCTCATCACGACGGCTGCTGAGCGAGGAGTCAGGATCTTTGGAGACTATCAAGGTACTTATATGGCGTTCACATGCTTGGCTCCCCATCATTATCTTTATCTATATTTCAGTTCTTATCACTTAGACATGGTAGTAGAGTGTATACTTGTATAGATGCTCATGTTCTCGGTGACACCCAGTTTTGGGAGAGATTTGTATTGTGTTGCAGATTTATTTATGACTTTAAAAGGGGTTTTCTTAAATATTAATTGCTTTCGTACATATTTTCAAAGCTTTTACTGTATTGTGATGGTTTGAGTAGTGGTTTGCCTAGTTCCACAATAATCTCCATCATGACGGTTGGTTTTGGATCATGACAAATGTCTTGGCAAAGTCAGGTAACGCCAAGACTAGCTCTTTTGTTACGGCTACCTTCAGGCCTTGAAATGCCTTTTGACAATGCTTTGGCCAAATCCATGGCTTATTCTTCTTTAGCAACTCATTCAATGGTATGGCCTTGTCCAGGTATCCACTAACAAACCGAAGATAGTAGTTAATAAGGCCAAGGAAGGATCTCAACTCAGTTACCTTTATAAGTGCCTTCCACTCCTGGATAACATGTACCTTCGTCTCATCCATATGTAGCTAGCTAATGACATGGCCCAAGAAGTGCACCTTTGATTGTGCAAACTCATATTTCTCCCTCTTGATGTATATCTCATTATCCCGCAAGACTTGGAAAATCTTCCTTAAGTGCTTCATATACACCTACCAGGTGTTGCTATAGATGACTATGTTATTTAGGTAGACTACTAGGAACTGATAAAGGTAGGGATGGAAAATCTTGCTCATAAGAGTGCAAATGTGGTTGGTGCATTGGTTAAGCCGAAAGGCATCACCAACCATTCAAAGGCTCCATATATCGTCACACATGTTGTCTTCAGCTCATCGCCTTTTGAAATGTGAACCTAATAGTAGCCTTTGCATTATCCACCTTGGTAAAGTAATCAGCTTGCCCATGTCTATCGAACAGGTTAGCAATGAGCGGGATTGGGTAATTATTCTTCACTATGACTTTATTAAGTGCTCAATAATCTATGCATAAGTGCATCAATCCATCCTTCTTCTTCTGGAACAATATTGGGGAGCCAAAAAGTGCCTTTTATGGGCGAATGTGACATGCATCTAGCAGCTCTTTCAATTGTTTCCTAAGCTCCTCTAGCTAGGGTGGTGTCATACGATACGGGGCAAATGCGGGTGGCTTAGCCCTCGGCTCTACTCAATTTTGTGATTCACCTCTCGCCTAGGATGCAAGTACTTAGGCAACTTCTTAGGCATGACATCTTTGTTTTCCTCAAGTAAATTCTCTAGCAAGGCAGCAGTGTCTCTTGAAATCCTTATCTTCCTCTAGATTTGCAATGGTTGCCACAAATATTGGCTCCCCTATTTTTACCCCCTTGACAACTTACATAGCTGAAAGTTGTGCTTGGCTATGTTCGTGTGACATAGTCATTATAGGTACCATGCAAGATCATTCTCGCTCCGTAACCAAGATATGTTGGAGGTAAGGGTCGATCAATGTATGATAATGTCTAAAGAACTCTTTCCCCAGTATGATATCAAAGATATCCATAGCGGTTCCGGTAAAGTTTTTCATACCTTTCCAAGTTTGGATCAAGCTTCAATTCTAGTACTTTTGTGGCAGCCTCTGTCATAAAATTATGAGTTAATCTAGTATCCACCATTGCACGAGTGTTCTTGTTGTTGATGGTGAGATTCACGTACTGATTACCATTCTCAGTAAGTTAGGATATCTTGCTTCGTGATAGCTCCACATAATCTCATTATACCCAACTGTGCGATTCCCGAACTCTCTCCATATGTCTTCTTTTTCTGTTCATGGACCGTGGTGCTGAGGCTCTTTAGGTCAGGACAATTTCTGAAGCCGCGCGGCCCTCTACATATGTAGCATCCATTCTTCTCGGCTTGTGCCTTCTTCTCGGCATAGCCCGGCCGCCACTCGACTTTTAGAATCTTAAGTCTTAGAGAATTGTTGTTGTATCTCTTTGTCTTTGCCGAGGTCTCCCCCAGTTTTGACATTGTTAACCTTTGACTCCTTTCCTTTGCCTTGTCATGCTTTTCATGCCTGAAATCCATAAATGATTTGGCCTCCACTATGGCTTGGTCTATATCTACGACTTGCCTATGTTGCAACTCCTGTTTAGACCAATTTTGCAACTCATCCATGAAGTGGAATAACAATTCACCATTGGTTAGGTTGGGCATTTGAATCATAAGGGTATTGAAATCCTTGACATAATAACGTATGCTCCATATTTTCTTCAACTCCCTAAGTTTGCGTCTTACCTCGTACAAGATACTGTTTGAAAAGAAATGTCACTTGAACTTGGCTTTGAACTGATCCTACATGCTAATAGTACATAAACCTTTATCCACGTTGGATATATTCCTTCTCGACCATAGCATGGTAGTCTTTGAGAGGTACAATACGGTAATGTGGATCTTGGCCTCGCCGTCCCTCACTTTGTTGGGCCTAAAGTAGTTCTCTAAGTGCCAAAGGAAGTTTTCCACTTCTTGTGCATCACGAACACCTTTGAACATGGGGGGTTTGGGAGCCTCGATCTTGTCCTCCCTCGTCACCACAACATTGTTGGACGCTTCGGCCATGCCATCATCGACATGCACCCCGAGTGACTTTATCTTTGCCTTCATAATATCTATAGTACTCAAAGCCTCCATGAGTCTGCACTCTAAGGCGGTGATGGTATGCCTTAGTTCCATATCGGCCTATGTATGTCCCTCCAAGTCATTTCGGATACTCTCAATTTCTTCAAGAGTGTGTCACTCAAGAACGCTAATGGTGCCTTCCACTTTCCCCAAGCATTGGCCAAAGATCTCCATGATGTCTATCCCCGTATTCATCTTTATAACCCACTCTTTACCAAGCAAGACATAATCGGATAGGACCACCACTTCATCCTCGCTCGCCTTAGAGGTAGATGTTTCTTAGGCTATAAGCCCTTCGTTTAATAGAACCTCGGGCGGCACATCCTGACTCTTGTTGGTGGCATTCCTTTTTTTGTTACTGCACTTCTTGTCAACACATCATCCTGGATGATGTTGGCTTGGGTGTTGGTAGCGTTAATTTCTTCACCGTTCGCTATTTCCTTAGTTGCAACCTTTGCTCTAATATCACGTTGTCACGTCCTTAGTAGTTAACTAAGTATACATGTGGCACTTGATAACTCACTCACGATCTTGAAAAACGTGATCACATTCTTGCTATGACAAGTGAGCCTAACTACACTCAAGAGTGTTAAGGGATTGTTAGAAAGAACACACGAGAGCTGTTAAAGGAACCTTTGTATTAGAGAGAGCTCGAATTGTTTACTTGGTGAATTACAAATGAATGACCCCCTTTATGTACTAGTCTCCTGGAGACTAGTGTGTAAATATTAATTGTTACACAATTCTTTAATATTTATAAGATAAGGGCTTTCTCTATAATTCTCTACAAGCCTAGACGATTCCAAGGACTTTCATAGGAAATCCATAGGGATCTAGGGTCTTCCAAAGAGAATATCCATACTTCTCTATAATCTTCTCACAAATGTTAGCCTTCCTCTTATGTAAGCTTCTACATGGCATTAATTTATGCCAAATAGTGCCTATATGGTATAATGACATAGCGGATCATCATATGTTGTTTAGTATATAGTCATTATTTCCCAAAAAGGTAAAAAGTAGTTATAACTACAACGGTCAATTCATAAAATAATTGTATTACATAGGAAGACGAAATGTTGAAATTAATAAATCCCAGACTCCATAAAGCATAAAAAGACTTACATCTTCACTACAATAATGTCTTGACAAGAGAAAACAATGTGTGATTGCATCATTTATATACTCAAATCAAATAAATCTCATTGCAATCATCATTTATGTTGTGTTATAAGATATAGTTGTAGAGGTATTAGCCTAAGGGCATGTTTGTATTTTCATAATAAAAGTAGTTAGTAGTCGCTTATAGTTGTTGAAGTTGTTTGGATTAAACTTTTTAGTTAGTTAACACTCGTTAGAAAAGGGTTGGGAGGTTAAATATAGGAATGGGGTATTGAATATAATCATCTCTCAGAAATTGCATATTCTATCAATAAACCATATTCTTCTTCTTCATTCTTATTCCTCAATTAGATTGTCCACATCTGTTCAAGGATTGTTCATAATCCCAATCCTTTAGGATTACATTATTTGTGTTCTTTAGTGAGCACGTTATATTGGTATCAGAGCAAGATGATTCTCGACCGAAAATCATGTCGGAAGCTAACACCAGAAACGGAGAGATTAGGTGCAATGTATAGGAATTACGTGAACAAGTGCGTATTCAAGGTGATGCGTTACGGGAATTAAGCAAATGTTAATTGTCGTGGCGACTAACAATGGAGCTCCGACGGCCCAAGCAGCTCCAAAAGCTGCTAAAATGGGTAAAATCACATTCACGGACAAAACCCTAATTCGGCGGGTCGATATCATAGGTTCGAGTTTCCCAGATTTAACGGGAAAGATATTAATGATTGGTTGTACACGGCAAAGTAATTTTTTGATTATAAGCATATTTCGGAGGAAAACAAGGTTTAGATTTCTTCTATCAAAATGGAATGCAATGCCCTTCAATGGCACAAGATGTATATGAAGCCAAGAATGATGAGGTTTACAAATTAGGAAGATTATGTTAGGGCAATATATTTGAGATATGCAGGTGTTGAACATGCAGATCCCATGGTTGAATTGGTGGCCTTCAAACAGAATGGGAGTGTTCAAGAATCTTGACAAATTTGATTAATTACTTAGCCAAGTAGAACTAAGAGAAGAGCACTCCATCAATATATTTTTAACCAATTTAAAACGTGAGAGTAAGGTCCAAGTAAGGATGTTGGGACTAAGAGCACTGATGAAAGCTTATAGCCAAGAAAATTTGGCGGAACAGTCATTAAAATTACAGCACGGTCACGCCCAAACCCTGGTAAAGAAATTTGAGATCACTATTGTCTACACCTAGCAGTACATAGGGTTCAAGTTTTAGAGGGTCCAATTTTAATCAAACTCGTGAAGGTGGTGGGACTTTAGTACCTAGAAAATTCAATAAGATTGACGGTAAACCAAGATTTAAGGGATCAAGGAAATTACAAGCAAAGAAGATGGATGACAAGAGAGCAAATGGCTTTTGTTATTGGTGTAATGAAAAGTATACACTAGAGCACAAGTGTAGTCGGAGGAAGAATTTGTTTGTCTTAGTATTGGAGAGGAAATAGTGGAATCCCTTTATGGAGATGAACTAGAAGAGAATGAAAACTTTGAGGAATCAACCTTAAATTTAAGTTTTTGTTCATGCCCTTGATGGAACTAGTGACTACGAAATAATAAGAGTAAAATGGGCTATTAAAGGGGAAATGGTTCATGTTCTAATCGATTCAGAATCCACATATAATTTCATGGACCTAATAGTAGCCAAGAACTTAGGTTGTACAATGGAAACCATTCGCTTCTTCTCTCTATTTGTAGTAGATGGCAGTGAGATTCACAATTCTGTAATGATTGTAAGGGTCACTTGTAAGATGCAACGAGTGGATTTCAAAGCTGATATGTTGGTTATTTCCTTGGGAGGATCTGATATGGTATTGGGCATTCAGTGGATTGTCACTCTAGGAAATATTAAGTGGAATTTCAAGCAGTTGAAACCATATTGGAGGAAGGAAAGTGTCCCTCAAAGGTAGTCAATCTGGAGCATTCAAATTAGTAGTTGATGTTTTAATGCAAAAAGTACTTAACAAGTCTAGCCTTATTCACATGATGCCTATGGTGTTTATTCAACCCTCTCAAGAAGTAAATTCAGTGCAAGAAATAAAGGTAATATCAAATTCTCAAGAGGTTCAGGGTTCAGAGAATCTGCAAAAGTTGCTCTAACAGTATGCACCCTTTTTGAGACCCCAACAGTCCTACCACCATATCGAGCTCATGACCATAAGATCATTTTGAAGGAATGAGTCTCACCCATCAATACGAGGCCATACAGATACCCTGCAAACCAAAATATGAAATTGAGAATGATTGTTGAGATGCCGAAATCTAGTGTCATTAGATCCAGTGTAAGCCTATTTCTTCTCCTATTATTATGGTTAAAAAAGGTGGTACATGGAGACTTTGCATCAATTATAGAAAGTTAAATGACTTAACAGTGAAAGATAAGTTCCTTATTCCAGTGATAGAAGAACTGCTAGATGAATTTGGGAGGGCCAAAATATTTTTAAAATTGGATCTTATATCAGGCTATCATCATATTAGGATGGATGAGAGTGATACCGAGAAGACAATCTTTAGATCTCATAATGGCCATTATGAGTTTGTAATAATGTCATTTGGCCTCACTAACAATCTTTGAAAGCCTTATGAACAAGATTGTTCAGCCTTATAGCCCCTCATGGCATGAACACTTAGTTCATCTATAACAAGCCTTTGATTTCCTAAAAGAACACAACCTATTTGTGAAGCTCAGTAAGTGTTCTATTGGAAAACCTAATGTAGAGTACTTGGGTCACATTATCATACAACAAGGAGTAACCATTGATCCTGGCAAGGTGCAGGTGATGAGGGATTGGTCTACTCCACAAAACCTTAAGAAACTCAGAGGTTTCTTAGGGCTAACTAGCAATTATTGGAGACTTGTCAAGACCTATAGAACATTGGCCAGGCCTCTAACTTATTTTCTAAAGAAAGATAAATTTGGTTAGTCAGAAGAAGCTGCTAAAACTTTTCAGAAATTGAAATAATCTATAAGCACTGCTCTTGTTTACCGGTACTGATCATTGATACTGTAAAAGTCATTTTCTTGCTTTTGTGCCAGCTCATGATCTGAACGAGTCGCACATATACCCTAGTACATGTTCCTCGACGCTGAGGACACCCTGAAGAGCGGGGGATTTCGTGACATTTCTGATTGGATGTCTTGTATTTCTAATAAGTTGTTTAATAGTTGGCATGTTGAATCGTATACATAATATGATGGGTTGGTTTAGATTGATTCGGTTATCATTGCCAGATTTCTCTCTTGAGTTTGTGATTGAGACCGATGTATGTGGGGTAGTATTAGGGCAGTATTAATGTAGGCTGAATATTGTTTAGCTTATATGACCAAAGCTTTGAGTCCAAATCATCAGCAAATGTTAGTCTATGTAAAGGAGATGTTGGCTATTGTAACTGCCGTTAACAAATGGAAGCCTTACTTAATTAGGAGGCATTTTATCACAAGAGACCATCAAAGCCTCAAATACTCATTACAACAAAGTATTTCAACTCCTATCCAACAAAATTGTTGGCTAAGCTAATAGGGTAAGACTACACTATACTTTATAAAAAAAGAGAAGGAAAACATAGCAGCTGATGCCTTATCAAGGCGCCCTGCTGCACAAGTTTAGCTGCAGATACTAACTGCTATCACTTCTGATTTTCTCTTAAACGTACAACGGTAATATACAGGGGATTCCATATACTGAAGCTACTAACTCAACTATAAGCAAAGCCTTTGTCTAATCCATTATACATATTACATGCTGGGATCTAGTACAAGAAAGAAAGAATTATCATTGGTCCTAACCCTGATCTCAAGGAGGAGGTCTTGCAATATTTGCGTACTTCAGCTGTTGGGGGTCATTCAAGTATAGCTAACATTGTCTTCAAAGTTGGTCAACTATACTATTTGAAGAAGATGAAGCAATATATTTACAAACATATCAAATGCTTTGAATCTTGCCAAAGATCCGAAGGTTAGACTATCAAATACCCAGGCCTCCTACCCACTTTTTATTTCTAGGAAAATTTGGCAAGATATTAGTTTAGATTCTATAGAAAACCTTCCTACGGCACACAACAAATTTCTGATTTTGGTAGTAGTGAACAAGTTGAGTAAATATGCTTTTTTCATTACAACGGTACATCCTTATAGAGCTCATATACTGGCTCAAGCTTACTTAGACGGTGTTTATAAACTCCATTGACTACCTCAAACTAATGTTATATTCCTAAGTAAACTTTGGCAAGATTTATTTGAAGAATAAGGAGTCCAGCTGCATCATTCCACTGTCTATCACCCCCAATCAGATGGACAAACCGAAATTGTGAAAAATACCTAGAAGATTATCTAAGATGTATTTGCATTGAAAGACTAAATGAATGGGTACAATGGCTGCTGAATGGTGATGTAATACCAACTATCATATTGCTATCAAAATGACTCCATTTGAGGAAGTGTATGGACAAAAATCACCACTTCACTTTCCCTATGTAGCTCATCATTCCATGAAAGATCAAGTGGATAGGAGTTTGCAGGCTAGAGAATCTACTAGATGGTTGCTCAAGCACCACTTGCAATTGGCACAATGTAGGATGAAAGCCCGTGGTGACAAGAAGAGAGCTCCCAGATGCTTTGTAGCAGGGGATTTGGTCTTTGTCACGCTACAACCTAGCAAGCAAATGTCCCTAAATGTCACTCTCATCACAAGCTCAATCCTAAATACTTTGGACCATTCAAAGTTCTGTAGAAAGTGGGCACGATTGCCTATCGATTGGCACTTCCACCCCCTTACACCATACCTTCCATGTGTCACAGTTGTCCAGAGGAACCCATTCACTCTCTCATCAGTTTTCTCATTTAAAGTCCTTAAGGACAAAGACTCTTTCAGTAGGGGAAATTTGTTATGCGCTATAGTTGTAGCGGTATTTAAGGGTGTTAATGGATACTTAAAAACCGACTAAACTGACCGAACCGTACCAAATGGATTTTTAGGTTTCTTTTAAAGAAATCATAGGTTTTTATATAAATCTATAACCGTACCGATACCTATGGTAGGTCTATTATTTGATAAAAATAAATCAAAAAAATACCGAACCGTACCGAATAAATTTTATAAGTGAAAAATATATTTATATAGTAAGTTTAAAACTTATAAAGCATTAGATTTTTCATTGAGTCTTGGAATTATGAAAATTGGTACAAGCCAACAAGAAACTATACTCAAAATACTAATTCCTAAAATCTATTATGATATTTATACTTAAACAAGTTATTTCAAGTATCTTTATTAGCAAGACACAAAGTGTTCTAGAGATTATGCGTAGCAAACTACAATGTATTGAATATGTTCCTTTCATACAATTAAGATTTATCTTTTTGAATATTTAATATAAACTTCAATCTTGAGTCCCGGCTTGGTTAATATTTTTTCACTCGTGTCAAATAGTTAGTTTTTTTCACGTTGCTGGCAAATAGTTGATGGATCTACACTCTAGACATCTTTCATATTTTTTAATTCATCAAAATTTTAACAGTAAAAATATCTAGAAAGTTTTGTTAAGCCCTATAAAAGAAGATATATTATTGCATTCTACTTCTACTAGTAAATTTTACATAACATTTACAAAGTATACCGAAAATTAACCGAATAGTACCGATACCGAAGTGAAATCGATATGATCGGGACGATTTCAAAAAGTCTAATTTTGGTTAGACATAATAGAATAACCGAAAAATTGGTATGATACAAATTTTATAAAATAATCGTCCGAACCAAACCATTAACACCCATAAGGGTATTGCCCAAGGTCATATTAGCCTTTTCATTATAAATGTAGTTAGTAGTCGGTTATAGTTGTTAGGAGTCAGCTTGTTAGTCAGTTAGCCCTCGTTAGAAAAGGGGTAGGAGGTTAAATACAAGAATGAGGTATTGAGTGTAATCATCTCTAAGAAATTAGATATTCTATCGATAAATTATATTCTTTTTCTTCTTCAATTCTTATTCCTCAATTCGATTCTGCACATCTATTCATTGTTCATCATCCCAATCCTTTAGGACTGCACTATTTGTGGTCTTCAGCGAGCATGCTACATGTTGTCATGGTTCGCATGACAAGAAGCCAAAAGTAGTTACCATCACATTCTACATCCACTGTAATTGCAATAACTAAAATGCATTTTTAGAACTATGGTTTTCTTCAAATTATTTACAAACGTTGTGAAATATTCTATAACAAGGTGACTAGAAGTGGTTAGTCTATTTTTTTTAAACAAAAATAGCTAGCTTAGAAAAAGAAATGTAAATAGAATACATTGTATTTAAAAGAAAAAAGGACAGTTCGGTGCACTAAGTTTTCGCTATGCGCAGGGCTCGGGAAAGGACCAGACAACAAGGGTCTATTGTACGCAGTCTTATTTTGTATTTCCGCAAGAGAATATTTTCACGGCTTGAACTCATAAACTCCTGATCATATAGCAACAACTTTACCAATTACGCAAAGGGTCTCCTTCAATTACACGGCATTTACTTCCTTTGAATTATGCGAATGGTTTACATTTGCTCTTCAATAATAGTTGGGATTAAATCTACCTTTCTTAGTAACAAACAAATGGGTTAGATTTCTCCTTAGCTGGCTACCACTAAGCTATTAAAAACTAGGGAAACTTACACAAATGTCCCAAATAAATCTCAATTTACCAACCTCTAACCATTAGTTATAGACTTACCAAAACTAGCCAACAAAAATTGAAAAATCAAATAATAGGGTTCTTTCTTTCAAAGAATCACATGCAAAAATCAACTTTCATATTTTTAAGCGTGATTAACAACATTAGATACAAGACGGAAAGGAAATTTCATGGACGAGGTAGCAAATAAGGTGATGAGATACAAAAATCTATACAATATTCTAAAAATCTAAAAAAAAATAAACTTTTTCAAATGGGTATACTTTAAATTCATTGAAAGTATATAGATAAAAGTCAATATTCAAAATTTGAGGAAGATTGGAAGTGATTTTGACTGGTTTCATATCAAAATTTGTAATTAAATCGAGATAAAAAAAGTCTTCTGCGACATGTATCACCCATGTATCTCACACACAAGTATACATGGATATACATGTGATATACAATTGATACAAATATGATACATATGTGATACACAAACGATACACAATGTGATACACATATCATCTTTTGTCAAGTTCAGCTTTTACTTCGAATTTTCAGTTCAAACCATCTCAAAACTTCACTAAATCATCTCAAAAATAAGAATCAAGCTCCTTAAATTGTGCCCAATCTATTCTAATAACACCCACTCAAAACAAAGTAAAAAATTAATATTTTTTTGGTATAAATAGCTAATTGGCTAATTTAGATAATATTAGTAATATTTTATCAATTGACCAATTTTTATAATGAACTACTTATGAATGGACCTGATAATTTTCCTGAAAACTAATCTCCACCATTAGTGCATAGTTGAAGGGCAAATTATTGGACTATGTGGCATAGTTCAGATGCAAAGATATCCTGGAACAAATCAAGATTTTAAGAATTCTGTCGTAGAATGTCATCAGAGTTACTATTCATCATTCATTTTAAACCCCAACTAAATTAATATTAATTTGCCCAAAAAAAAACTATAAACTCCCCTACATACTACTAAGAGCCCGTTTGGATAAGCTTGTTTTAAGTGATTTTTAAGTCGAAATAACTTTTAAGTCATAAGTTAAGAATTTTAACTTTTGGCTTTTGGCTTGCTTTTGTCATATTAGCTTAAAAACAAGTGCTTAAAAGTACTTTTTTACTTTATCCAAACACTACAAAATAACTTAAAAGCTATTTTGGCTTAAAAGCACTTAAAACAAGCTAATCCAAACGGGTTCTAAATCAACCTTTGTAGCTTTGTTGAATTATCTTCAACCTTTGGGAACAAGTCCCCCTCCCCCCCAAAAAAAAAAGGGCTAAATGAAAGGTTAAAGATGACCTTTTAAGAAATCTGCATGGGATTATGTACCAAAAGCATCGGCTTCTCATGTCGATCTTTCGGCTTTAGTACTAGCGGAGATGAAACCAAGGTAATACTGTTCAGAGCGTGAGCTTCTGTTAATTGAAGGCGGTATAGATAATGGAATAAGTATAGCCATAATACGAGCGAGTAGAGATAAAAATGAAAATGATGGTTATTTCACCAAGTATTTATTCTCTCTCTGCGCCTGACAAAGTTTAGGTAGATAGAAAGAAATTATCTAATTATCTTTTTCCCTCCACTAGAATTTGAGCCTTGATTTCTAAGATCTGCAACACTACTTGGAAAAAAGCTAGAGTACTTTGGACAAAGAAAATTGACCAATACACCTAAACATGCCGAGGCAGGAGAAGATTAACAAGGATACAGATCAACAGAAGAAAAGATCCATAAGCTAGTAGCTATAATATACATGCCTCCCAAGAGAAAAGCGGGGAAAAAAATACTAAATGCATGGTGAAATACAACATAAAAGAAAGATAACTTCATGTCAAGAAAATTTCAAGCACACCAGCTAACAACAAAAACCTACTTCTCAACACTGCATAGGAAAAGCTAATACCGACTCACCAAAATGAAATCATTGTCATCCAAAACTTGGACATCTCTCTCTCCTATAAAGTTTTCTCGTCCAATTTCATTAACAATTTTCACAAACTCCTCTCTCTTTGCCTTTGTAAGTGGAACGTATGGAAGGCGAAAGACTGGTCTCACAACCCCAAGTTGAGCTAAAGCAGTATTTAGAGCAATGGGATTTGGCTCATGAAACAGCCATTCCATCAAAGGCATTAGCTTTGAGTTCAAAGCAAGATTCTTCCCTCCAAACATCAGTTCTCGCATCAGACCAGGAACCAAGTTGCTGGTAACAGAAATAACTCCTGTAGCACCATAATCCCACCTTGAAACATGGCATTCGTCATCATTGCCACTCCAAACGACAATCCCATTACTTGTATACTGCTCCACCCTATCATGGCCAACACACTCTTTGACACCAGCAAGGTTAGGGCTCTTTGCCATTGTCTGAATTACACGTGGAGGGATGTCTTGACCAGTCCGTGATGGCACATTATAAACAATAGTAGGGCCCATAGGGAGCACACTTTCAAAGTGAGAAATCAAACCCTCTAAGGAGGTCTTGCCATAGTAGGGATTAATGTGAAGAGCTGCATGCATACCTACAGCAAATCCCTGTTCAGTCGCATGTATTGCTTCCCTCGTGGAGTTGCTTCCAGTGTTCCCGATGACTTTGATAGACCCCCCAAAACAATTGACTGTGTGACCAATGAGCATGATGTGTTCATCCCAGCTCATCAATTGACCTTCACCTGTAGTGCCACCAACAATCACACCCTCAGTGCCATTTTCGATTTGCAAATTTACTAACGTGTCATAAGCCTCAAGATCAAATCTGCCATCCGGTAGATAAGGGGTTTTGATTGCAGTGATCAATCGAAGTGCTTTTATGTCATCTGCAAACGTCCTGCATAAGAGAAGGTTAGCTGAATTCATGTAAAAATTGTGTCTTCATGTATCTCTTACAAGGTATTTGATGCTCATATTCAATTAATAGCTGATCAATTTAACTAAATTTACAAATTTATCTATTTCCCATGCATGTATCATCTATCGCTGCTAATAGATCAGAATAAGAAGATAATGAGCGGCCCATTTTTCTCAAAAAAGGCAATATGCCAATACCTAAGCATAAAATAGTACTAGATAGTTCCTAACAATATTTGTTTGCAGAAGACAAACGATATGAAATCCAGAGGTGACCTCACTACAAGGCGAGGAAAAACATACCAATCACAAGAATCATTCATCAAATCACACACACACACATTGAGAGCAACAATAAAACTATGCTCAAGGCACTACCAGTGCCTTCTATTCTAATCCCTTCATCCATATAATACATTTTGCTAGCTCTGAAATTGTCTACTGTGTCTTGCTATCATGGTTAACATACTTTTCTTTTGTAAGTATAAATTGTGAATATATTACATTCGTTTTCCCACCATCTCACCTAAAACTTTCTTCAAATAGAATTAATTGTCCTTTGCTCATGCATCCCCAGTGGCCTGTGACTTTTCATATCATTTTTGCCTTTCACAACTCTGGAAATAATCATATGTTAATTGCATTTATATGTCAATAATCAGATACTTTATGTTTTCCCAAAGAAATTGTAAGCCCATTGAAGCATAAGAAAGAAAGAATCAAGCACTAGCTTGAGTATCCAGTTGCAACGTTAAGGCTATCTAGCATACACAAAAAAACAGCACCAAAAGTGGCATGAATGCAATATGCACACGCCGGTTGATGTGCACTTCAACCAGTCAACTGAGCAACACCTAATTAGATGCCATTTACCAAATCAAACCGGAATAACAAGATAACCTTTTGTGCCGAGATTACATAACCCCGAATCAACTCTATAGAAATCCCTAAGAAGCTAAAGTTGCATATTACCTATTTTTGACTTCATTACTGCGCATTGGGAGATGAAAACTTGGAATTACTGCTGCTCTCGGGGACCTCCATCTTGTAGTCCTCCTGCTCACAAACAACAGAAACAGTAATCATTTAGCAGTACATAATTTACCCCTCGACTTATCAATTTTCTGACTGTAGTAAGCTAATTACTTGACCATCATCGGCAGAATTAAATAAACTTGACTTTCATCGGCAGAATCATATGAACTTGACTTCACAAAAGGACGATAGAGCACAAAATTAAATGAAAACGATTCTATTTTTGCTCGCTAAAGGAATTATCCCATCAGTTTGCTATATTAACAGCTTGTTTGGATGGTTGTTATCAATTGTATTGTATTTGTATTGTATTGTCATATTCTTTCACCCGAAAAATCAATTCTAACAGAATTGACGAATTCGCATCCCGCGGCATACCTCTTTGTTCCGGTAACTTCAATGCTATCTGCTACGAAATGGCAGCGACCTATAATTGATGATGACATTTTTTCTTGCCGGAGACGTAAATGGAGAGATGAAATGCGCCGACGGCGAGTGAAAGAGGAAGCGGAGGCGGAGGAAGACCGGGTAAGAGCACTTAGGTTATATGCTATTATATTCTATGTTGGAATTCATAGCAGCCCACTTTAAAATATTTTTACTAAAATATAAAAGCCATATAAATAGAACCCACACTTTTACTAAACGACAACCTCATCATTAAGTAGGACTATGGAAATAGGGGTGTTTAGAATGGAATCGAAACCATAAACCAAATCGAAATCTAAGTTTAATTGCTATTGGTTTCGGGTTAATAGTTTAACGGACGTGAATAAATTGAATTTTTTTTTTACGACTTATCGGTTTAGGGGTGAACTATATATATATATATATATATATATATTGGCAAACGACAAAAGTCTAAACAGACGTTTAAATATTTTTTGTGGTTTGAAAAATTTACGGCTAAACTATAAATATCAAAAAATAAAAAAGCTTGTATAATCAAATGATATATAGAACTTAAGAGAGCTTAGATTGATTTTTACTTCGATGTAGTTATAATGTGACGATATTTTTAACACATAAATTAGCCTATTAAAGCTTCAATAATTGTGGAGTTGGTTGTTGAATATTCCACGAGTTGGAAATATATTAAAGTATTGATTTTTGGTTTAGGATATTAAATTTAACTATGTAGATCTAGCACCACAGCAATGGTTAGACTTCTGCAACAAAAAAAAAATGTGTTACATACATTATTTCCTACAAATCATACAAGAGGCGTGCTAGCAGCTGGGGCCTTAGTCTACCAAATACGCAAGAGCGTGCGCATAAATTTTTGTAAGTGGTATCGAGATTTATAAAAGAATTAAATTTGCAAAAGAAAAATATACTATTTTAGGTTTGATCCTTTGACCTCTTAGAGAAAAATCAAGCATATTACCAATACACCAAGTCACAATTTATGTCAAGTGGTGTTATTTTTTTTCAATTTATCTATTTTACCGTATTAATACATATATTTAGTAAAATTTTCCGACGCAGCGATATGGCGTGACACGGCTTCGATAACCATAAATTTGCCCCAGTAATACTCCATATGTTTATTAATTTGTCAAGAACAAATATTCTCCTTCGGGATAATTTACACTTAAAAATATTTTACCAATTTTCTTACTCATCTGAAATTTTGATAGGAAACATGAATGTTAAGAACTGCTGAGTATCATTAGCATTCTCATTTTCTGTTGATGAAATATTAACTGCAAGAAGCATGAAGTGTATTGCGTAAGCACGAGACAAATCTCAGAGGAGTAAGAAATTAGGCCGATAAACCGCCAATAAAAGCTAAATCGATATCAATCTGCCGATATCTTATCAGGTGTATAGCCAATTAACACATTTAAAAGCCGATAACCGGTAAGTCAAATAGTTAAGAGTAAATAACCGCCCAATCGCCCGATAAGCTGTCCTATATGGAATACTAGGTGGAAAATTGAAAGAATTGTGCTTGTATTCTATATTAATAAGTATAATATTTTAAAATACCAAACAATTATTAATATATTATGTGATTGAGGTATAAAATTTTAGAAAAGAAAAGCGTACCACTATTAATCCTACTACTGTTAGTGTACATGCACATGTACTATCGCGCCAATTATTATTAAACATATAAAAGATTAAAAAAATGTTGAAAAATAGCAATTGAAGTTAAAATAAAATGCGATATATGTTTAAATAATAAAAAACTAATTTACATTGACAGATTAGTTAAATACAATATCTTTTGAACATGTAAAAGATGATAAATTTTGTTGGATTAGCACGCACGTTGTGTGTATATCTAGTCTCAATATATAATTTTTTTTTAACCAAATGCATAGATATAATATCAAAAATTGTATTTGCGTTATTATATAATAAAAGTTGAAAAATTTGTAAGTCATGAAAATGATGACTGTGATGTTTTCAATCATGTCAATCAATTAGTTCGACTTAAAAAATTTTCCAATTTTATAATTTGAACTTCAATTCAAATTAAAATACTTCCCTTTTTAGTTTCAACAAGACATTCTTTTTATTTTATTTTTTATTTTTGTTACACAGATGTTTTATTAAGTTTAATTGGAAGAAGAAGAAAAACACCACCAATTGACACAAGAGATCTGTTTTTTGCTGTCAAACAAAATAAAAATTTACTCTATTCCTGATCAATAACAAATACTACAAGAATTGTTTCCAACAAATTAGAAAGAATAAATCTCTATTGAAAAAAGTAAAACTTGCTAATTTTGATTGATTTAAGTTTTTTATTTTTATTTTTATTTTTATTTTTATTTTGATAGATCTTTTATTCTCGGTCCAAGGACATGATTATGCATCCAAATATGTCTTTTTATCAAAGGGTTAATTTATGATTGAAAATATATTTAAAATTTAATATATGATAAACCGAACCGTTGTTTCATGAGTTACTACTCTGTTCTTCCTATTTACCGCTTCTTTATATTTTATTATCGGTATTGTGTGCGTTAGAATTTAATTGGAGTAATTTTTTTAAGAAATGCCACACTTAGTCTCTTTTAAGAAGGTTTAAGTTAGAAAAGTCAACCAGATGTTGACTTGAGAGTTAGAGGGTTCAGAATTGAATTTCGATTATTCGGTTAGCTCCGGGTGATGATTTAAGGCTTAGAGCGCAATCAGAAGTAATTTTGGAGGTCCGGTGAAGAAGTTAGCCTATTTTGGCGAAGTTAGTATTTTGGCGATTTCCGGTTGATATGTGAAATTTTGATACGAGAGTCGGAATGAAATTCTGAGAGTTTCAGTAATTTCAGTAGGTGATTTTAGACTTGTGTGCAAAATTTCAGTTGATTCGGAGGTATTTAGGTAGGGTTTTTGATTGAATGAGAATTTTAAAAGTTTTAGTTTAACTTATGCCTTGATTGATGAAAACTTGACGATTTTGATATTAACGATAGTGTTTTATGGGTCGACCAAGTTTGAATGAAGTATTAGAACGTATTTGTGCTTTTGGTTGTTGTCCTGGGGGCCTCGGGTGTGTTTCAGGTGAGTTTTGAGTGAGTACAGACACCCCGGAACTTAGAAAAATGGAGGTGGCAGCAGTGGAGGCGCGGTGCACTCCTTTTCGCGCGCGGCCGCGCACAGAAAGAGCTGCCGCTACTGATTCTACTTCGAAAGCTTATATCTTTTTATCTACAGAGAATTTTGAGGTGATTCAAAAATGAAAGTTGTAGATCTTTGAATCTAGTTTTCATCAACATATTATAATAGGCATTTGGACATATGTAGCAAAAGTTATGGCTAAAATAGTGAAGCATGTCACTGCAGTCAAATTGTTGCACGAATGCGACCATATTGTACGGTCAGCACTCCTTGGGCGTGGACCGCGGTCATTTTAGTGCGGTCAGCACTGTCGGAATCCGAGGGTTACTCTATAAATATGTGGTTTTGGGTTTTATTTGATTTTTGGACCTAGAGAGCTCGGATTTTGGCAATTTTTTGAAGGTTTTTCAAGAAATTCATCGAGGTAAGTGATTCTAACTCACATTTGGTTAGAGTACATGAATCTATCATTGAATTCATCATTTAATTAGTTATTTGAGATGAAAATTGGGAAGAAAATTTTGGAATCTTTCAAAAATTTAAAATAAAGATTTGAAGGACCAAATGGTGTTGGAATTGGATAAATTTCATATGGTTAGACTCGTGACGAGATAAGGAATCCGTTGATGATAATTTTATAATTTTTCGAGACGTGAGCTCGGGGCTCGAGTTTTGTAAATTTATGAATTTCGATATTTTTCGATTTATTTCGCTTGGATATTGTCTCATTTGTATATTGTGATGTATTTGCTCTGATTTTGGATAGACTTGATGCGCGTGGAGGCCGGTTAGAGGTGCAAAGGCGTCGCGGACTAGAGATTTCATCGGTTCTAGGTAGGTAATACTTGTAAATGATGTCATGTGGGTTTGAAACTCCAGACTTGCACATCATAGTTTTGTATTGCGTTGACTTGCATGACAGGTATGAGTGTGGGGTAGAGCACCGTTGGAGATTATGACTTGGTCCATCCCGGTTGTTGATTTTACTGCGTGATTTACTGAAAGACTTGTTGTTTTCACCATAATTTGGGCTTATTTCCATATTTGGGCTTCGTCCCAACTATTTGAAATCCTTTTGGTGAATTTCCATCACTATTTTTGCTCACTAATTGAAATATTATTTGAACTCAGCCCAATTGAAATTATACTATTTCATAAACTGAGCTATGTTTATACTCAACTCGAGATTTAGTGATATTTAAAATGTTGTTGAGCTGAGCACTATTGTTTTATTGATGCCCAAGAGGCTTATGATTATTTTCTAGACTGATTGAGGCCGAGGGCCATCTGTGAGGATATGTTGAGTGATGTGAGGAGGCTTTCAGGCCTCGAGTGTTATGTGAGGAGGCTTTCAGGCCTCGAGTGTGATGTGTGAAGGCTTTAAGGCCTTATGATATAGCGCTTGGGCTATAGGAGCCCCTCTTGAGTCTATACATACCCCCGACGAGCGTAGGGTACCCAAGTGAGTTGGGAGTGGGCCCAAGAGGCCATTGTTTGTGTTTGATGATTTAGGAGTGAGCCCGAGCGGCTGATGTTGTGTGATGGTGAGTTGGGAGTGAGCCCGTGGGGCTGATACTATACTGAGAGTTTGATATTGAGCCCGAGGGGCAAACTTTTGATTATTCCTTAATTGTTGAAATTGGATTTTCCATTATTTTAAAAAGAGAATTATCTGATACCTTATGGTTCTTATTGTATAATTGATTTTACTGCTTAAGATAGCGTCATCTTGTGCCTTTATGAGATTTTATGCTTTCAGTCATTATTCAACTGTATTACTCACTGGGTCGGAGTGTCCTTTATAGCATGATGGAGTGCTCTTGCGTGATTTCTTGCCTCTCAGCATTATTTACTCTTATTACCACTATGTTGGAAGTATTCACTCTACTCCCTGCACCTCCTATGCAATTGCAGGTATTGTTCACCCGGTAACGGGTTGTTAGCGGATGGAAGGTATTACTGTTGTAGCTGAGCAAGTTGACCGCCAGCATTCGCCGCACCGGACTTCATTTTGAATTCAGATTTTATTTTATATATATAGTTAACTCTGTAGTTGTGTTTATATTTCTTAGATGCTCGTGACTTGTGATACCCCAGTCTGGCTGAGTTGGGTTGTATATATTATTAACCAACGATATTTAAGTTGTATTTTCTATAAGTTATGTTTAAGAATTATTAGAAAGGCGATTTGGGTTAGTTGGTTGGCCTTATCTTCATGAGATGTGCCATCAAGACCAGATTTGGGAATTGGGTTGTGACATAATACCACCCTAGCATATGAGTGAAAATATAGGATTCATGCGCGAATATCAACTTTAGAATTTATTCTTACCAATTATAACGAATATAGTATTTTAGTTTTGCATGTCTACGGTCGGTTGACATTTAATATGAATTGAAACATTTTAAAAGTAAACTCCATTTAATAAAAAATATATTTAATTGTCTATATTACGAAAAATACATTTTTGTCTATATTTAGTTCTCATTTAAATTGAACCATTTTAATTGTAACTCCAATTTGATTAAAATAATATATTTAATTATCTATTTTGTGGGGAAAAAACATTTTTGAGGATACATAGATACTATATTTAGTTCTCATTTAGAATGAACCATTTTAATAGTAACTCCAATTTGATTCAAAATAATATATTTAATTGTCTACTTGGTGGGAAAAAGCATTTTTGAGGAAAATTCTACATAGATACTTTGCTTGCTTATTTTTCTTAAACTATTTTCTTAATGATATTTTTCTCTTTTTCTATTAATTTTCAACTTACATAAAACATATTTATTGTCATGATTGGGATTTCTAAGTATCGGGAGCGTGATGGCGCCTACTAGTGAAAGGTAGGTAAGCCAATCATTCCAAATACTTAACATTTTTCCCACTTTAAATCCTTTAACAATTGCGATTTAACATTATATAAATGGGGGAAATAAATAAGTGGAAGAACGAAATGTAACAATTTAATAATAATTCATGTGCAGATCCATAACAAAACTACCCAGAAATGGTGTCACAACCTCACAGACGGTTTAGCAATACTACAAATAAGAGTTCGAAAGATAAATACAAAATTGTTTCTAAAATACATAAAAGGAATAGTATGGAAAGATAGAAGGAGATGCCAAGGCCTGCAGACGCCTGCAGGACTACCTCGGGTCACCGGAATGGACTGAAGGCGACAATCTCACTGCGGTGCAAAAGCTGCAGCACCGAGATCTGCACACAATGCAGAGTGTAGCATCAACACAACCGACTCCATGATCTGGTAAGTGCCTAGACTAACATCGGCGAAGTAGTGACGAGGCTAGAAATAAACTACCAAATAATCTATGTAGTTAAATCTTATACATCAAAAAAGTAATGGCAGATATTTACAGTTAAGGGGGGGGGGAATGTTGCGTGGAGTATTAGGTAACAACAAAATATCCATAGAGGAATGTAAAGAAAGCCATAATTCAATTTCCAACAAGAAAAAGGAAATCAGAACCAAGTGCACGACATCACCCTTCATGCTTTTACTCCATTTCTCACCATAAAAATCAATATTTACTTTTGTTATTTCTTGTTGCAGCGTGCAATCCGATCTAAAATTATATAATGTCGTTGCGCCGTGCAACCTGATCCCAAATCATATTATACCATTGCGACATGCAACCCGATCCATATCATATAACACCATTGCAGCTTGCAACCCGATCCCATATTATATAATGTCGTTGTGGCGTGCAATCCGATCCCAAATCATATAATACCATTGCAGAGTGCAACTCGATCACATATCATACGATACCGCTGCGGCGTGCAATCCGATCCCAAGTTATATAATACCGTTGTGGCGTGCAACTTGATCTCATATTATATAATACCATTGAGGCGTGCAACCCGATCCCGTATACAATTCAATATCAATCATAGAATACCCAGCAAGGGAACAAGAATATAACAACAACATCCTGGCAAGGGAATCAACAATGACAATCATCATATTAATCATGAATAAATCACAATGGAGGAATAACAATTACAAAATGAGACTCACGAGCATACTTGACACCGACATATAGATACTCATCTCCATGCCTATACATCATTTTTCATAATTAACACATAGCACATAAGACACAACCCCTAATCCCTCGAGCTAAGGTTAGACCAAATACTTACCTCGATGTCACGAATACAATTCAAGCCTCAACTATCGCTTTACTTTTTATTTCCACCACTAATTCGCTTGTATCTAGCCACAAGGTACTTAACTATATCAATAAATGCTAAATGAATCAATTCTAATGCATGAAAATAAGTTTTTCAATAATTTCCCCAAAAAGTCAAAAATTGACCCCGCCCACATGGTAAAAATATGTGGTTCCAACCAAAACCTGATTACCCATTCACCCATGAACTCAAATATATAATTTTCTTAAATAGGATCTCAAATCGAGGTCCAAATCCGCAAAATTTGAAAATCCTAAGTTCTACCCACAACACCTAAATTCTCTCATGAAAACCCTTATTTTGAGTTGAATTCATGTGAAAAGATGTTATAGATTATTGAAAACGAGTTAGAAATAACATACAATCGATTTGGAGAAAAACTATTCTTTATAAAACCGCCCAAGAGAGTTTAGGCTTTGAAAGGTTGTAAAACTGGTTGAAATCCCCTCTGAAATTTATTTAGCATGTCCTTGATGTCGCAATTGTGACCAAGATTTGCAATTGTGAACCCTTAAGAAACCTGCTTCCTTCGCATTTGCGAAGGTATTGTTGGATTTGTGATATCGCAATTGCGATAAAGGTATTGCATTTGCGAACTCTAGCATGCACTGAAGACTTCACATTTGCGGAATATACCTTGCATTTCCGAGGTAATGCTGGCCTTGGGTCTTCGCATTTGCGAACATTGATTGCATCGCAATTGTGATGCCTGATCTCGAATTTGCGAGATCAGAGGCCTACTACACACATGCAACACACCATAAATTCTCCTAAGCCCAATTTCACTCTGCGACCTATCCAAAACTCACCCGAGCCCTCATGGCTCGAAACCAAACCTGCACCCTAACCTAAAAATATCATACGGACTTGCTCTCGCGATTAAATCATCCAAATAGCATTAATGACAACACATTTAGCATCATAATCAAAGAAAATCTCAATAATTTTCAAAGTTTTAAATTTTACAACTAAGGGTCCGAATCACGTCATATGTCCTCCGTTTCTTACCAAAATTTACAAGCACAACTTAAACAACATAAACGATATGTACAGAGCTTCGGAACCAAAATACGGGCTCGATACTACCAGATTCAAACACATTCAGATTTCCAAAAACTTTAAAATCCAATTAAATAATTTTATTCAAAAATTTATTTTTCGGGCTTGGGACCTCGGAATTCAACTATGGGCATACGCCCAAGTCCCATATTTTTCTAAAGACCCTACGGGGCTATCAATTCACGAGTCATGGTCCATTTACCCAAAATGTTGACTGAAATCAACTTAAATTTATTTGAAAAGCATAATTTATCATTTTCACAGATTTTTACAAAATGGCTTTTCGGTTATACGCCCGAACTATGCACGCAATTCAAGGTAAGACAAAAAGGAAGTTTTATAGCCTCAAAACACAGAATTTACTTTCAAAACAAGTGATGACCATAAGGGTCAGGGTCATCACATTCTCCACCTCTAAAACAATCGTTCGTCCTCGAACGGACATAAGAAAAAAGTATCCGAGTTGGAGAAAAGATGGGGATATCGGCTCCGCATAACGGACTCAGTCTACCAGGTTGATGCCTCAATAGCCTGACCTCACCACTGAACATGAACAGAAGGGGAACTCTTCGATCTCAACTGATGAACCTGCCGGTCTAGGATATCTACTGGCTCCTCATCATGTGATAAAAGTTCTTGTTCACCTAGATTGTGCTGAAGTCTAACATGTGAGATGGATCATCGTGATACTTCTGAAGCATGGACACATGAAACACTGGATGCATGGCTGATAAGCTCGGCGGCAACGCAAGTCTGTATGCCACCTCTCTCACTCGATCAAGAATCTTAAACGGGACAATAAATCTAGGTCTAAGCTTGCCCCTCTTCCTAAATCTCATTACGCCATTCATAGGCGATACCTGGAGCAACACCCACTCACCGACCATGAAAGCCACATCACGAACCTTACGGTCAGCATAACTCTTTTACCTGGACTGAGCTATACGAAGCCTATCCTGAATGATCTTGACCTTGTCCAAGGCATCCGGTACTAGATTCGTACCCATCAATCGAGCCTTTGTTGGCTCAAACCATCCAACCGCCGACCGACACCGCCTACCCTAAAGCCTCATAAGGAGCCATCTATATGCTCGACTAGTAACTGTTGTTGTAGGCAAACTCTGCTAAAAGCAAAAACTGATCCCACGATCCTCTAAAGTCAATAACACAAGCTCAGAGCATATCCTCCAAAATCTGAATAGTATGCTTAGACTGTCCGTCTGTCTGAGGATGAAATGTTATGCTCAACTAGAACCGTGTGCCCAACTCATGTTGAACTGCCCTTTAAAAATGTGAGGTAAATTATGTACCTCGGTCAGAAATGATAGACACAGGCACACCATAAAGACGAACAATCTCCCGAATATAAATTTCAGCTAACCGCTCAGAAGAATATGAGACTGCCACAGGAATAAAATGTGCTGACTTGGTCAACCTATAAATAATAACCCACACTGCATCGAACTTCCTTTGAGCTCATGGAAATCCAACAACAAAGTCCATAGTGATACGCTCCCACTTTCACTCAGGAATCTCAATCTCCTAGAACAAACCACCAGGTTTCTGATGCTCGTACTTTACCTAGTGACAATTCAAACACCGAGCCATATATTCCATAATATCCTTCTTTATCCTCCTCCACCAATAATGTTGCCGCAAATCCTAATACATCTTAGCGGCGCCCGGATGAATAGAGTACCAGGAACTATGGGCCTCCTATATAATCAACTCTTTAAGACCATCTACAATAGGCACACACATTCGACTTTGGATCCACGACACTCCATCATATCTAATAGTGACATTTTTAGCACGACATTGCCTCACCGTGTCCTTTAGGACACCCAAATAAGGATCATAATACTGCCAATCTAGAATATGCTCCAATAATGAAAAACGAGCAACTATGCAAGCTAACACTTGGCTGGGCTCAGAAACATCCACCCTCATAAGCTGATTGGCTAAAGCTTGAACATCCAAAGCAAAAGGTCTCTCACCAACCAGAATATATGTAAGACTGTCCATACTAACTGATTTCCTACTCAAAGCATCAACCACCATATTGGCCTTTCCCGGATGATAAAAGATGGTAATATCATAGTCTTTCAATAACTCCAACCACCTTCTATGCCTCAAACTTAGCTCTTTATACTTGAACAAGTATTGTAAAGTCTTGTGATCCTTAAATACCTCACATGACACACTATATAGATAGTGCCTCCAAATATTCAGCGCGTGAACAATGGTTGCTAACTCCAAATCATGAACTGGATAATTCTTCTCGAGAATCTTCAACTGTCGCGAAGCATAAGCAATGACTTTGCCACCCTGTATCAACATCGGACCAAGTCCAATACGAGATGTGTCACAATAAATTAAATATGGACCTGAACCCATGGGCAGAACCAACACCGACGACGTAGTCAAAGCTATCTTGAGCTTCTAAAAGCTCGACTCACACTCATTCGACCACCTGAACTGGCCACCCTTCCGGGTCAACCTGGTCAACGGGGCTGCAATAGATGAAAATACCTCTACAAACCTATGGTAGTAGCCCATAAACCCAAGAAATTCCGGATCTCTGTGGCTGATATGGGTCTAGGCCAGTTCTTGACTGCCTCTATCTTTTTCAAATCCATCTGAATACCCTCTGCTAATACAACATGACCCAAGAAAGTAACTAATCCCAACCAAAACTCGCACTTTGAAAACTTAGAATACAACTGACTACCTCTCAAAGTCTGAAGAACAACTCTCAAATGCTACTCATGCTCCTACCGGCTGCGGGAGTAAATCAATATATCATCAATGAAGACTATCAAGAACGAATCCAAGTAAGGCTTGAACACTCAGTTCATCAAATGCATAAAAGATGCTTGGGCACTCATCAACCCATATGACATCACGAATAACTCATAATGTCCGTACTGAGTGCGGAAAGTTATCTTAGCGACAGCAGATGCCCTAATCCTCAACTGATGGATCTTCGAAAACACTTTGGCACCCTGAAGTTGATCGGACAAATCATTAATCCTCGACAATGGATACTTATTCTTGGTTGTAACCTTGTTCAGCTGTCGATAATCTATACACATCCTCATCGACCCATACTTCTTCTTCACAAATAACTTCGGTGCACCATAAGGTGAGACACTAGGTCTAATAAAGCTCTTATCAAGCAAGTCTTACAACTGCTCCTTCAATTCCTTCAACTCTGGCGGGGCCATATGATATGGCATAATAGAAATGGGCTGAGTGCCTGGAGTCAAATTAATGTATAAGTTAATATCCCTGTTGATAGTATGCCCGACAGGTCTGAAGCAAACACCTCAAGGAACTCATGAACAACAGGCACAAAATTCATAGAAGGAACCTTAACACTAGAATCATAAACATATGCCAAATAGGCCTAACACCCCTAGTCAACCATACGCTGAGCCTTCATATATGAGATAACACTACGGGTAGAATGACCAAGAGTCCATCTCCACTCTAAACAAGGCAACCCCGGCAAGGCCAAGGTCAGAGTCTTAACATGATAGTCCAAGATCGCGTGTTAAGGTGACAACCAGTCCATCCCTAATATGACATCAAAATCAACCATGTCCAAAAGTAACAAATATATACGAGTCTCAATAACCCCAATCACAACTATACACAAACGATGGACACGATCTACCACAAAAGAAACACCCACCGGTGTAGACACATATACAGGAGCACTCAAAGAATCACTAGGCATGATCAAGTACGGTGAAAAATAAGATGACACATAGGAGTATGTAGACCCTAGATCAAAGAGCATTGAAGCATCCCTACTACAAACTAGAACGGTACCTATGATAACTACATCGGAGGCCTCAACCTCAGGCCAGGATGGAAGAGAATAACATTGGGGTTAGGCCCCACCACTATGAAGTACATCTCTGGGACGACCTCCTGTTCGTTAGCCTCCACCTCTAGCGGCTTGGGCTCCACCTCTAATACCTCTACCTCCACCTCTAGCACCCCTACCTCCACCTCTAGAACCCCTACCTCCACCTCTAGTTGGCTGAGCAGGTGGTGGAATACTCGGTTCCTTAACTATGGCACGGGAACTCTGGTGCTGAGAACTGCTCGGTGCTCAACGATAAAATCTAGCAATATGCCTCGTGTCGCCACAAGTAAAATAAGACCTAAACTGTTGGGACTGACGATCCTGAAAACACTGGAGCGGAGGTACACTAATAGGAGCTGGCGATGCACTATAAGACTGTTGATCACAATATTGCATGTGAGAACCACGGCCACCCGCGATATCGTGAGAAGCTTGCAGTGTTGAATAAAATAGCCTAGAAGGATGGCTCCTACCCAAAAAATTCCTGCCTCTAGAAGAGGCACCACTGAACCTACTAGAATGACGAGGTCTCTTGTTAGACCCCTTACCACCCTTTTGTGATAGAACCATCTCAACTTTCATGGCCACATTGGTCTCATCTTGAAAGGAAATCTCGCTCCCCATCTCCTTAGCCATTTGAAGTCGGATAGGCTGAACGAGTCCCTCTATGAACCTCCTCTCTCTCTCTCTCTCAATGGGAAATATAAAAAGAGTATGACAGGCCAAATCAATAAACCTGGTCTCATACTGAGTAACAATCATAGAACCATGTTGGAGACACTCAAACTGCCTCCCATACTTCTCCCTCCGAGTGATAGGAAGAAACTTCTCTAGAAATAGCTGAGAAAACTGATCCCAAGTTAAAGCTAGCGATTCACCTGGTCTAGCCAAACAATAATCTCTCCACCAAGCCTTGGCGGATCCTTACAGACGAAAAGCAGCAAAGTCGACCCCATTGTTCTCCATTATCACACCTTCTTTTTTCTCCACCCGCGAGGGCGCAATGGAGTATTTTTAATTTAAGGATAATCGTAATAGGATTTATTTATTTAATTTAGAGTCACCACTTGGGAGATTTATGGTGTCCCAAGTCATTGGTTGAATCCTGAATCGAGGAAAAGAATGACTCAGTTTAACAGTCTGCGCAGCAGAAATCCGGATAAGGAATTCTGTTAACCCGGGAGAAGGTGTTAGGCATTTTCGAGTTCCGTGGTTCTAGCACGGTCGCTCAACTATCATATTTGTCTTATTGAGTTATTTAATTATTGATTTTTAAACCTACGTGCTCTTTCTTCTTTCACCACTTTTAATTAAAAAAATTATCTTGAAACTGGTTACGCGTATGTATACCCACATGTTTGGCATGTCAAAAATTATGTTACGCGAACATGTCCACGATTAATAACGCTTTATTATTATTAAGAAAAGTTTGGGCTGAAGTTGCATGAACACATACTCCGGGTTTGTTTTATAGAAGTAGAATTGTGTTACACAGACGTACGCAACCACACTTAGTATTTTAAATGGCCCTAAAGGATATTCTACGAAATATTTAGTTATTTCTTATATCTAGCCTACGAAATTACTTGAAGGACACATGATTTCAATTAGCTTATGAAAATTAAAATAATTAAAATCTGCAACATATTTTATTATTAAGCAAAGATTTGATCGAAGTTGCGCGAACGCATACTCCAAATTAATTTAGGATCATGGTCATGTTACGCGAACATATGCGCAACCACAATCGTATTTTAAACAGTCCAAAAGACTTACTACGAATACTTATTAATTTGGTATAGCTAAATCATGAACCTAAACGGGCTATGTGAAATTATTCATAAATCATCTATTATAATTACACTAACCCAAGTAATGACCGGGCACAAATGAGGCCCATCTTGGCAGTCTAGTCATGAGGAACGAATTGCTTGGCCCATCATTAAACTGTGAGTAGGAACCCAACCGTATAAAAAGGGCCAATTTAAAAGACTAATTAGGTTGCCCGCTTCTTAAATAAAAATGGGTCCACAAAGGAGTTAACACTACTGGGCCTCTAGCCCATTAATGATTGCAAGAGAACCAATCATGTGATCAACTTGGGAAATTAACAACTTATGAAATCATTCGTGATTTCAAAGAGAGAGAAAATTAGATATTATTTAAGTGCTGATTTTCAAAATTATGCCAACACTAAGGAAATCCTTCCAAGCAATTTATTTGCGGAATATCAGTTAATTTACTTTTCCACTTGAACCAACTAACTGAGTGTTCTGTACTTCAAATACCAATTCACACACCCTTTAAAAGCAAACCAGCACTATATTTCGGCACTCAAATGGAAATAATAGGTCCTAACATCCCATACATACTAATTAGCATTATTAAACATAAGATCGAATTGAAAATACAACCTCAAATTCCTGTAACAGTACGAGATTAGCTCTTATAAGAAGAGTCCCATACAAACCAAATACCTATTTCTAAAATATAATAAATAGAACATAATTCTTTACAAAATACGGATCTAATGCAGGACTGTAAACCCTAATATCACGCTATAGAGCAGCCACATCTATGTAAAGTTCAACTAGTGCAAACAAAGTTAATTTCGAGCTGTGAAACAACCAAACGACACAGTTTTAATGAAATGATTTTAACTCATTTAAAAAATTGAAATCTCAAACTTACTATCACTTTAGAGCATGTTTAATAAATAGAAATTACATTGAAACTGGCATTTAAACACAAGAGGTAAAAGAATACCAAAATAAATGTCTAGAGCATTTACTCTTCCAATTTAGAGTCAAATTACATAGGTTTCAATGAAATATGTACCTGGAAAGTAGAAGAAAATAGAATGGAGCAGGTCAGCAGTAGAAAAACAACAACAGCATCGAATTTAACCCAGAAGTGTTTGAAAATATCACTTGAAACCAGTCTTAGAATTCAAGGATGTCACACAAAACTCAAAACCAAGCTTTCAACAAGAATAATCCCAAATTCCCATGGCATACACAATTCAGCTCATTTAATTGCTCAAAACATTGGCATACAATGAATACTACAGAAATTCTCAGAGATTATTAAATGAACAGTAGTATTTTGTATTTCTATACTCAAAACTTGGATGAAACAGAATATTTTTTTAACTCCTCAAACCATTTTGACTCTCCCCTCTTTCTATTAATCTCTCAACCTTTTTAAAGAGGCCTTCAATAAGTCCATTCACAATCATCATCTTATCTTTTTAATTTCTAATCTATCCACTAACTTTATTGTTGTTTATTTAAATCTAGCTATTGCCCCATTATCCTCTAGCAGCCCGCTAAAGACTGCTTTTTCCTTCTTTTTAGCCCCAATTCCCTCTTGTTCTCTATTAATTTATTAATTTAAAGATAAATAATACTCCCCTATCAGGTTACTATTATTAAATAATTTTCTTAATCTTTTCATTCCCAAATTGCCCTTGTAACCACTGAAATCAGCCTAGGATTCCCTACTGTATAGTACCATCTATTATCAATTCAAAACCTACCAATTTTATTACTAAACATATAAAACTACTTTCCTATCAATCATATTAGGATACCTTAGCAAAGCCAGATTCAATTAGACCAAAACACTTGGGAATTTGATTAATCACACTTAAATCAGCAATTCAAATTAAATAGCACTAGAACAAAGTTGTACTGAATTACAAAATTAATACTAACTGACAAAGATACCTGCTATTTACAAATCATATTTTCTTAATCAAACCTAAACAAGCAAGCAATTGCGGGAATAACTAACACTGACTGATTCTAATTATTCAGAGAGGCAAAGGAGAAACAAGATGCAAGGTGAATATAATCAAACAAATGTGCGAGTGATTTCTAATCAGTCCCATTGACTATGTTGTCTGATTAACCTAGTAATGCAAGTACCTGAACTCTTATGCAAGCACAAATGAACCATAATGAGCAGGGGAACCAACATCATATAAAACAATTTGATTACAACAGGTAATGCGACCAAAACTACTGAATTGCATACAAAGCGTATTAAACGACAAGACTATTCACATTTGAAACAAATTACGATTATCTTAGACAAGAACTGAAGGGATATTGACACTATACTGAATTCCCATCCGAACCCAACCTACCTATATTTCAGAGAAGAAAAAAGAAGAAGAGTAGAAGAAGCAAGAAATAATTTAACCATAAAAATGGGAACGAGCACTTAACCCGTTAAGCCTGAAAACCATCTGGGAGCTCGGAGTTTTGACGAGTTTCTCCAATATTGGTCCACTTGGAAACTATTTATGTGTTCTTAGCAAAAACACACTAATAGAGTCCAAATAGACCCAATCTGTTGACAGTATTCCCACTCGCCTGTTTTGGGGATTTTGGGGTTCTTCTATGATCTATTTTTCGAGGAGTTGGGCCATCATTTTGGGCAAAACTGAGTAGGGATTTGGTGAGAGTAGGTTGTAGAGGTCATAGGGTGTAATTTTGGGGCTGTTTGGAGGTATCACCAGAAAAGTCTTTTAGTTTTGTCGAATATTTGAAGGGCTGGGCCTGGAATTGAAGGAAATGGAGGGTAGCATGGGACTGGGAGGTCGAGGTGAACGGACGATGTAAATTTAGAGATGTTTGGACCACCAAAACCGCCGTGAGGCGATTTTCGGTGGGCGGAGTAGGGCAGTGTAAGGCGGAGGATGGGGGCTGGTCTATGAGGGTATAAAGACGAGGAAGGTGGGGTATTTTGCTTGGGGTGGGGTAAGGTTTGAGTTTATATAGCCTGAAAGAGAATGGATCTTGGCCGTTTGATCAAATAAGATCAACGGCCTGGATTGGGCAACTAGATGAAAAGATGCCGTATGGACTAAGTGAGACTGGTAGGTCTCTAGGTGAGACGGGTCGGGTCTAAACGTGGATATGGAGAGGTGATCATAGCTGTTGATCTGGTGAAATCAACGGTCCTGATCAACTAAACCAAAACTACATCGTTTTTGAATAGTCTCTTGGGCTGACTTAGCTGGACCAGGTACATGAAGCTGAACTGGGCCTGGGTATGGTCAAATTTGGACAACCCAGACCCATTTTTCTATCTATTTCTATTGCTAATTTCTTTATTTTAAATCCTAATTTAACACATTAAAATCCTAGATTAGATTACAAAGAATCAAATTAAATTTCTGCTAAAAATTAACACACATAATTAAATACCAAATAAAAATAAAATCAGATGTTTGGACATTAAATGGTAAAAATGCAAAAATATATTATTTTGTGATTTTTTCATTTTCATGAAACAAACTAAATTACTCTTAATTGCAAGCCTGAATTTTATATACAAATGCAATATATTTTTGTATTTTTATTTATATAAACAAATAAACATGGACACACAAACGCAAAAAATAAGAAAAAAATAACATAAAATCCACAATATATTGCAAACAACACAAAACTCTTTTATTTTAAATTTTTGGGAGTAATTCTCATATAGGGCAAATATCACGTGCTCACAGCTGCCCCTCTTTGCCCAAAAATACGAAGAGTTTTCGTGCAAAGATAAGTGAGCGGATACGAGCGATTTTTGCCCGTCTGACTACTTCGTGTGAAGCATTTTTTGAAAGATTGGACCGAGCCTTTGCTTCAAAAGGTCTCCTACATATCCCTAGCTAAAAGGGAATCAGGTCAATGTACTTCGGGAAGCTGGGGTAGCTGGGACTACCATGAAGCTGTTACTATTGTTGCATGCTGTTACTGCTCACTGACCTCCTTATTACACCATGTTAAAAAATAAGAAACTAGACTAAATTATATTCTATGAATTGTAAAATCTTATCTATGTCTTCAACATGTGCTTCATGTGTTTCTTGTTGCCTTGCTTGCTCTTGTGTTTCCTCTGATGTTTCTTCTTAAGCCCTCGGCTTCTCTTGATTGCCAAACTTAAATTGCTTACTTCTTTCTTGTGAGCTTCAAATTATTTTCCTTCGAAGCCTGAACTGCCTTCTTTTGACCCTTATTGCCTTCTTACTGATTTCTAAATTTGGATTTACGTTGGGGATTTTGTTATCGCTTCCACTTTCCCGATGGTTTACTGACTTCTTGAATTAAAAGGTTCTGACTTTCCGCTCTCTCGGCGAGCTCCTATCTTCAACAAATTTGGAAACTAAAAATGTCATTCCATTCTTCAGGCGGGCTCCTGACTTCAACTACAATTTAGAAAAATAAAACGACATTCCGTTCTTTTAGGCGGGCTCCTAACTTCAACAACAACTTAGAAAATAAAATGCCATTCCATTCTTCAGGTGGGCGCCTGACTTCAATAACAAAATTCCAAAAATAGATCGCCATTCCGTTCTTCAGGTAGGCGCCTAACTTCAATTATAAAACTCCAAAGATAAATCGTCATTCCGTTTTTCAGGCGGGCGCCTGACTTCAATAATAAAAATCCAAAGATGAATCGCCATTCCATTCTTTGGGTTGGCACCTGACTCCAATCAATGATTTAAGACTTCCATTTAAAGAGATATCGCCTTTCCGTTCTTCAGGCGGGCGCCTGACTTTATCAACAATCTCCGAAAATAAATCACCATTCCATTCTTCAGGCGGGCACCTGACTTCAATCAATAATTTTAAACTTCCACTTAAAAAGATAACGCCTTTCCGTTCTTCAGGCGGGCACCTACTTCATCAACAAACTCCAAAAAATAAATTGCCATTCCATTCTTCAGGCGGGCACCTGACTTCAATCAATAATTTTAAACTTCCACTTAAAATAGATAATGCCTTTCCATTTTTCAGGCGGGCTCCTGACTTCAACAATAAACTATGGAAATAAATCGTCATTCCGTTCTTCAGGCGGGCACCTGACTTCAACAATGATTTAAAACTTCCACTTAAAAATATAACGCCTTTCCGTTCTTCAGGTGGACACCTGATTTCAATCAATAATTTCTCCTTCATTCTATTGTCGTCGTCTTCCTTTGCTTCCTGAGCCATTTCCTTATCCCTATATTGCCTCCTTTTAGAACGGCTTCTCTCAAGACCTTTGTTGTCTTTCCACTCAATTGTCGGGGATCATACGGCCAGATTATTTACTTACTTACTAGGGGGTAATACCGTTGGGGAAATCTCCTTTCTTCCCTTCCTTTTTACTTCCCTCAAAACTTTTATTTTCTCTTGAGATTTAACGAGGATTAAAATGTTATCAGGTGGGGAATACACTGTTGGTGAATCCCTTTTCTTCTTTCCTTTTTCAAAACTTCCTTCAAAATTTGCGCTTCGCTCCTAACACTATCGAGGACTTTTCATCCCTTCAAAAATGGCGCTTCATTCTTCTGAAAGCTGCTGGGGATGACACTGACCTTTTGCTTTTCCGTCTCGCGTCTCATTTTTGTATCTTGTCTGTCGGGGATACAACTTCTCCCATTAACGCTTGTTCCTTTCCCCCTCTCAACATTGCTGGGGATAACATTGGTTTAAAGATCACTTATCCTTAAAACTTGGGCTATCTCGCTTCTCTCAAGATTATTTTTCTCCAAAACTTCCCATCGTTTTTTTCCCGTAAACTGCTGGGAATTTCATTTCCTTCACAACCTTGTGTTATCTTCCATCTTCCTTAACTGGGTATTTGATTCAAGAAAATTTTCGTAATGAGAGAAAATTTTCTGCCCCAGTTTGATAATCTTCTTTGCGGCCTGTCTTTCCTTCACCAATAACCTCTCATTTTCCTGCCTCAAATCAAAGAAAAATTTGTTAGTTTAAAATATGGCAAGTGGTCATGCCACTCCTGCCGGGGATGGTTTTTTTTCTTTTTCTTTTCCTTTTCCTTGCTCTACACTCCCTGAACTTGTTGGGAAATGCTGTTATTTGCTGGGGATGATATTCTTACTGGGGATGATTTTTTTATTCTTTTCTTTTCCCTTATGTGCTCTGTGTTGTCCGACCCCCTTGTTCGATAATCTGCTCGGAAACCTCCTTCTTCCCGATGATCATTATTAACATAATTCCTCCGTTATTGTTTTCCAACCTACTCCGTACTTCCTCCGAACCTTCAGACCAACCTATCATTTTGGTCTTACAACAAATCGTCTTTTCGACTTATGGCTTTATCTTGCGCCTACTCACATTTGCTTTGCACCGTTTTGGCGACTGGTAGTAAGCTATGAAAAATTCCTTCTCAAAATAAATTGCTAAAAAGAAAGTCTTTAAACGAAAAATGATGATTGCAAAAAATAAAAAAGAAAAACCTTTTTGAACGGGTGTTGGGAAAAATATAAAGAAAAGAAATTATCTGAATGGTATACCTAATCCAAATGATCATGTCGTGCATTTCTAGATTAATCAACCCAGTCTATTTGTATCAATCAATTTTCTGATAGCCTCATATTGCTGGGGACAAACAGGCATCCAATTCTTCGCCGAATGCAGACACTTTTCGACAATCTTACCTCGCCATCTCATAGTGCCCTTCAAAGGGTTTTCACTAATGAGATTCTCTCATTTCTCTCAAACTCCCGTCGCCTTATGGTTCCTGTGAAGGTTTTCACCGATAAGACTCTCTCATTTTGTTTCTCTCAGCTTTCGTAGCCGTATGGTGCCTGTGAAGATTTTCACCGATAAGACTCTCTCATTTTGTCTCTTTCTCTGCTGGGGACTGGAGTGTTATCAACAAGATTCTGTCTACTAGGGTTCCCTTGGCTACCAATTTCTTCAGCTCATGATCCTTATTCATTCGGGGATCGGGGTGTTATTCTTGGCTTTCCTTTGCATGATTCAGCACCTCTCAGATACTGATCGGGAGGTCTTTTTGGATATCAATATGGTTGTTTTTTGTGTGGGGCTAAAGAAAATGATATAACTTTAATGGGTAGAACATTACAACTTTTGGAATCACACTTTTTCTATATATATATATATATATATATATATATATATATATATATATATATATATA
This sequence comes from Nicotiana noctiflora, assembly GCA_032618575.1. Lineage (NCBI taxonomy): Eukaryota > Viridiplantae > Streptophyta > Magnoliopsida > Solanales > Solanaceae > Nicotiana > Nicotiana noctiflora. The sequence goes on along the minus strand of JASVEL010002314.1, from coordinate 77,951 downwards.
TATATATATATATATATATATATATATATATAACTTACCTCAGTTTTACTGCTTGGAGAATCTTTGATTTTTGTTACACTATGATCGAGCCGTGAGGCGCCTACGTATCCTCTTTGAGGAATCAGGCCGAACGTAGTTCACTCATATTCACTCAAAAAAAAGGGGGAAAGCAAGGGTTAAAAGTGTTTGGATAGAAGAAAGAATTGCCTCCGTCATTTCATTATTTGATAAACACCAAGTACAAACAAACAATTTAACCAAAGTTAAAATCAAAGAAATTACACGTAATATCTTTTGACCGTATCAGAATTGATAGCCATGACGATGCATCTTCCTTCGACATTTGTTAGACATAAAGAACCATTGGACAACACTCTGGTCACAATATACGGCCCTTGCCAGTTCGGGGCGAACTTGCCCTTCGCTTCGGCCTGATGTGGCAAGATTCGCTTCAGCACCTGTTGTCCCACTTCAAACTTCCTAAGAAGCACCTTTTTATTATATGCTCTTGCCATTCTCTTTTGATACAATTGGACATGATATACCGCTGCCAATCTCTTTACGTCAATCAAGAATAATTGTTCCAATCGGCTTTTGACCCATTCATCATCATCAATCTCAGCCTCAGCGATTATCCCAAGGGGGGGAATTTCAACCTCTGCTGGTATCACTGCTTCAGTTCCGTATACCAACAAATAAGGAGTTGCACCTACTGAAGTACGAACAGTAGTGCGATAACCCAATAGTGCAAATGGTAACTTTTCATGCCATTGCCTGGATCCTTCTACCATCTTCCTCAATATCTTCTTTATGTTTTTGTTGGCTGCTTCAACGGCTTCACTCGCCTTGGGACGATATGGTGTGGAATTACGGTGTGTAATCTTAAACTGTTGACATACTTCTTTCATCAACGCACTGTTAAGAGTGGCACCATTATCCGTGATGATCATCTTTGGGATCCCAAATCTACAGATGATATGGGAATGCACAAAATTCATCACCGCTTTCTTGGTCACTGACTTGAACGTTTTAGCTTCAACCCATTTGGTAAAATAGTCAATGGCTACCAAAATGAACCTATGACCGTTGGAAGCTGCCGGCTCGATGGGTCCAATGACATACATACCCCAAGCAACAAATGTCCATGGCGCTGACATTGTATGTAATTCTGTCGGCGGAGAATGCATCAGATCCCCGTGTATCTGACACTGATGACATTTTCGTACGAAACTGATGCAGTAACGCTCCATAGTGAGCCAATAATATCCTGCTCGAAAAATTTTCTTAGCCAATATGTATCCACTCATATGGGGTCCACATACTCCAGCATGTACCTCTGTCATTACTGTCGCGGCTTGACCAGCGTCTATACACCTGCGCAAACCTAAATCTGGTGTCCTTTTATACAACACTCTTCCACTAAGGAAAAATCCATTCTCCAATCGTCGAACGGCTCTTTTTTGTATCTACGGTGGCCTGCTCCGGGTATACACCCATCCTGAGGTACTCCTTGAAATCATAGAACCATGGCTCACCATCCATCTCTTACTCTATCGTGTTGCAATAAGCATGTTGATCTCGAACCTGAATATGTTACGGGTCAACATGGATTTTTTCTGGGTGATGCAACATTGATGCTAAAGTAGCCAAAGCATCGGCAACCTCATTATGCACTCTTGGGATATGTCTAAACTCCACCGATCGGAATCGCTTAATCAGGTCATGCAAACATTGACGATATGGTATAAGCTTCAAATATCGCGTTTCCCACTCTCCTTGAATCGGATGTATCAAGAGGTCCGAGTCTCCCAAGACCAAGATGTCCTGGACATCCATGTCCACAGCTAACCGCAACCCAAAATGCATGCTTCATACTCAGCCATGTTGTTAGTGTAATATAAACGTAGTTGAGCTGTAACAGGATAATGTTGTCCGGTTTCAGAGATAAATACCGCTCCTATTCTAACTTCTTTTGCGTTCGCAGCTCTGTCAAAGAAAAGTTTCCATCCTGGCTCCTCGGTCAATTCCATCTCATCTACATGCAACACTACTTCATCGGGAAAATACGTCCTTAAAGGTTCGTATTCATCATCAACAAGATTCTCAGCCAAGTGATCGACTAAGGCTTGGGCTTTCATAGTCGTCCTCGTCACATAGACGATGTTGAAATCCGTAAGTAATATTTGCCATTTTGCTAACCTCCCCGTGGGCATAGGTTTCTGGAAAATATATTTCAATGGATCTAAGTGTGAAATGAGATAAGTGGTGTAGGAAGACAGATGATGTTTCAGCTTTTGTGCTACCCAAGTTAGGGTACAACACATTTTCTCAAGATGAGTGTACTTAACTTCATGAACTGTGAACTTCTTACTAAGATAATAAATGGCTTGTTACTTTCTGCCGGTTATATCATGTTGCCCCAATACAGAGCCAAATGAGTTTTCCAAAACTGTTAGATAAAGAATCAGAGGTCTCCCAGGTTCAGGTGGAACCAACACATGTGGATTTGACAAATACCCTTTTTATCTTATCAAACGCCTCTTGACATTCTTCAGTCCATTTGTCTGCAGCGTCCTTCCTCAACAGCCTAAAAATTGGTTCACATGTCGATATGAGCTGAGCAATAAACCGGCTGATATAATTAAACCTTCCCAGAAGAGTTATCACCTCGGTCTTATTTTTCGGTGCCGGCAGTTCTTGGATGGATTTGATCTTTGATAGGTCCAACTCAATGCCTCGCCGACTGACTATGAATCCCAATAGTTTTCCTAACGGGACACCGAATGCGCACTTGGCAGGGTTAAGCTTGAGGTTGTATCTACGAAGTCTATGGTTAAGCTTGAGAGGCAGCATTTTTGCTCTATGCGATTGCAGGGCATTGTACGTGATCGCATAGAAGGGCATGGGCAGAATGGTTCTAATGGTTATTTCATCCGCGACCTATTCATTGTTTCCACCATTGTTAACCCCGTAAAGAGATTTGGACAAGAGTTTTCAAGGGATTTGACTGAGAATTAATTGGTGGTAAATTTCTTGACCTAATTATTCGAGTTTGTGGTAAATTTATCGTAGAAATCAGTGAAAAATCACCAAAATGGGGTAAGTTAGCGCTTGAGAAATTGTGATGTAAAAATGGAATTTGAAGGAGCATTTGAACTCCGATTTTCATAAAATTTATATATATGGACTCGTGGTAAGACAAGGAATTTGTTGATGTAAATTTCGGAATTTTTTGAGAAGCGGGCCCGCGGCTCGGGTTTTCTAGTTTCGAGGTTTTTGCTATAATTCGATTTTTTTTTCGATTGGGTATTGTCACATTTGCATATTATGATGTATTCGCTCTGTTTTTTGCTTGATTCGACGCACGTAGAGGCCGATTTGAGGGCAAAGGCGTCGCGGGCTTGAGATTTCGCCGGTTCGAGGTGGGTAATAGATGTGGATGATGACTTGAGGGTTTGAAACCCTGGTATATCAAATTGTGATGATATATTGAGGCGAGACATGTTCTCTACAACGAGTGTGGGATCGTTTGTGATCAGGGACTATGACTTAGTCCGCCCGAGTGATGTTAGTACTGTGTTATTGGTTAGAAATTGGTTGATAAACATCCTACTTGGATTGTTATGATCATATTTGGGCTGAATGCCGATTACTTGGATCTATTAGGGATTATTATCACTATTTCCACGATATCTGCATGTTTTTGTGATATCAGTCCTAAGATGAACACTGTCTAGTAATTAGTAGTAAAATTCTGAGATTTTAAACACTAAATCTGTAATTCCTAATAATTGGAACTTAAAGGATAATTTTGATTATGCCTGGAGGCTTGCATGTTATATATATATATATATATATATATATATATATATATATATATATATATATATATATATATATATATATATATATATATACCGATTATTATTTTTTGCACGCGGCACGCCGCAGTAGTATTGCGCTTGGGCCGTAGGAGCCCCTCCGGAGTCTGTACACACCCCCACTGAGCGTCGTCGACGTTAAATGGATTGGGCTACACGCTGTAACGGTCATGTGCATTGCATTTCATTCATGCATCGTTATTTACTTGTTCTACCTGTCATTACATGTTGTTGTTTCATTGATAAATGCGTAGACCAATTGGTTATAACTTTGCATTTTGCTATATTTAGGATTTCTTACTGTCAGACATTATACATGCCTAACACCACTGAGTTGGAAGTACTCAATCTACTCCCTGCACCTTGTGTGCAGATTCAGGTACTTCGGGAGCTTAGTTGAGCTAGTTGTTGTTTTCTAGAGTTTCCAGGAGTTGTCAAGGTAGTTGCTTGACATCCGCAGGACCCGACTCTTCCCCTATTCCCTTATTATTTCCGTACTTTAGAATATATTTATTGTTGAGGATTCTTGACTCTGCATTATTTAGAGACTCTAGACTCATGACCCCGGATCTTTGGGAGTTACAGTTTGTGTTGGAGTTTCGTATTGTTTTCATTTGAGTAATTCAACTATAAGTATTGATATTTGATTTAAGTATTTAATTAATTGGTTTTGAGCTTCATGCTCGGGTCGAGAGGCTGAATGGTCGGGCTTGCCTAGCATTACTGTTGGGCGCCATCACGACCGAATTTAGGGTCGTGATATTTTTTCACTTCCTTCTTCCTATTTCCATTATTGGTTATGAATTCTTGTATTGTAGTCATGCATACTATTATGACTAGCTGAATTGTCGTCTAGGGTTTTGATGGACCCTTTGGCAGGATGATTTTCCTGTTACGTTAATATAGATTTATTGTAGTTGTCATACCTCCTTTTTTTTACACATACTTTATCCCGAAAGGTAAAAATGTATAAAATGGGAGTTTTTCAAATTTAAGTGACATTATTCGAATTTAGGATTATTTATTTATTTCAGAGTCTCCACTCGGGAAAGGATTGGTTTTTGGTGTCCCGAGTCACCGGTTCAAATCCCAAAAGAAAAATTATTCGACTTCCCAATTGGAGTCTGCGGACCAGAAATTCTGTGTAAGAAATTCTGTTGACCCGAGGGAAGGTGTTAGGCACCCCCGGGTCAAGTGGTTCTAACACGGTCGCTTAAATTACTATAAATGTCCAAAATATAATTTTTTACATATGATCCAATCTATAGTGCAATTTTATTGTGCAGATGCTAGTGGTTATGGTGAGGTGCATGGTGGCTTTGGCCTTGGGGTTAGGAACGGAGGAGGCTCTGCGCTCTTGGAGTTCGCTAGGGCTTCCGAGCTTCTGATTGCTAACTCGACATTTAAGAAGAGGGAGGAGCATTTGGTCACCTTCAAAAGTTCGACGTCGAGGACTCAAATCGATTACCTTCTTCTTAGAAGGAGCGATAGAGGTCTGTGCAGGGACTGCAAGGTTATTCCGGGAGAATCCCTTTCAACCCTTCATAGACTCCTAGTGATGGATGTCGGAATCTGGGTGAAGAAGAAGCAGAGGGGTGCTCGGGGCCAACCGCGAATTAGATGGGGTGCTCTGACTAAAGAGAAAGCCCAGGAGCTGGAGAGAAGGTTAGTCGAGGGTGGAGCTTGGAGAAGTTCTGGGGTAGCAGACGCAATGTGGTCGGCGAATCTGGTTAGGGAGGCAGCGCGGGATGTTCTTGGGCTAACCAAAGGCTATCTAGGCAGACATCAGGGCGACTGGTGGTGGAATGACGTAGTGCGAGGAAAAGTAGAGGTGAAGAAAGCTGTTTTTGCGAAGTTAGCAGGGAGCACAAGCGAGGAAGAAAGGCGAGTGAACAGAGAGAGCTATAAGGTGGCAAGAAAGGAAGCGAAATTGGCTGTCACGGAGGCTAAAAATGCGGCTTTTGGTCACATGTACGAGGAATTGGGGAGAAAGGCGAGGACAAGAAGTTATTCCGGTTAGCCAAAGTAAGGGAAAGGAAGGCGCGGGACCTTGACCAGGTTAGGTGCATCAAAGGATGAGGATGGTAGAGTCCTGATGGGGAGTCTCAAGTCAAACAGAGATGGCAGGCGTACTTCCGAGACCTTCTCAACGAGGAGGGGGACCAAACCATAGAACTAGGGGAGCTGGGGCATTCGGAGCGTCATAGAGACTTAGGGTACCGCAGGCGCATTAGGGTGGAAGAGGTCATTGGGGCTTTGCGTAGGATGAGTAGAGGTCGAGCGACCGGGCCAGACGAAATCCCGGTGGAGTTCTGGAAATGCATGGGTAAGCCAGGAGTGGAGTGGCTCACCAGGTTGTTCAATGCGATCTTTAGGTCCAACAGGATGCCAGAGGAGTGGAGGTGGAGTACAGTGGTGCCCTTGTATAAGAACAAAGGGGATATCCAGTGTTGCGACAACTATAGGGGCATCAAATTAATAAGCCACACCACGAAGGTCTGGGAGCGGGTGATCGAGGCCAGAGTGATGGAGTCGACATCTATTTCCGTGAACCAGTTCGGTTTTATGCCGGGCCGGTCCACTACAGAAGCTATCCACCTTGTCAGGAGATTGGTGGAACAGTTCAGGGATATGAAGAAGGACCTGCACATGGTGTTTATCGACTTGGAGAAGGCGTATGACAAGGTCCCTATGGAGGTACTATGGAGGTGCCTGGAGGCTAAGAGCGTGCCGGAAGCCTACATCGGAGTAATCAAGGACATGTACGATGGAGCTAAGTCCAGGGTCAGGACAGTGGGTCGCGAATCAGACCATCTCCCGGTGGTAATGGGGCTCCATCAAGGATCTGCGCTTAGCCCCCTCTTGTTTGCCTTGGTGATGGATGCTTTGACGCGGCATATTCAAGGGGATGTTCCTTGGTGTATGCTATTTGCTGATGACATAGTCCTGGTAGACGAGACGAGGGTCGGTGTTAACGAGAGGCTAGAGGAATGGAGACAGACTCTCGAGTCTAAGGGGTTTAAACTAAGCAGGTCTAAGACAGAATATCTGGAGTGCAAATTTAGCGCTGAGTCGAGCGAAGTGGGAGGGAGCGTGATGATTGGATCTCAGGGCCATAGCCAAGAAGGATAGTTTCAGATACCTTGGATCGGTGATCCAGGGGGACGGAGAGATAGACGGGGATGTCACTCACCGTATAGCGGCGAGGTGGTCGAAGTGGAGGCTTGCATCAGGAGTCTTGTGTGATAAGAAAGTGCCACAGAAACTCAAGGGGAAGTTTTATAGAGCTGTGGTTAGACCTGCCATGCTGTATGAGACGGAGTGTTGGCCGATGAAGAAATCTCACGTTCAGAGGATGATGGTGGCGGAGATGAGGATGCTTAGGTGGATGTGCGGGCTCACCAGGTTAGATAAGATTAGGAACGAAGTTATTCGGGAGAAGGTGGGGGTGGCCCCAATGGACGAGAAGATGCGAGAGGCGAGACTTCGGTGGTTCGGGCATGTGCGGAGGAGAAGCCCCGACGCCCCGGTGAGGAGTTGTGAGCGGCTAGCGATGGTCGGTGTGAGGCGAGGCAGAGGGAGGCCTAAGAGATACTGGGGAGAGGTAATTAGACAGGACATGGCCAGGATGCGGATTTCCGAGGACATGACCCTTGATAGGAAAGTCTGGAGGTCTAGTATCGGGGTTGTAGGATAGGGGTTTCTAGATTTTTCATACTCATTTCCCGGGGTGTGAGGCGTGGTAGGGCCGCCCATAGATGATTAGTTTGTGTTCTCTTTTGGTAGTCATTTCTGGTTGTTACTGTTTTGATATCATTGCATGCCTGTTTCTTTATGGTACATATGCATATTATGTTTAGTTAATTTTTATGAGGTGTATGCTGGAGTAACTAATGCGGTTTTTGTTTTTTGTTTTTGTTTGCCTTTTTTCCATGCGTCGAGGGTCGATTGGAAACAGCCTCTCTGCCCTCTCGGGTAGAGGTAAGGCCTGTCTACATATTACCCTCCCCAGACCCCACCTTGTGGGAATATACTGGGTTGTTGTTGTTGTTGTTGTTGTTGTTTTTAATTATTTTTACGAAAGTGAACGTCGCCTAAAAACATGTTTTCAGATCATGTCATATGAAATGCACCCGGATCTTTTACACATCTTTATTTGACGTTTTCGGATTTGAATTTGAGTTATATGAAACACACACCCGAATTAGGAAGGTAATATTATTAAAAACGTGCCTATAGTGTCTAACGTATTATTATCTTTTGGGAAGACCGTGAAATTTGCTAAACGGCCCATACTTAATCTCTAAGTATTTTATAAAGTAATTAATGAGGGCCCCGTATTTTTATATTTGATTTGGCAAGGCTCGTCTCACTTTTATTTAAAGGTCAATCCTAAGTGCACTAATATTTTCTATGGGTTATTTGTCTCTAAGGGCTAATTAATTTACAAATACAAATTCGAACCACGAATTCAAGTCCGAATTCAAACAAAAGGGAAACACCCTTTTAGCTTGAACCGGCTACCTAATTCGAAGCCCAATTTTATAATATGACGTTTTAACTTTGCGAGGGCAATGAAAATTTGCTAAATGGCACACCTTGAATCTAATTTCAAAAGGTTGAATTAAAGCTAATTAACATGAGGGTCGCACAATTGTCATTTTTGTTCGGCACGACACACGTCTAATTCTAATTTAAATGAGAACTACAGACGGAGGCAATATCTATATTATGACAACATCATGTCCAGCTATAACCAATTCGACTCCACACTATGTCACCAAGCTAACAGTCTTCAAAACTAACAGATAAGAATAGGAGATGTATTCAACAGATAAACAGTGTCATATCTAAAGTTCATAACCACTACACACACATAAATAAAGCAAACATTTTTGGTAAAAGTCACCATATTAATGGGCAGCAAAGTGCTGCAAGTATTTGCAGGAGATAACCATATTACAGAATATGTAACAAGCTCAAAAGATCGATCAGGGCTTCTATGATAAACAAATTGCTCGACAACCATCACAAGTAAAGCTTTACACATGACTCTCTGGTTTAGACTACGTCACAAGAATCACAACACACAATTTTTCACTCTTCAATTTGAACTAATTAAGCTTGAAATAAAGTGAAATCCTACGGAAGGAAGCACAGCTTAATTTAAAGTAGATTCGTTGCTATTATATCTAGAGATGCTGCGATTTAAATAAGAACACATCAATACACAATACATAGAGCATCCAACACTATCACATTTAATTTAACTTCAATCATGATCCAACACAAAATCATATATAATATACATATTTAGAGCTTAAGAGGATTTAGACAGAATTCTTGCAAAGCTAAATGAATGAGTCAATCAATGAATTTAGACAAAATAGCCAACATTTCTTGCAAATCAAAGAACTGTTGCGGAAGCCAAATGTATATAGTATGAATGAGTCACAACTACTATACCAAAAATTATGGCAGCCACCAAATAATAAATAAGAATAAAGCAACAATAAAAGGAACACCAAGATTTACGAGGTTCGGCTAATTTTGCTTACTCCTCAGACACAACCAATATTTTATTCCACTCCAAAATACAAGTGAAATAATACTAAAGAGAGAAGATACAAATGCCTTAAGAAGATAAGAAGGCAAATGAGAGGTGTGTTTAAATCATAAACATTAGGCTTTCTTTTATAGGGGAAAAATCACCCCACCCCAAACTCACTTCTCAACCGATGTGGGATAATATTTGTCAAACTTCAACAAATCTCCACCTTGGCAAAAATTCCACATCTTCAATTTTCTCTCTATAACAAATTTTGGTTGTGTCTTCATCTTCAATCTTCGGTGTTCAACAATGTTGATCAAATCCAAACAATGTTGAAACTTGATCGCAGTCACCACCTTTGTCAGCATATCAGCAGGATTCTCCGTAGTATGAATTTTCTTCACCGTGACTCCACTTTCTTCTATGATTTCTCATACGAAGTGATACCGAACATCAATGTGCTTCGTCCTTGCATGATAAACTTGGTTATTCGCTAATTGAATAGCACTTTGACTATCACAAAAAATTGTGATACCTTTTTTTCAACACCAAGATCCTTTAGCAATCCTTGAAGCCAAATTGCCTCCTTCATAGCCTCTGTAATAGCCATGTACTCTGCCTCTGTTGTAGACAAAGAAACTGTTGACTGTAAAGTAGACTTCCAACTAACTAGTGCCTTTTCAAAAGTAAACACATAACCAGTAGTTGATCTTCGTTTATCGAGATCCCCCGCAAAATCTGAGTCACAATATCCAACTACAGACTGATTGTCTTCCTGCTCAAAAATTAACCCGACATCTACAATATTATGAATATACCGCAGAATCCACTTCACAGCTTGCCAATGCTCCTTTCCTGGATTATGCATATATATGCTAATAACTCTAACAACTTGTGAAATGTAAGGTCTCGTACAGACCATTGCATACATCAAGCTACCAACATCATTTGCGTATGGTACCTTTGACATATACTCTCGTTCAGCTTCATCCAATGGAGACATAGTAGTACTTAGCTTAAAATGAGGAGAAAGTGGAGTACTAAATGGCTTAGTCTTGTCATCTATGCCAAAACGTTGTAGTACTCTTTTCAAATATTCTTTCTGAGATAAACAGAGTTTCTTTGAACGTCTATCTCTTATTATCTCCATGCCAAGAATTTTCTTCGCCTCACCCAAATCCTTCATCTCGAACTCCTTCCTCAGTTGAATTTTCAACTTACCAATTTCTTCCGAATTCTTGGAAGCTATCAATATATCATCAACATATAGGAGAAGATATATAAAAGAACCATCTTTAAGCCTGCGCAAATACACACAATGATTGTATTTGCTTATGTTGTACCGTTGCTGCAACATAAACTTGTCAAATCGCTTGTACCATTATCTAGAAGATTGTTTTAATCCGTACAATGATTTTTCAAGTTTGCACACCATGTTTTCCTTTCCAACAACTTTGAATCCTTCTGGCTGAGTCATATAGATTTCCTCCTCCAAGTTTCCATGTAAAAACACATTTTTTACACCGTCTGAACTAGTTCCAAATCCAATTGTGCTACCAAAGCCAACATCTCCTTTTGAGCATATCCTTTGGCCACCAATATTGCTTTGTAGTGAACATCTACTTGGTTAGGAAATCCTTCTTTCTTTGCAACTACCCATTTGCACCCAATTGCTTTCTTTCCTTCGGGAGATTGGCCAATCTCCATGTATAATTCTGATGAAGGGACTGTATTTCATCATTCATGGCAATTCTCCACTTATCTTCTTCTGAACTTTGGACTGCGTCTTTATAAGTGGTAGGAACATCATCAGCTACAATTGCGGTTGCACAAGCAATTGTCTCTATGAGACGAACAGGTTTCGTTATTTTCCTTTTTGGCCTGCTGGTTGCTATTGATTCAAGTTGTTGTTGAGATTCCTGAGTTGGAATCTCCTCTACTTGCTCTCCTTCCACAGGATAATCTTTATTTGTTTCTTCCCCTGCTTCTTGTGTAGGAAAAATAAATTTTCCCTCAAACTCCACCTGCTTAGAAGGACCATCATCTCGTTTGGTATCTTCATTTGTTACCTTGTTTACCATAGCAGATTCATCGAAGGTAACATCCCTACTGAATATTACTTTCTTTGTCATAGGATACCATAAGCGATATCCTTTGACTCTAGAAGTAATCCCCATAAAAATAGCTTCTTTGCCCTTGGTCCAACTTTGACTCTGTCACATGATAATATGCAGTTGAGCCAAACACGTGCAAAGAGTCATAATCTACATCAGGCTTTCCATACCATTTTTCAAATGGTGTCTTGCCATTAATAGCAGCAGATGGTAAGCGATTAATGAGGTGGCATGCATATGTAATTGCCTCAGCCCAAAATTCTTTGCCCAAGCCAACATTGGACAACATACACCGTACCTTCTCCAGCAAGGTCCGGTTCATGCGTTCTGCCACTCCATTCTGTTGTGGTGTATGTCCGACAGTGAAGTGTCGGACGATGCCATCATTTTCACAGACCTTATTGAAATGATCATTTTTGTATTCACCTCCATTGTCTGTGCGAATACACTTGATCCTCCCGCCCGTTTGATTCTCCACCATCGTCTTCCATTTGAGAAAAATTCCCCAGCACTTCATCTTTGCTCTTTATTGTATACACCCATACTCTTCGAGAAAAATCATCAACAAAGGTTACAAAATAGTGCTTCCCACCCAATGAAGGTGTTTTGGAAGGACCCCAAACATCAGAGTGTACATAATCCAAAATGCCTTTAGTATTATGGATTGATGTACCAAATTTAACCCTTGTTTGTTTCCCTTTGACACAATACTCGCAAAATTCCAAATTTCAAGCCTCTACCCCTTTCAACAATCCTTAATGTGATAGAGTTTTCAAGGATTTTCCTCCAACATGTCCCAAGCGCATGTGTCATAGCCTGGTTGCTTCTGCCTCTTTGTTGTCACTGGACGTCATTGTCGCTGTCCCAATAACTGTTCTACAATATAATGGTACATGTTATTGTTCTTCCGATTGGCCTTCATTACCACTAGTGTACCGGAGCATACTCTGATCACTCCATTTTCTGCAATAATTTTGAACCCTTTTGATTCCAGGGCTCCCACAGAGATGAGATTTTTCTTCAAACCCGGTACATATCAAACATATGTTAATGTTCCAATCATTCCAGCATGGTTCCTTAATCGTATTGAACCAATTCCATATGAGGTAAGAGGGCTGTTATCCGCTGTTTGGACGACGCCATATTCTCCTTCTTGAAAGTCTACAAACCAATCCCTATTGGGACACATATGATAGCTACAAGCCGAGTCCATCAACCATATGTCTGATGACGTTGACGGCTCCGTTGTAACTAATGAGAAATTCGAATCATCACAATCAGCTACATTTGAATACATAATGGCATTTCCATTGTTATGTTTGGCATTATTATTCAACTTCAGACAGTCTTTCTTCCAGTGCCCCTTTTCTCGACAAAAGGCAAATTCATCTTTGCTGGATTTAGATCTTGACTTAGATCTTCCTTTCCTTGTCCTCGTTTGATTTTGAGGACGACCCCTCACGAACAGTGCTTCTCCTTCTCCGTCCTTCTGTTTTTCTCGCTTTCTTTGTTCATAGCTGTACAAAGCTGAACAAACTTCTTTGAGAGAAACTTCGTCATTTCCATGGAGTAGAGTAGTTTCAAGGTGCTCGTACTCATTAGAAAGTGACGCCAACAACATCAAGGCCATGTCACCATCATCATAAGTTGTATCCATATTTTACAAATCTGTGACCAACTTAGTAAAACTGGTGATATGTTCATTCATCATGGTACCAGGAACATAGGTGAAGTGAAATAGTCTCTTCTTAATGTACAATTTATTTTGACTGTTTTTCTTCAAAAATTTATCCTTCAGTGCTTTCCATAATTTACTTGCAGAAGTTTCCTTTGTGTATGGATATTTCTGCTCTCTAGCAAGGTAGGATCGAATGGTACCGCAAGCAACACGGTTGATAATTTTCCAATCTTCTTCTCCAATAGCATCTGGTCTCTTTTCTTCAATGGCCAGATTTATCCCTTGTTGAAAAATGACATCTAGAACCTCGCATTGCCACATCCCAAAATTTCTGGACCCATCAAAAATTTCTACCGCAAATTTCGCATTTGACACAATTCTTGTCATAAGCGAAGATGCCAATGATGACGTATTGTTGACACTTGATGTAGATTCTTCTTATTTATTGTCTCTCATCTTTGACACAAATATTATTTAATAACTGACGACACAAATCAAGATTATTTCTTTTTTGATGTGGAAGATCAGTCTAAGCTGCAACCACAAAGCATACTGAGACAGAACATTGACTCAGTTACCAAAATAAATATTTTCTAATGTGGAAGATCAGACTACGCTGCAACCACAGAGCATACCGAGATAATACCTTGGCTCTGATATCAATTATTACGGAAGCCAAATGTATATAGTGTGAATGAGTCACAACTACTATACTAAAAATTATGGCAGCCACCAAATAATAAATAAGACAATAAAGCAACAATAAAAGGAACACCAGTATTTACGAGGTTCGGCTAATTTTGCCTACTCGTCGGACACAACCAATATTTTATTGCACTCCAAAATATAAGTAAAATAATACTAAAGACAAAAGATACAAATACCTTAAGAAGATAAGAAGACAAATAAAAGGTGTGTTTAAATCCTAAATATTATGCATTCTTTTATAGGGAAAAATATTACGCATTATATTATCCACAAAGGTTTGTTGATTTTCTCTCTCTTTTTCTGAGCCGAGGGTCGGCCGGAAACAGCCTCTCTACCCTTTCGGGTAGGGGTAAAGCCTGTGTACGTATTACCCTCCCCAGACCCCACTTTGTGGGAACATACTGGATAGTTGTTGTTGTTGTTCTTTTATAGGGAAAAATCCCCAAACTCACTTCCCAACCGAGTGGGATAATATATGTCAAACTTCAACAAGGACAATATAGATTTATGATGTGCACATTGAGATTAAATAACACTTAATCCGAAAACGTTTGGGAACAGAGACCTTGACGCAAAAATCTCGAACGTAATCGCGAATGGCACTGAACAGACCTCGAACGGACTCAAATCCAGACCTCAAAACTCCATCAAATTTTACGAAAATGTTTTAAAAGAGTTCGACTGACAGTGTTTTCTTCCTTACATAGACGAGTTACTCGATGATCGAGTAGAGGATAAGGACCCTGGCTGAAACCCAACGACGGCAAACTCAAACGGCAATAGGGCTCAAATAATGTCGAATAGTCTCTAACGAGTAACGACTCGACGCGGAACCAATAGAAACAGTTGTCGAAACTCAGTTATCGAAGCTCAATGAGAAAACTCGAAACTCACCCGAAAAGGGTGCTAAACGGGTTTTATGACTCCTCGCTATTTTTGGCTTCTTTGTTCGTTGGCTCTAGAGCTTAAGAGTTGTCGCCGGATTCAATGGAAGATGTTGCTGTTCGCTTTGGTCTTGAGAACGAGTAAGAAAACCAGCATCGATGGGGAAGAATGTTGTTTGGTTCCGGTCAGAGATGCTCATGGTTTCTTGGCTTGAGAGCCATGAAAATGGCAGAGGAAAGTCCTCAAGGTGTTCTGCGGCGGATCTTATCTATTAGGGTCTATTTTTATGTCTTTCAAATGAGGACGATGGGTGCCTCCATTTTCACGGTTGCGGTTGCGCGGCTTTTTCTGTATTATCCAGGCGTCTCTTTTTTGTAGGTCTTAGGATAAAGTTATTTGGTGTTGGGTCTTGGGTCGGGTCGACCCAATTGGACTGGATTGGGTAAAACTTGGGCTGTTAAAAGTGGTTTGGCCCAATTCAAACTAAAACCAGCTTTTTTGTTTCAATTTTCTTTTCTTTCTTTAATTAATTAAAGACCTAAATTAAACTCCTAAATTTATTCAAATTATAGAATTAGGCTAATTATCTAACTATAATATTTATAAAAATCAGTTGATCCTAAATTTAAAGAGAAAACTCAATAAACCAAAATTAAAAGTTAAGAATGTAAGAATGAGCTATTTTTTTGTTATTTTTATTTTAATAAAAGAAACTAAATAATTAATTAATCCTAAAATACGAACAAATTCTAAATGCATTGCATGGTAATTTTTAGTATTTTTGACCTTTTAGTGAAAATTAAATATGCAAAATAATTAATAAAAATCTACGAAAATTTCTATAAATTGCAAAAAAATTGAAAAAATTATTTTTCAATATTTTATGGGAGTAATTCATATTGGGAAAAAATCACGTGTTCACAGTAGTACAACAACAACGGCCCAGTATAATCCTATAAGTGGGGTCTAGGAAGGGTAATATGTACGCACACCTTACCTATACCTCGTGAGGCAGAGATGTTGTTTCCAGGAGACCCTCGACTCAAAAAAACAATAAGAAATGATATATTAGTACCATCAATAGAATCATAATAAAATAGCATCAATATAAGAAATACGCAATAGGTGGAATAGATAGGTATAAAAATAACCGGCAAATAAAATCCTGCATCAGTAAATAACCAGTAGCATCCTAAGACTAACTCCAAACAAACTAGTCTCACTATATGCGCTGTAGAAATACTCACAACTTCCTTCTAACCTACAACCTTGATGTTCAACCTCCACAACTCCCTGTTAAGTGTCGTGTCCTCAGTAATCCTAAGTCGCGCCATGTCCTGCCTGATCACCTTTCCCCAATACTTCTTAGGTGTCCCTCTACCTCTCCTCGTGCCCACCACAGCCAGTCACTCACATCTCCTCACCGGTGCATCAGTGCTCCGCCTATGAATATGCCCGAACCATCTGAGTCTTGCTTCCCGCATCTTATCCTTCATTGGGGCCACGCCCATTACTTATATTATCCATAGATTTGTTGTAGTATTTTCTCTATTTGTTTAATTGCAATATTATTGTAGTTGGTTAAAGAGCTCTCAATCGACTGTCTCTATTTAGTATGTATTACTCGGGAGAGAGTGCATATTTAGGTAGTTGTTGAATAACATCACTCCTAACGTATGAGGGATCAGTACGAAGGGTTTAAAGGTGGGATTAGGGATAACGAAACCTTGGTGCGATCTAAGTGAGTTGTGCTTAAGGCTAGCTACTAGCGTAACTCGGAAGAATATGTCTAGTATATTATTGTAATTACTCGGGAGAGGGTTACAACAGTCAGAGCGCTCATGATCGATAGAGAATACTTAAGCGAATTTATAGAAAATATAGCGGGAAGGATTCCTACAATTGAGGAAATCATAACTCTAGACCTCCTTATTCTTGTCTCTAATCCTTAGTATCTTTAGTTGTTAATTTATTATTTTAATTTATTAGTTAATTAGTTAAACACAAGAATCTTAATATCTATAAGTTAAAAAATTGTTAAGCTTGTCTTATCGGTAATAATGAACAGTTGTAGCTAGCTAAGCCTTAGTTCTCTATGGGATTCGACTTCGGATTTGTAAACCGGATTATATTTACAGCAACTGCTTATTCTTTCTTATAAGTCATAATTGGGCGTGATCAAATTTAAATATATTTTCTTAAAATTAATATGTAGCTTATCATTAAATCTCACCGAAAATTATTCGAAAGGATTGACCATTTACTATAACTAATTATATCAAGTAACATCAACAATAACTATACTCATAGTAGTAATATTAGTTGTAATAAAGAGACACGATGTATTTGTAAGGATCAAATTTGACCCTACATGTCTTTATGTCAAGAGGGCACGACCTTTAACGTGCACCTCCTATAATAGGGGCATGGTTCAGACGTGGGGGCGTGAATGACGTCACTTGTGGTTGGGCGTCCTCGCTAAGAGAACGTCAACTACATTCTAATATTTTTATTATTATTTTGAAGGATGCCCCTTCTTATATAAAGGAGGCCTCCCCATTGTAAAGGTAATCAGTGTTATTATCTAATAATACAATTCTCTCACTCTTTCTCTCTCTGATTTTCTCTCTACTTCTTAACTCTGATGAACAATTGTTCTTAAGTTCATCATTTTACAATATCTGATCTATCACCACTATTTCGCTCTTATATCTCTAGCTTATTATCTTTGATTACGATTTACCCTTCCACATTATTGATTGGTTTAAGCTTGCAAAGTAATGATTAACTTTCGAGCCAAACAATATTCTTCCTACTGCCTACCTGCGAAAAAAACACATTAAAAAAGCCATCCAGAACAACGAAAATATCTCAAAAGATGCAAATAAATGGCAAAATAATGCGGACTATAGTTGCCTCAATGCTTTGGTTTGGTACTAATAAGGTAACGTCGTGATATATGTGGTTAGACTCTACTGCAAACAAAAACCTTATATTCAAGTGAAGAAGTATAGAAAGACAAATTCATTATCCACGAGTTTCAAATCGTGTGCCAAGTTGGCTCTCAGGATAATAGCACCAATCGAGGTGCACAAATAATCGATATAAATGGCAATGTTTATATCATAGCCAGTTGTACAAAAACTGTTTATATTTTAACCACTTCATAGAAAGTAAATAATATTTACAAACAATATCACTAGAATAAATTTGAAAAATCTACGTTATATGATGATCACCTAATTTCTGCCCTACATAAATATAACTTCTAAAAATAGTCCAACAAATAATTTTATAATAAGAAGTTTTTTCTTTATTTAGTTGTATTTCATATATTTTTAATATTTTAAAATTATAGAAAAATCATTAAAAAAATTCATGTTTTAATTTTATGCCATCTTAGGTTTAATTTGCTTTTAAGAATTTAATTTTATTCATTAAACAAAAAAATCACAAAAGAAATTACTACAATAGTCATGTCCACATTTTAGCTTTTAGTGTTAAATTAGTAAAAAAAAAGTAAGATTATCTTTACAAAATAATTTAAGGTAGAGCCTAATTTAGGGTGTTATTTAGTTTGTTTAATTAACTCAAAGAAAGAAGAATAAAAGAGAAAAAGAAAGACGAAAAAATATAATTGTCCAATATTTAAAAAAAATTACAATGTCATAGCAGTAGCACTTGATTAACATTTCTAGTTGTTACATATTTACATTCTTAACAAAAATCCGTAACAGTTATCCTACGGTATTTTTAAATTTTAAAAAATTGCTATATATTTAAAATGCTCAACTGATTTCACGCTCCAATCATAAATGACTTTTCCTTATCTTTTATCTCTGCTTTGAAGAATGATTTTGTCATAGAGGATGATTTATTGATGAATGTGATTTTAATTTCTCTCTCTTCCAATTATGCTTGGATAAAGATGTGTGCTTGGATAAATAATTGAAATGTTGACATTATAACTATTGCATATCGTATGTGTAAGTGATATATGCATAATCAAAAGTTATTTTATGAAGTATATGGTATTAAAATATTATTTGTATTGATTATAATAGTTGAATATATTATACTAGAAATATATATGGTATATAAAGTTACATTATTAGTTTTGCTATTCTTTTATATTCAAAACTCAACGAGGTGCTAATTACACTAAGTATGCATCATATATGTTTGAATTGGAGTAAATATATATAGATCCAAATCACATGTTATATAAATCTAAAACAATGAATCCTGCAATGTAAAAATACACTATATGTATTCAGGGTACAATCATGGTATAACACGTATAAACATATATAAATTTAAAAATATACACCGATAACACCTTCCAATTCTAAAAAATACAGACAAATATTTCAATAATATATTGTGAATATAACATGTATGGTAGAATAAATCACCACCAAATGGTATTCATAAATATAAACATATACCAATAATACATTGTATATATAACATGTATAGTATAATTCATAATTTATACAAGTGCCTTCTTTTCTTGCTAAAAGCTTTGTGAGAAAGCTTCTGATGCTTCTCACTTATAATTTATAAACTAAAATACATAGTATATTTTGTTGATTTAATTGTGTTTAGGTATAAAAAATGTACGTTGTATTAAAACTACATGATATATGCTATTTATTTGATTTTGTTTAGGTATAAAGGTATTATGTATTTTGTCTCAAAATTCGTGATATATTTTATTTATTTAATTGTTCGTGGTATAATGGTATGCTAATATTTTACATTTATTTTATGTAATGTATTTAGTATAATATTGGTATGCGTATTCACAAGCAAAATACCTTGAATAGTATTATTATGGTAATAGAATGTTGATAGATTCATATAGTTTATGGGAGAATAATTAAAAAAAATGGGACTTGTCCAAGAGTACCTATTCGAAGCAATAATTCAAAAAAAAAAATGACAAGTATAAATTAATGATGAGAAAGAATGTTGTGATAAATTAATGTGCTTCAATAATCCCTTAACTTATGGTTACGTTTAAAAATTAAAATGTAACATAAAGAATCATTAAAAATGTTATAATTATAAATAAATGTGCTCTTTTTATAATAAAATAACAGTAATGTATTTATATAAATATTCATTGTAAAGAGACTAACGGTGTTAAAATCTCAAAAAGGAGAAAGAAAGTTGTCTTACTTTTAATTGGGCCAAGACTCAAGAGGCCCAAGACAAGTTAAATTCATCAAAATAGTATGGTAAAGTCAGTTTTCGGATCGGTGAATAAAAAATAGCCACCATTTACGAAGTCAATGAAAAATACCATTATTTGCTGTAATAGAGACCGCTTTCTTATAATATACTGGAGTTCGAGTGTATCTGTGTATGAACTCCAGCATATTATGTTGGACTGATACACTTTGCTGACTCTTGTATAATATACCGGAGACTGAAGCACCGGTGCTCCAAACTCCAGTATATTATACTGGACACTTATACTTACTGGAACTCCAGTATATTATGCGGGAGTTCCAGCATAATTATACTTGAACTCCCGCATATTATACGGGAGTTCCAGCATGGTTATCTTGGAACTCCCGTATAATATGCGGGAGTTCAAGCATACTTATGCTGGAACTCCCGTATAATATGCGGGCGTATTTTCCAGGTTTTGAATAGTATTTTTGCTCAGATTTATCTTTACATGAACAATGGCAAAATTTCGATTACTGTGGCTATTTTTGAATGACCAGCTATAAATCTGGCTATTTTTAACTTTCTCCCTTAAATTCGCTCCATATCCACCTGCCCGACCCGCCCGTTTTGCCCCTCGCATTAAAATGATCTGGACCTAACATTAGACCCCTCCCCTGTTCATCTTCTTCAAGAACCAAAAACGAAAAGACCCTTATTTTTCTCTAAAAACCACTCACACAGAGACCTAGAGGAGAAGATCAGGCACACTTCCGCCTTCCTCCGCTATTACAACCCATCTCCTCGCCCCTTCCGATTAACTTCGCCATCTTCGGCGGTGGAACGCCATTTCAGAGCTTCAACATCAAATACCCGTTTTGGGCTCCAACAAAGGTAAAATAGCAGTTCTAGGCTGCACATTCGTCCAATAAATAAGCCCTAATGGTGCCAATTTACACTTCCTAGATTTCAGTCCACCAATTTCTGATTTTAGTCATGGAAGAACAATTTGTTTTGAGAGTTCCACCTTCCGTGTTGCGCGAATTGACCGCTTTTTGATTGAAAATGCTTCTTCTTCAGAAGACAAACCGGATTTGTCTTTTTCTGGGCTCAATTAGTGTGATTTTGCTGTTTTTGCTATGACAGGTTGTTGGAGCTTCATCCCTTATTTTATTGGCCTTTATTTGGTCCAACTCTCTTTTCCTGGTCATTTGAGGTAATCAGTTTGCTGTGGTAATCCTTAAATGTGTTTGAGCTTGTGATTACATAGCTTGCTCTATCAAAAAGAAATTGAAATGCTCTTCTCCTGAATTCCGTTGATGAGACTTAAACGAGCTTTATGATTTTGGTGTTGTGATGTAAATTTTTAATAATTATGTTTAGCAATTGAATTGGTCTGCAGTTAGTTTCTATCGCCCTCAATGTATAAGAATCATGTATGAGTATCAAATTAGTTACTCAGTAGCTGTTATACCTGGTTGAGTGACCCATCTGAGGTTTATTAGTAGCTTTGAATCATGAAGATTTAGCTTCCGTGTATGGGCTCCACCTTTGAGCCCACGAGAGGTAAGCAACCTCACAATTTGGCCCACAATAGTTGGGAGTTTTAATATGGGCTATTAGCTATAACACAATCAGAAGCATCGCTTGATCCATTATTAGTTATCTAGTATTAGGAAAGTTTGAATAAAGCTTAATTTTGTAAGAGTCCATATGTATCCGTTCGGAGAATCCAAGAATCCACTCCTACCTGGGGCATTTGTATCTATACCCGTTTTTTGTGCCACGTTTTAATTTGTGCCCGCTTTACAAAAAAATTGCAAGCGTACCAGTTTTTTTGCATAACTTCAGTATACGGGACTGAAGTAGCAAAGACAATCACCTAAAACTTCAGCATTTTAGTAGCCGGGCTTGAAGTTCAACTCTAGAGCTGAAGTTTTTGTTTGTAACAGGTAACTTCAGTTGACGTTTTTGTCTTTGTAATCAGGGAACTTCAGTTATAGAGTTGATTTTTGTCTTTGTAGCTAGGGAACTTCAGCTCTAGAGCTGAAGTCTTTGTCTTTGTAAGTGGGGAACTTCATCTCTAAAGTTGAAGTTTTTGTCTTTTTAATGGAAAGACACTCAAAACTTCAACCGTTTATTAAAAAAAAAAAATTCAAGTTTTTCATCATGTTATCTTTCTTAAAAGATGAAAACAAAAAACCACATACGGAAGCTCGTAACGAAGTCAACAAAAGACTAATTCACGAGATGAATCACTACCATTTGTATCAACTTCAAATGAAGAGGGATACCAAGTACCAAACAAATGGAGATGAACTCAAATGGAGTGAATAACAGCTTGGTCACTAATACCAAACCAAGATTCAGTTGGTTGAATGATAATTAACAGTTAAGACATTAGACTATACATATGTGATTAGGGCTGGTACTTCCCCAAGTCCTCAATAGCCGAATGATAATTAACTGTTCGAAAAAATAAGAAGACTGTTCGAAAAAATAAGAAGAAGCAGATAGGGATGAATCTTATTTCTGTAAAAAGAAAAGATAAAATTTTGAGGAGGAGAAAGAGAGCCGAAATTGTTTGAAAAACGAGTACAAGTTAAAAGATTTAAAAAAAAATGGGTATAGGTTTGGGAGACCAAATAGGGCGCCCCGTGTAATTTTAATAACTCAGATACAAAGCAATCCTATAACCTACGATCTTCACGTGAAATCCAAACGTGGAAATTAATTAAAGAATACCCTTAGTTTGTTTTAGTGAAATACAAATCTTTTAAAATAAATTGAAGCGTGTCATCCGCAAATGAATCCTATAATTTATGGCTCTCACATAAATATAAAATTAGTGTAAATTTTTTTTGGAACATTCGTAGCTTGCTTTAGACACGATTATAATAAAATCGTCATAGCTACGGGTACGATTCTTGTGACGTAGTTGTGATACCTAATTTTTAAATCTGAGGATTTATGTGACTCGGTCACAACTTCTAATAACTTTAATAAATTAAATATGTTATAGATCGTGGGTACGATTCCCGTGACATGATTCGCAATGTGTATCAAATAAACAAGTGTACGTAACTTGTTCAATAAATAATTTCATAAATCCTAAAAAGCAGTTTAAAATAATTAAAAGGCGGTTATAAAGTTAAAAGTGCACAATAGGTTTTAAAACATGTAGTAAATCAGAAAATAGGTCAATCTTAATGGTTTAAGCGACCTGCTATACGGAGCCCGGGAATGCTTAACACTTTCTTTCGGGTTAACAGAATTCATTACTTAGAATTTTTATTTCGCGAACTTTTAAAAAAGGAGATTTAAAATAAACCGGTGACTTAGGACATCGAATAAACTATTCCAAATGACGACTTTGATAAATTAAATAAAATAATCTCATTTCGAATAATGTTACTTTAATTGGAAAAAAATTTCTTATATCTGTCCTTGTATGATAAGAAGGAGGTATGACATATATAAAACCACATGCGACCATTGCGAAAGTCTTAACTTCTACTGGACTTGATTTGCAATAGGATTGTGAGTCTTTTTTTCTATATTAAAGTTAATTCGAAAATCAATTTGAGATGATATTTTTGCGTTGATTATAATTAGTCCGAGCTTTCTATTTCAATAAGTTAACATTAGACCTCGTGACCTGAAGTTTGTATAAAATCCACTCATGTTATAAATAAAATTTTATTTATAGTGAATTCTTATATTTAGAGAAATTCTAGGATTATTACTTGGTGGTTAAGTCACTCTTTTTCTACTTCGAAAAATTCAATAAAAACTCTCTCTCTTACTTTTCTATCAAATACTCTTCTTCTTCTTTTATTGTTTAATAACACATTATTAGCACGAGACTTTAACAAATTGAGTAGAAGCTTTGGGATTGAGCATAATGATTGTCAATTGTTCCATAAACTTCCTTCATGATTAAATTCTGGATTTAAGGTAAGTGTTTTACTTTATTTTATCTTTTAAATTTTTGAAATTCTATAATTTGATTTTAAGTACAAGCAAAAACAATAAATTATGATTATAACTCTTATAGGGTGTGTGAGAAATTATATCCACCCAAGCTGATAAAAATTTTGTGCCTTGCCATGATCAAATTCATGTATGATTGTGGGCAAAGAAGTGGTAACCCGTTCCATTAAATGTGCTTCATTCTCATTCCCTTAAAGAGAATGCGGTATCAATATATAATAAGTCTGAAAGTAGACAAAATTATTACAGTGAATGTATCAATAAATTATGGACGTGGCCATAGACGAAATTATAATCGTCATCATTGTGATAATGAGAACAATAAGGATTCTCAAAGTAGTCTTTCACTTTGTGAAAGTGATGTTTGTCATCGATTTGACAAGAGATTTTGTATAACACAGATTGATTATGGTTCATTCATGATTTGAACGTGACAACATGTGATTTATGAATACATATTTATTCTTCAAAGAATATGAACGTGCTAGTGGTAGTGAATATACCGCACTCACCTCTAGAAGGAGGTTTAAGATGATACAAGAAAATAATGTCATTATTACTGTATGAATGATTATTGGTCACGTGCCTATTGTATGCCAAAATAATTTGGTAATGTGATTATTTGTCACGACCCAAACCCCGGTCATGATAGCGCCCAACACATTGCTAGGCAAGCCCGACTATCTTCCAGATAACCAGCCAGTTATTAATTAATACTGATCCATTTAAAGTTAATAGCCTGTTTTCATAATAGAAACAACAAATGCGGAAATAGAAATATATGAAATACAGCCCAAAGAATCCGGTGTCACAAGTCTGAGCCTCTAACAGAAAGAAACGCCATATACAATCCAAGTCTAAGTAGAATGGCAAAATACATAAATAGAAGGAGGGAGAGATCGGGTCCTGCGGACGCCGGCAGCTACTTCGATGCCTCCTCAGCTGGTAATAGAACTAGCAGCAGTGTATAGCTCAACTGCCCTCCTGGATCCCTGTATCTGCACACAAGGTGCAGGGAGTGGGGTGAGTATCTTCCAACTCAGTGAGTAGTAAATAATAAATAATAACTGAAAGTAAGAACACCTGCATTATCACGAAACAGTTCTAAGAACAACCGTACAGGCAAATCATCTCTACAATGGTAAGTCAGATTCCAGTCTACTACTGTCTCACTCTGATCCAACGCTGATCCAACACTGATCCAACACCGATCTAACTCTGAACCAACACTGATCTAACTCTGATCCAACTCTTGTCTACCTCTGATCCAACACTGTTCTAACTCTGATCTACCTCTGATCCAACACTGATCTAACTCTGCTGCGACGTGCAGCCCGATCCCATATATATATATATATATATAGATAATGCTGCGGCGTGCAGCCCGATCCAATAATATCTAACTACGCTCAATGGGGGTGTGTGGAGACTCTGGTAGGGCTCCTTCAGCCCAAGCGCTATAATACTGCGGCGTGCAGTCCGATCCATATATATATATATATATATATATATATATATATATATATATATATATATATATATATATATATATATATATATATATATATATACTATCGACGAATTTTAGTCCGATCCATATATTTATATATTACTGCGGCATGTAGTCCGATCCATATATATATCATATCATATATATAATACTGCAGCGTGCAGTCCGATCCGGTACATGCATATGTATATACTGCTGCGGCGTGCAGCCCGATCCAGTATATATATCAATACCTCACTATGGGTCCTCGACCCCTCTTAGTCAATATAGACTCGGCCTCTCGGGCCCCCTCAGCTAGAACATGGCATTCAACCCTAGGTATTATCACTTAGAGTACACATCTAGTACTGGTTCATGTCATGCTATACAGCTATGAATACGGCTGAGAGTATGTGTTCAACATGGAATAGGGGTCATTTAGCTCCACATGCTTTGCTAAGATTCTACAGATCGGCACAAGGCCCCAAACATGGCTACTAGCCCAATTATAAAGATATAAGCTCAGTCTTAGTCAATATGCACAGTAAACTATCCATCAGGAGGGACCAAGTCCAAATTCCCAGTCATAATATCACCACGCTCGTCACATGACGCGTATTCCATCTCAGCATAGCACTGTATAGTGCAAAATACGGGGTTTCAAACCCTTAGTATATCATTTATCACTACCACTCACCTCGAATTGGCCAGAAGTCCCAGCTCGCCTTGCGCTTTCCTCGCAAATCGACCTCCTCGGGTGCCAAATTTGATCAAGACCAATAAGAATACATCAAAATAGGCTAATGAATCATAACCCAATCGAAAGGACTCGAAAAATACCAAAAAACACGAAGTTGCCAAAATCCGAGCCCCAGGCCCGCTTCTCAAAAAATTATGAAACTCATATTTTTAGAATCCTCGTCTCGCCACGAGTCCGTTCATATAAAGTTCATCAAAATCGGAGTTCATTTGACCCCTCAAATCACCAAATCTTATTTTCGAATCCCTAGGCCTAAATCCTCAAATTTTCTACAATTTTCATGCTCAAATCCATATATAATTGATGTACTTAACTCAAAATAGGTGGGGATAACATATCTTCACATTGATGATGAAAATCCCCTCTTGAAGCTCTCCAAAATCATCCAAACCAAATGAAATAAATGAAAGAAATGAACCAATTTCGTGTATAAAAGAATCTGCCATGCTCCGTCGAGTTGTACCTTGCACTTGTGCTATACAAGCTGTACATCACATTGCTCCACCAGTCATTTCCCGTCGATCATAACTTCCACTACAGACGTCCAAATTGCAATTTATTTAGCTTTACAGAAACTAGACACAAAGGGCTACAACTTACGTATTTTGCACGTTTTCCGATTCCTTCTAGATTACAAGATATGAGCTTCCAAAGTAGCCTCCCCGAAAGCAAATTCTGGAAAATGAGCTCCACCAGTCATTTTTAATAGACCATAACTTTCACTACGGACGTCCAAATTACGATGTATTTAGCTTTATGGAAACTAGACATAAAGGTCTATAACTTTCGTATTTTGAATAATTCCTAATTCCTTATAGATCAAAAGGTATAGGCCTCCGAATTCTGGAACTCTTGCTGTCCAAAGACAGCTAAGTTGCAGAAATTTCTACAACTTTTTTACTTTTCTTTTTGGTTCGAATTTCATTCCGTTAACCTTCCGAAATCCACCCGAGGCCCTCGGGACCTTAACCAATTATAACAACATGTCCCACAATATCATTCAAACTTGTTCCAACCTTCGGAACACCCAAAATAACATCAAAACATCAAATCATCATCGGATTCAAGCCTATGAATCTCAAGAACTTCCAAATTCCACATCCGATGCCGAAACACGTCAAAACAAGTCCGAATGACCTCAAATTTTGCAGACAAGTCTAAAATGACACAACGAAGCTACAACAACTCTTGAAATTCCATTCCGACCCTCGGATCAAAATTTCAGCTATCAACCGGATTCTTCCAAAATTCCAACTTCACCAAACCTAGCTAACTTTCCCTCCGGACCTCTGAATTCACTTCCGTTTTCACTCCTAAGTTACAAATCATCCCCCCAAACTAGTCGAATTATTGGAATTCAGTTCCGAGCCCTCTAACTCATAAGTCAATGTTGGGTTGGCTTTTCCAACTTAAGCTTTCCTAAAAGAGATTAATTGTCCCATTTCCTACCAAACTCGATCCGAATTAACTCAAATTTTGCACACAAGTCACATTCGACATTGCGGACTTTCACCGACTTTCGGAGTCGTATTCCAACCCCGATATCAAAATTTTCACTTCCGGTCGAATTTTCTCATAAACCTTCAAATTCCTATATTTAGCCAAATGACTTTAAAATGACCTCTGGACATCCGAATTCACTTCCGATCGCGTTCCCAACTCCAGAATCACCATATGGATCTACTCTCAGACTCGAAATCCCAAACGGACATCTATAACTCTAAAATGTCGTCCAACCCAAATTTATAAAATTCTTCTCAAATACTAACTTCCACCATATACGCCGAAATGCTCACGGGTTATCAAAAACCAAATCCGGACATACGCCCAAGTCCAAAATCATCATACGAACATGCTGAAACTTTCAGATCCCAATTCCGAGGTCATTTACTCGAAATTCCAATCCTAGTTCATTTCTTTAACTTTAAGCTTTCAAAATGAGAATTTCCATTTGGATTTGACTCCAAACTTTCTGAATTTCAATTTTGACCATACACACAAGTCAATATACCTGAGATGAAGCTTCTCATGGCCTCAATCTGCTAAATGACACGCCGGAGCTCAAAGCGACCGGTCGGGTCGTTACATTATTAAAGGACAACAATAAAGCAAGAAACATGTCTTGCACCTAATATTAACCATGACCATAATGGTATAACATTCTCCTTGAAAGAGATATATGACCATGTGGATGTTGATGAATATGTAGTAGTACAAAGTTAATTGAGAGCTCTGGAAGAGCTAGTTATCACTATTTTAGAGAAATAAATTGATTATCGTGTTGTGGTAAGCCTCAAAGAAACTTATTTAGTTTCTATAGTATTCGCGAAAATGGTTAGTTATATTGAGACTATAATAAATGAAAGATTCAATATCTTCTATTACTACAACTTGTAGCAGGGTAATATGTATGTGAAAAGTTACTCGTTTTATTCTCCAATTTATACTACACAAATAAAAGAATACTACACTAAAGTGCATGTTTATTGATATAAAAATCAATATCATAAGAAACTTGAAGTTTATTGATAATTTCACACGTCATGGTGTAAACCTGAATTTTTTCATTGATAATTTTCAATTGGCATAATTAGGTTATCCATGTTAATTTAAGTATGATATGGAAAAAAAAATCACATGGGTAAATACTAAAGAACAAGAAATTTCTTTACGAAGTCTCTTATGTTGTTTGTTCTCATTAATTAATAGACCAACTAAAATTTGGATTGAATCCAATAAATGCTGGAAATATCAAAGGTGAAAATGGGCCAATTCACCTGTCATGTATACCACATAAAATACATCTATAAGATGGTTACATGTGCGATTATTATTAACCCGCAACATAGTATTTTACGAGGTAACTTGTTCAATAATTTAATTTCGAGCATAATTTCCAGATTTTCTATTCAAGAAAGTTTGTCTTGATAAGTTGGTTTAGCAGAATAATTATTGAGTACCTCCACTTAATAGCTAAACTATTTCTTATAAGAACAAAGTTATATATATCAATTTGATATACGTTATATACGAAAGTATATTATTTTCTCCCCTCACAAGTGGTTCAGGGTTAGGAACAAAATAATTTCATCTTATTATTATTGATGTGCGATGTATATTTTGATTAATACCATAACGCACATAGATAAGTTCTCAAAGTTGAGAAAAAGAAGTTAGTTTCTCTAACATGAGGGGGAGATATAATAAACTGTTGAGACAAAATATTACGTGGAATGAATTATCATTTGTACATCTAGATACTCGAATAAAACAACATGAGCTTGACGTTCATAAAAAGATAATCCATCTGCACTATATTGCAAAGCATGTCAAACCCATTTGCTGACCCAAATAAATTAACTATATTCTCATTGCAAATGCTCATATTAAATTCTAGAAGGACAAAGTCTATGGTACGCTTAAAGCGCATAGACAAATCAGTTTCAAGTAAAACTTCTTGATAAAGAAGATGAGCAAATAATCAAAATGATCATAGTAAGGAGGCAAGTGATCTAGAAGATCACGTGACATAACACTTCATAAAATCTCAGGAAAGGTTTAGGTACCTAAAAATATGAATGAAGAGATCTCTATATTATATCTATATAAAAGTAAGGAGGTTAGAACCGATATAAAATATTTGTCAAAGACATCTATCGTAGCTTTAAGATAGATGAGGATCTTAAGTCTATCGACACAAAAATATTGGCTAAATGGAGGAGACACAATACACGTAAAATTGGTTTCATATGAAAGACATGTAATTTTGGACCTGCAGTTCAAACACTTAAAAGTATAAAGTCAATGGTGTGTGCTATCACCTTTATTTATCTTATATGTCTGGCATGACATAAAAACTTGATGTAAATCTAAACTCTATTTATATGGCTTATTGACTATACTTATATGGCAATCCATTAAAGATTTAAATGCTCATAGCATATGCAATTCTTAGAGAATGTTTTGGTCATGAATGACCACATCCTAAGTGCAATTTGTGCACAAAGGTATCTTGCTATAACTATATGCATGATAATATGATAGCAAAGATTTTCAAGGTACAACATATTCATTGGAGTTAATATGATGGATTTATTCACCAAATCTTTTCCGACGTCAACCTTCAAGAAGCTAGTGCACAAGATTGGATGCGAAGGCTCCAGGATGTAAATTGATGCTCTCCTCAGGGGGAGTTAATGTGCGTAACTCTTTTTCCCTTACAAAGTTTTGTCCCACTGGGTTTTTCTTGCAAGATTTTTAATAAGGCAACCAAAAGGCGTATTGTTAGATATGTGTAATCTTTTTCCTTCTCTATAAATTTTTCCCACCAGTTTTATATTAGTTAAGGTTTTAATGAGGCACGTTATGTGTTGAATATACATTCAAGGGAGAGTGTTATAAATAGAATTTTATTTATGGTGAATGTCTATATTTAGAGAGATTCTAGGAATTATTACTTGGTGGCTAAATCACTCTTTCCATATAAATAGAGGGTTCTATTCCATTGTAATTCATCCCAAAAATTCAATAAAATTTCTCTCTCCCTACGTTTCTCTCCAATACTTCTCTTCTTCTTTTATTGTTTTATAAAATAACAACTACCCAATATAGTCCCACAAAGTGGGTTTTGGGGAGGGTAATACGTACACAAGCCTTACCCCTACCCGAAAGGGCAGATATGTTGTTTTCAATCGATCCTCGGCTCGGGAGAAAGAGAACAGAAAGAGGAGGAAAAAGAAAAAGCAAAAGCAAAAGAGCATTAGAGAATCCAACAGAAATCGCATAAATAGTTAACTAAACATAAAACCAAAAATAAAAAGGCATGCTATAATATCTACCAGTAGCTACCATAAGCTACAATAAGGGGGCACGATACAATACGCAAGTCATCTATGGAGGGTCCTACCTAACCCTACCTAGCCCCAAGAACGAAGTACAAAAGCTCTAGAATCCCCTATCCTACAACACTTATACTATACCTCCACACTTTTCTATTAAGGGCCACGTCCTCGGAAATTCGCATTTTTGCCATGTCCTGCCTAATCACCTCTCCCCAATATTTCTTAGGCCTCCCTATGCCTCGCCTCTCTCCAACCACCGCCAGTGCTCACAACTCCTTACCGGGGTATCAAGGCTTCTCCTCCGAACATGCCTGAACCACCTAAGCCTCGCTTCCCGCATCTTCTCATCTATTGGGGCCACCCTCACCTTGTCCCGAATAACTTCATTCTTAATCTTATCTAACCTAGTGTGCCTGCACATCCCCCTGAGCATCCTCATCTCCGCAACCTTCACTCTCTGAACATGAGAGTTCTTAACCGTCCAGCACTCCACTCCATACAACATGGCATATCTAACCACAGCTCTATAAAACTTCCCCTTGAGATTTGGTGGCACTTTATTGTCACACAAGACTCCTAATGCAAGCCTCCATTTTGTCCACCCCGCCTCAATACGGTGAGTGACATCCTTGTCGATCTCCCCATCCCCCTAAATCACCGACACGAGATATTTGAAACTGTTCCTCTTAGGGATGACCTGAACTCCAAGCTTCACGTCCTTGCCTACTTCGCTTGACTTGGTGCTAAACTTGCACTCCAAGTATTCTGTCTTAGACCTGCTTAGTTTGAAACCCTTAGACTCGAGAGTCTGTCTACAGACCTCCAACCTCTCATTAGTACCGACCCTCATCTCGTCTATCAGGACTATGTCATCAGACAAATAGCATACACCAAGTCACATCCCCTTGAATATGGCGTGTTAGTGCATCCATCACCAAGGCAAATAAGAAAGGGCTAAGTACGGATCCTTAATAAGGCCCCGTAACAACTGGGAAGTGGTCTGAGTCGCCACACACCGTCCTAACCCAAGACTTCGCTCTATTATACATGTCCTTGATCGCGCTGATGTAGGCTTCCAGCATGCTCTTGGCCTCCAGGAACCTCCATAGAACCTCCCTTTGGACCTTGTCATACGCCTTCTCCAAGTCAATAAATACCATGTGCAGGTCCTTCTTCTTATCCTTGAATTGTTCTTCCAATCTTCTAACAAAGTGGATAGCTTCTGTAGTGGAGCAGCCCGGCATGAAATTGAACTGGTTCACGGATATGGACGTCATCCCCCTCACCCTCGCCTCAACCACCCGCTCTCATACTTTCATAGTGTGACTAAGTAATTTGACGCCCTATAGTTGTTACAACACTGGATATCCCTTTTGTTCTTATACAAGGGCACGACTGTACTCCACCTCCACTTCTCCGGCCTCCTCTTAGTCCTAAAGATCACATTGAGCACCCTAGTCAGCCACTCTACACCTATTCTACCCACGCATTTCTAGAACTCCACCGGGATCTCGTCTAGCCCGGTCGCTACGCAAAGCCCCCATGACCTCTTCCACCCTAATGCGCCTGCAGTACCCAAGGTCTCTATGACGCTCTGACTGCTCCAGCTCCCCTAGCTCTATGTCTCGATCCCCCTCCTCGTTAAGAAGGTCTCGAAAGTACGCCTGCCACCTCTGCTTGACTTGAGACTCCCCCATCAGAACTCTACCATCCTCGTCCTTAATGCACCTAACTTGGTCTAGATCCCGAGCCTTCCTCTCCCTCACTTTAGCCAACTGGATTAGCTTCATGTCCCCGCCTTTCTCCCCCAATTCCTCGTACATACGACCAAACCCCGCATTTTTATCTTTCATGACCACCAGCTTCGATTCCCTCCTCGCCACCTAGTAGCTCTCCCTGTTCAGTCTTCTTTCTTCCTCGCTCGTACTCCCTGCCAACTTAGTGAACGGTGCCTTCTTTGCCTCCACTTTTCCTTGGACTACATCATTCCACCACCAGTCACCCTGATGTCTGCCTGAATAACCCTTTACTACCTCAAGAACGTCCCGTGCTGCCTTCCTAACCAAGTTCGCCGTCTCTAACCATATTGTATCCGCATCCCCAGAACTTCTCCAAGCTCCACGATCATCTAACCTCCTTTCCAACTCCTGGGCTTTCTCCTTAGTCAAAGCTCCCCATCTAATCCGCGGGAAGCCCCGAGAACCCCTCCTCTTCCTCTTCACCCAGAGACTAACATCCATTACTAGGAGCCTATATAGAGTAGAAAGGGACTCTCCCGAAATAACCTTGCAGTCCTTGCACAACCCTCTATCGCTCCTTCTGAGGAGGGGGTAATAAATCTGAGTCCTTGCCGCCGAACTATTAAACGTAACCAAATGCTTCTCCCTCTTTGGAAATGACAAGTTCGCAATCAAAAGCTCGAAAGCCCTGGCAAAATCATGTAGCAAAGTGCCTCATCCGTTCCTAGCCCCGAGGCTAAAGCCGCCATACACCTCGCCATAACCAGCACCAACAACCCCTATATGACCATTAAAGTCCCCTCCAATGACTAACTTCTCAGAGTGGGGAGTACTACTCACCAACTCATCCAAGCCCTCCCAAAAGCACCTATTAACCTCCTCATCAAGGTCTGCTTGAGACGCGTAAACGCTGATGACATTGAGGATGCAACCACCAATAACAAACTTAACAGACATTAACCTATCATTTACTCGTCTAACCTCAACCACGAACTCTCTAAGATACCTATCCACCAAGATTCCCACTCCATTCTTACCCCTCACGACCCCATAATACCACAACTTAAACACGTCTATACTCCTCGCCCTCGACCCTACCCACTTAGACTCCTGCACACAAGATATATTGACCCTCCTCTTTTGAAGAATTTTCGCTAACTCAATGGACTTACCCGTCAGTGTGCCAATGTTCCACGCCCCGATCATCAATCTATGAGTGCCCGCTAACCCCTTCCCACCCTTGCTTCCCATCCCACCCACAAAATCGCTCCCTTCCCCTTACTTACCCCCCTCCCCCTCCCCCTCGCGGGCATGACCTAATACTACCATCTCCCGCCGTGGCCACTATACCTCCAACCGACTATGGAAAACAGAGATGAACACGGATGCTAGCTTGATATCTACAGAGTAAACTACACACATGATGCTAGCTAGAATACGAAAAAGGGTGTATAGAGTAGACAAGAGAGCGGGAGGTACCAACTCCCGATGTACAAACCTGAAAGTGAGCTTTGGTGCACCCGAGGATAATTGCTGCCAACGCTTGCACATCCCAGCCGGTGTTGCTTCACTCTTCCCTTCCAAACGCCGCAAGCTCGCCTCATCCACCGCGACTAGTACCTGAAAATCACACACATAACAACTACACAAAAATGAGAGAGGGGGGCTGCCTGTCCTAGGAAAGAGGAGGGGGCGCCTATTCAGAGAAGAGAGTTAGGGTAAGGGGTGAAGAGGGGGTGGGGAAGGAAGGTGGATGGTGAGAGAGAGAATGTAAGAATGGGATAATGAAAATTAATAAAATGGGCAGGGGGGATGTCGGGCAACAAGCTGGTTGTGGTGGGGGTGAAGGACGGGAGAGAAGGAGGAGGGGGGAGACGAGGGGAGTAAGTGGGGGAGACGAGGGGGGGTAGGTGGGGGGAAAAGGAGATGAGCTAGTTTAGAGAGAGGAAATAGGAGAGAGAAGGCAGAGAGGGGTGAGGGACAGGTGGGAGGGAGGGAGAGATGGAGGGGGGGGGGGAGGGAAGAGAGAGGGAGAAAAATGTTTACTTACCTATTGATGTCGCCAGCGGGAGTAGGGTCGCCGGAGAAAGGCGGCGCCGGCAACAGTGGGGTTGCTGGCGGGGGGACGGAGGGGGTAGTGGGGGGCAGTTGATGGGGGTGGGTGGGGGGAGCTGACCGTCAGAGAAATGAGAGAGGAGATATGAGAGAGAAGAGAGCAGGGTACCCAAATAAGCAAATCAAAATTCCCTATTTTATTGTTTCGTAACAACTCAATAAAATTTCATGTATTTTTTGAGAAGCTCAACAACTTCAACATTACTAAAATATCAAATTACAAATTTGAACATACAAATTTTCAAAGTTAACTTCAGACATCTATATAACGTTGATGTTAAATTAATGTATGAAATTTACCACATATTGTGCATTAAGCTTTTGAGTAACGCCAATGCTAAAAATGAAATCCTAAAGGGTAAGTTGGAAAATAGTAAAATTGGTTGTGATAAAAATACAAACAATGGTACAACTTTAGACCACAAGTCTAAACTTTTAATGTATATAAATTAACTTGAAATCTCGTGGTCTGAAGTTTGTATAAAAGTCCTTTAGACATGTAAATCTGCAAAGATGTTATAGAACCTTAGTATTTAACAAGTAGATGATTTTTTCACATACTATGCTTCACCACTTTGTATGGTCCTGGACATGCCTCGGGGTCATTTATATCGTTAGCAAATAATTTAGCCTAAATTACATGTTTATTGTAGGGAATTTTGCGTCGATGCAAATAAGGAAGCTTTTCTTGGCACAGATGAGGGAGAGAGTGTGAGATAATTGAATCAAGTGAAGAAACACATCTCCTCCGAAAAAAGGAAGGACAACGGGAGTTTGAACTAGACATAATTTTGATGATTTTAACAACATAGCAGTTATTTTAATACATGATTTAAAATTAATTAAAAAAAGAACCACAGTCCATGTCACTTGGCCTAATAGTCCAACCGAAAATAGCCCATGTTTGAAGCTCTTACCTTATATAGCCCATATTGTACATAACTTGAAAGAAATTTTTCAGCCTTTAGCCCACTATTAAAGATATACTTCTAGGGTTTCTTATTATTTTCTTCTTTCTTCGTTCCCTTCTCTCTCTCACCACCTCTCACTTCTTTCTCTCTAACCCACATAGATCCCTTATCCCCTCTTAACCTAGCCCCCGATATTCCCCTCATTTACATGCCATGCAGTTCTGCCATTAATGGCTCGAAGAAGGCTCGAAGAAAGACTCTGTCGTCCATGGTGGCAAGCAGAAGAACGAAGAAGATTTTTGAAAGAATATGAAAATACACACATATCTGAAAATAAATATCTCTCAAACTTGATTTGCACCAACAAACAACCACTAATTTTTGAGTATTTTGAAGTTTGAAGTTTTGGTAATTTTGAAAGATTCTGAAGTTTGAAGTTCTGGAAAATCATAACTATTTAGCAGGTTGTATCGATACTGTATAATAGTGTATAATTATGTATATGGATATACAGATACCTTTTATACACTATTATACATGTTTATACAAGTTATACAATATTGTATATGTTGTGAACCAAGATCACTCCATAAGGGCTTATGGGCTAGAAGAGGTGAATGAGGCTAAGTCAATTGGGGTTATTGGGCTGAGTAAAATGTTGGAGAGTTTTATTTGGGATCCATGCCCATTTAGCAAAGGGTTAAAATGGTACTAGGGGTTATTAAAAAGGATTATGCGAATTCTAATATTGAACATATTCTATCTCATCTCTGCTCTATATATCCGTTCCTCATCTTCTTCTGTACATATGTTGTAATCTCCTTCTTCTGAGGAGTTATTCTATGTTATTTCCATTGTCATTCCTTGTAATTGTTTAGTAAGGGCAATACTACAAGTGAGTTACTTGTGTGTGATTTTGTTATTTCAAGTTTGTTACATTGGTGCTTTCATCTATCGGACTCCAATGGCCGTACTAGATCGATTCAATGGTAGTGGAAACCTTGAGAGCTGGATTTGTCGTGCCGAGCAGTACTTCACCTACCTTGGTTTCTCCGAGAAGGATTGGCTGCCTCTTCCTTACTTCTACCTTGAGGGTGAAGCTCTTACTTGGTTCACTTGGTTGCATCGGAACGAGCAATTCTTTGAATGGAAGCATTTTACGAC
Organism: Nicotiana noctiflora; assembly: GCA_032618575.1. NCBI lineage: Eukaryota > Viridiplantae > Streptophyta > Magnoliopsida > Solanales > Solanaceae > Nicotiana > Nicotiana noctiflora. The sequence continues at coordinate 40,944 of JASVEL010002314.1, read as the reverse complement.
AAAATTGTGATTACGATTTCCACAATGGAGCTTTGCATGTCTTGTGGTGAGTTTGGACGATCCATCACTAGTTTGTTTTACTACTGAGTGGTCAGATGCTAACGTCCTTGCTGATGCCATGGATAATGATTTAAATGATGCAACATCAGATGAGGTCCAGGTGTTCGATGAACGCTCTCACCTAAATGAGGCTTGTGCTTCTACTACACAATCTACTCATATCTCTGTTGGCATAGTCTCCGAGATAGATGCTCTAATTCAGGACAAGGTAGTTGACGAATTTACCTAGAGTGATGAACAAAGTGATGCAACACTCCTTGTCCCTCCTGTTAGACATGATCATCTTGTACCCAGTAGGATTGAGCCATTTACTTTCTCTAAGAGTTTCTGTGTTGAATTTGTGAAGCTTTTGAGTGCAATAGCCCTTACCTCTAGGTTGAAATCTGAATTGGAATTTGAACAAGTCGGGGCAGACCAGGTGTTTGCGAAAATTCCACAACAAAATGCCGACCAACAACTCATCCAATTTGCACCTCTCATTATGGATCCTTCTGCTAGCTTGGTCTCAGGTGATAAGTTTATTTTTGACCAGACACTCGTTGTGCCTGTTAATTTCAATTTAACCAATCGTCATATGCTTGATATTTATGATTGTTGTCATATGAGGTCTTGCGCATCTCGTTGCTATGAGTCTGAATCAACAAAATGGACTATCCTATTTTGTAGTGGTGTGGACGAGTGGTTCGATATAGGGCAAGCTTTTTAGGCTGATTCGGGTGTGCTTTTATCTTTTGCATCTGAATATTTTAAACATAGTGAGGGCTTTAGGGCACTTATCACCACAATATATTTAGACGGTGAATATGTCGAGATTGTAGAGTTTTCTCCTTTCTTGGTAGATCAATCATTTGTGTCCTTGTTGCCTGATGGTTTTCGGAATGTCGCAACACATACGAGCTTTAAAATTAGAGTGGTATTCTCTGGATGCCAAGCTTTGGGAGGTACACAAATTTATATAGTGCCGAATGACCCACTGGAACGAGCTATGACGAAGAAGTATGTCGATGCCTCTGTTTATAGCATCCCACCTATACGGATAATTGAATTGGAAACCTTTGAAGACTTGTATCTTGCTGAATTTTTCATGGACCCTATAAGTTTTTATTATCAATATCTCGATAATTTTGTAATGGAGAAAGAGGGTGCCATTCAGACTAGTGCAAGGCATTCTGTTAAAGTACTTCTTGAAGATATGAATGAAAGTTATTCCGTGGGATTCACCGATCACCATATTTTGAACCAATTTCCATCCGTTCATGGTGCTAATTTTCTTTTAGTAACCATTGTCACACCTCCTTTTTCCGCTAACCCGCGTGGGCGCAAGATATAAAAGAGAGTTTTTCCAATTAAAGGACAACCAAAACGGGATTCATTTATTGAGAGATTCGGAGTCGCAACTTGGGAGATTTATGGTGTCCCAAGTCACCAGTTTGAAACCCGAATTGAGGAAAGGTTTGACTCTATATAATAGTCCGCGAACCAGAAATCCGGATAAGGAATTCTGTTAACCCGGGAGAAGGTGTTAGGCATTCCCGAATTCCGTGGTTCTAGCACGGTCGCTTAACTCTCATATTCGGCTTATTTATCTGATTTTTACAATTATGTACTTAATGCAAATTAATATCCCTTTACCGCTTTTATTATTATTATTATTTACGAAAGAGAATGTTGCCTAAAAATATGTTTCGAATCACGTCACATGAAATGCACCCGGATCCTCGACACATTCTTATTCAACATTTTTGGGATTTGGATTTGGGCCGCATGAAATGCACACCCGTATTTAAGAAGGTAAAATTATTAAAATACGCGCCTAGAGCGATTACTTATTTACATTTTTGAGAAGGCCATGAAATTCGCTAATAAACGGCACATCTCGAAATCTAAATGTTTTACATATACATTTATGAGGGCCCCGCGATTTGTATAATTTTGTTAGGCGAGGCACACCTCTAACTCTAATTTAAAAGCAAACTACATTCCGCTATATTTATTTAAGAGTTAATTCAAGATTATTTAAAACATGTTTCAAGCCACACTACATGAAATGCATCTGTGGTTCCTGACACGCTTTATTTAACCTTGTTCAAAATTGGTGTCGGGTCACATGAAATGCACCCCCGATTCCTTTAATCTAATTACGCCGTTCAGTTGAAGAATAACGAACCAATTTCTATAATGTGACAAAGTCATACTCAACTATAACCAATTCGAGTAAACATACGACTAGATAACTAAGTGAGCAAATTCAAGACTATGGCGAACAATTACATGAACAACGGAAGCATAACTAGTTGGCGAGCATATGAAGGATTAGTTATTTTCATTAGCTAACTTCGACACTACAAGACCACCATTAATTGTGAAATTGCATGTTCAACAGAATCATATATTTACAAAATCGTTCGAATCGTACGAAACTAAATCAAATGCGAAACGATTCAAAATATTAGCGAGAAGAACAATATAAAAAAAAACATGCACCTTTATTTCTGCATATTTTCAACGTACACAATAAGAAAACGAACCTTTTATGACGATCTCAAACTTCGACCTCTCCGGACAGAACTCGAACCAAACTGAAACCAAGAACAAACAATTCGACGCGGAACCTCGACGAACTCGGAGAAACAGCAGGCGGTTCGCTGCTGGAACGAAGACGAAGGTAAAGCAAAAGCGGGTGGTGGCGTCGAAGGCGACGTGGGCTGCTGGTTGTTTCGCTGGTGTGCGACGTGGGGATGCCAGGCGTGAATGAGGCTGATCGTTTGGGTGATTAACGATGGTGGAGGGGGCTGGAGGTTTTTGTTCTCTTTGTTCATGAACCAGACAATGGATAGTAGTCTTTATCTCTCTTTTGTGTCCCCTATCTATTATGTATTTTAACTCCTTTTGCTTACCCCCGTTCCCTTCTTCTTTTAAAGAGGAAGCTTACCCTCCTCTTTCGTATTCATTTTCTCTCGTTCTCAAATAGATCATACACTGTAGTATCTTTTTCTTTTTGTCTTTTCCCCTCCCCGCACATGCTGGTCCCCCTTTTACTTTTGCTTTCTATTTTTTTGTCCTCCTTTTCCATGATAATGCTTTACAGTCATATATAAAAGCCCCCCCTTTTCCTTTGTTTTTGTTTTTTTCTTTTAAAAAATGTTGAAAGCCCCATCCTTTGTCCGTTGGCAAAATTCTGAAAAGGCCCACGTGAGAGACCAAAAGTCATGGGTCTCCACGTGGGTTTCAAGAATTATGGGCTTCATCTCGTGCTTCGTCCGTATCCCCCACGTGTGGTAGACTCGGATTATTATGGGCTAGGTCCGAAAATTATAAAACCGGGTAGTTAAAACCCGAATATTATTCTTTGCCTGGAACCGAGAATGAGAACACGATGTTATTAATTAATCCTACGTAAGCAAAATAACTATAAGACTAATAATTAAAACAAAATTATTATTATATTTTTTTTTATTTATATTTTTTCAAAATTAAAGTAACTACAAAATGTTAATGAAACTATTTTTTATTATTTTCGTTTTTATAAAAAGATAAAAATATAAAGTACTATTTTTGTATTTTTCAAGTTTAAAAATGACTACGAAACATTAATAAAACTATATTTTTGTTATTTTTCATTTTAAGGTAAAAATAAAGTAAAAGAGTCAAAAATAGCTAAGATAGCTATATTAGGCCTAAACTAAATATTTTAGCTAAAAATATAAAAAAAAAATCTCGGGTAGGGTCAAAAATCACGCGTCAACAACCATTCACACAACTACATTGGCTCTTTATGTATGGGATCCTGGAATAAGTTTCGAGTTCTTGGCTCTATTAGGTTCGATAGAGAATGTGGCACTAGTGTTGTGGGGATATACTAGAAACTTTGCTACCTTGCTAATTCTAACTCTAAGACTAGAATGTGGGATCCCAGACGCCATGGGTTGTGAACTCCTACAATTTGCAATCTGATTTGGCATGATATTCTTATGTTGACACAAACCAAAATTTGCTTCCCTGTTTACTGAAGATAGCCTTATTCCTTCTTGTGACTGATTTATCTGGTGAATTAAATTTGGCCAAGGATGACATTGAGTTGTTAAGACACGTAGACTACTTTAGTACACGAGTTGCTAAAACTAGGACCCTGGTTGCACTTGTTCCACCTAAATTCACGTTCACTGGGCTAATATTACAATTTTGCTGTGCTGCTCTTTTAAATGTAGTTGTACTTGTTGGAACGAGGTTTTTCATTGTACCGTGGAATATAAATTGCGCCAAGGAGATAAAAATAGTATGCACAAGTGATGCTCCTTACATGGCTTGTGAAATTATCAATTATTAGTTGGGAGTGACTTTGGCTTCTGTCACCTCTTTATTCACTATTGAAATTTGTCATGCAATAGCGAGAGGGAATATGTTAACTGAATCATCACTGTTAAGTTCGAATCGTTGGAAAATTAGTGGAATATTTTCATCTATTCTTGGGGGTGGTTATATGTCAAGTGTACACCAAGTTGTTCTTTGGGAAAACTATGATGCACATATCTATTTGAAGGCACTGGCAAATAATTTCTTGCCCTCTTATCTCTCCTTGATGTTACTGAAAGTCACTATGATCCTTGCTAGACAAAGAGACATGTTAAAGCACTCCAAGATCATTATTCTTCTTAAAGGCATCACTGCTCTTGTTGTTAGTTTGGCGAGAATTGTTCAGGAAGCTCAAGTAAAGTATGACTCTCTCCATGCTAAGATTCTAACTTGCTGCCTTATGATTTGTGTTGACATTGGACCAAAGTTTGTCCATGCTACAACGGCCTCCATCTCATGCCACGTTGGCAAAATTGTGATAGCTCACATATGCTCCTCCTATTTCCCAGAACACCTATGTCTGGAGATATTTGGCGAAGAGTGTGCTGCTACCATTGTACTTGACTCGAACCTTGAGGACACGGTTCTTTTTGAGGACGGGAGTATTGTTATGAACCAAGCTAACTCCATTAGAGCTTATGGGCTAGAAGAGGTGAATGAGGATAAGTCTATTGGAGTTATTGGGCTGAGTAAAATGTTGGAGAGTTTTATTTGGGATCCAAGCCCATTTAGCAAATGGTTAAAAGGGGACTAGGGTTATTAAGAAGGATTATGCGAATTCTAATATTCAACATGTTCTATCTCATCTCTGCTCTATATCTCTGTTCCCCATCTCCTTCTGTACATCTGTTGTAATCTCCTTCTTTTGAGGAGTTATTCTGTGTTATTTTCATCGTCATTCCTTGTAATTGTTTAGTAAGGGCAATACTACAAGTGAGTTACTTGAGTGTGATTTGGTTATTGCAAGTTTGTTACAGTATAATTGTGTGTCTTTGTGTGTAATATTATATAAATATATATTTTTTCAGTTTATAAGGATGTATATACATTGTTAGCGTGTAAGAGGTCTCTACAGAAGTTTGACACTTCCTTCTCTTCTTTTTTTCGTGTATGTGCTATATGAAATAAATTTGTATGCGTCGGAGGAATTCTACAATTCATTTATCAATTTTTTTATTTTATCATGTTGGATTGCTTCAGCAATTGCATATGTGTTTAAATTTCTTACCTTTAGATAATATGTATTATTGGGGATATGATTTTTGAGGTTGCGTTGTGGCTTATTTGCATTTTTATCAAATGTTTAATAATCAAAGGAAATCAAGAGAATGAAAACAATTGGTTATATAAAAAGGGAGCAATAACAATTGATAATTGTGTGAAATAAGATGTTTTTTCGGGAATTAGCCTATATTTTGGGCTATAGATTTGCAATGTGATGTCAAGGCTATTATGTTGCAGGCTAGGTGTGTGAGTTGTACTTATGTGAAATTATCCCTCTTTTAAACATTAAATAACATGGTAAAAACTAGCCAGCCCAATAATATGTCATTTTACATATTGTTCACCAGTATGATTAGAATCCTATTTTGCCTTATAACAACGTGTGTTCTCTCACTCATATATCTCCTCACCTAGGACGGAGCGCTGTTAATATCAATGATTTCGATCAAACCCAATAACTTATATTTTTACTTTATCTTTGTCTTAATTATATAAATATAAATATTAATTTATTATGCAAAAGAACTAAAATTTTGAAATCATAAGTTTCAAATTCTATCTCACCTTTGCCCCTTTCTTAAATTTTATGACCAACTTACAAGCTACCCAAACACGTTGTAGATCTTATACATCGAATATTTTGGGTGAAATTCAAGAATATCCAGATTTATAAGTGGTAACTGAGAAATAGTTACAGTTCCAAAAGTAATTAGTCACTTTTCATGTAAAGATAGATTTGAACGAAAACACAATTCAAAATCCGAAATATATCGGCCTTCCAGCATAATATACTGATCCAACATAATATGTTGGAAGTTCATACATAGGTGCTCCAATCTCCAATATATTTTTCTGGAACTTTTCGTGTGTTGGAGTTCCAGCATAATATGTCGAAATTTAATACACACGTGACTAATCTCCAGAATATTATGCTGGAACTTTTCGTATTGTAGCAAATAGTAACTATTGTTTAACTACCTAGCCCGTGCTATTTTCACGAAATTCTTAGATGGGTTCCAATAAAGAATTTTTACATTCCTATACAACATAGGAAACCTTTTTACCCTACATGTTTAAGGTTTGAGTAAATTATATTTAGTATATCAAATTACCAATCTTATACCATACTTAATTATGGGTCTAATTAATTGGCTATTTTTACTTCTTAATTAAAGGTATTCATATCTAATTAATGAGCAGTTTTTACTCCTTAATTAAATGTATACATATATCTCTAATTTGATAGGCACCTAATAGTAGATCTCTTGCCATTCCACGTTATTAATTAATTATCTAAACTCATCCGGCAATCTTAAACTATTATAAGAATATATTGTTCTTAACAATATAGCCTCACTGTAACATAAAGTAACTCATTCTACTCGAATCGTATAGCTATCTAGTTTAATCTTTCCATGAGCTTTTACTTCTACAGAAAAGTCACTTAAATTGGAATTTTTTTCTACATGCTTAGATGAACATATAAAATGTTGGTGCTTTCTTAAAAAGAAGCTGGTCACTCTTTTTCAAAAGAATGTCATTCAGCTTGTGATACAACATCGATAATGCTCTCGGAGAAATCTCTCTCCTTACCCCTTACTCCCTCGCTCACGTTTTAATCCATAACCCACATTCTTTTTACCATTTTCCCTCTTCATAACCAAACAACATTTCCTCTTCTGGAAAAGTCAAAAGCGAGAAAATTATTGGTAAAGAGACTAATATGAAAAGTTGTCGACAACTTCTCCAAACGACTTAGAAATACTGACTGTTGAAGCCCTCATCTAGATTTACTGTTTGTAGTTGTAATTGTAGTTTAGTTGTAGTGTAATTGTAGATTTAGTGTAATGATATGATCCGTTGAAGCCTTCACCTAGATTTACTGTTTGTAGTGTAATTGTAGTTTACGTAGAACATTCCAGGATTTATTGTAGTCTAACATATAAATATAATGTAGACATGATTGTGGATGATGTGTTTCCTGTTTGCTCGGTAACTATATGTAAATTGTAGTTATGTTTATATTAGGTACTTAAACTGCAGGTAATTTGTTCATTCACTATAGGTAAATTTGTTTGAATTGTAGAACTGGTTTTATACATAGTTGTAGAATTTTTGTAGTTAATAGTTGTTATAATGTAGGATTCATGTACCGCTTCACACCATCTATCACAATATGGATATGATCTTTGAAGCCCTCACCTAGAATTACATAACAAACAACAATAACAATATTTACAATCATCAAATAGTTTATCTACAATTTATCTACAACGTATCAATAATTATATCTACAAATTAACTATACTTTATTTACAAATTATCTACAATCTACTATTTGATTTCACGATGAATTTGATTTCTACAATTTTTTCTGTAGTATCAATTGATACTTGTTCTGCAATTGTAGAAATCAGGATATTGTAGCTTGCATTCTCATCTACCACAATGTCATCAACTTCAAAATCTCTAAATCTGCCATAATTATCCCAATCATCATTAAATTGTAGCATGATTGCGATTTTGGACATGATTTCTTGTTGTTGATGTTGATATTTTTTTGGATTTCTATATTGAGAAAAAAGATGAAGAACAAATATATATATATATATATATATATATATATGATCGACAATTTGAGAGAAGAAACAACATATATATATATATATGATCGACAATTTGAGAGAAGAAACAACGAAGAACAAAATTTATCAACTTTGCGTTGTTGATTTTTGAAAATTTGAATTCAGTTCGTCGAAACTCTTAGTAGTTGAATCTGTTCTTATTTTTAGGAGCTGTTCGTTTTTTTATTTTTCGAGATTGAAATTGTAGTCCTAGAGAGAAATACGTAGATTTGAAATTTATTGATTTTAATGTAGAATCAAGTAATCCCAAGATTCTCTCATTATTTTTAGCGCGTTAATTTAGAATTAATTAATCCCAAGATTCGCTCCTTATTTTTAGCGCGTTAATTATGAAAGATTTTGTTCAATTAATCTTGTATTAAATAAATGACATAGAAATTATAGGAAAAATATGGACCAAACGGATAATTTAGATACTATATATATTTTTAGTAATAAAGTTTAATACTACTATATGATAGAGATAAAAAAAAATACTTATATCCCTTACCGACTAGATGCACCTCAATCAGCGCCAGCTACGGATCTTGTCTTCTTGTGTGCTGCGCGCATTGTCACGGCTTTCTTGTTTATGTGGTTACCTCTCTCTCCTAAGTAAAGTCATCTCCTCTTTCACTATTGATATTTGAATGTAAAACCCTCCTTTTTAACTTTTAATTTTCTTAAGCAAACCCATAAAAAGTCCACGAAAAATTTATCATCATATCATTAAAATAATAAAATAGTAATAAAATAATAAGCCGGGGGAACATCCAAGAATCTCCCTTTACTGCTATACCACTACTCCTCTCGTCGTCTTCTTATTCTTCTTCACTCCTATTTATTCATGCCCATTATCCCTCACTTCACATACCCAGAACCCCAAAATAATGATTCATTCCTAACAGCTTCCCTTTTCTCAGATCTGTTTTTAGAGCTACTAAAAGGTAATTGGGTACTTCAGTTTTTTTTTGGGGGGTATACTTAGATCCAATACTTGGTTATTTTTGCTGTATTGATCTCTATTTTTGTATGTACATTTTCAATTTCTTCTGATTTTGAGATATCAACTTGTCATTTAATGTATCTTTGGCAGATCTGACTCTTTTTATATCTTTGTCGGTTAGTTCTGCAATTCTTTGAGATGGGGTAGTTGCTATTTTTAGTTCTGCTGGGTTTCTTGAAATGGGTTCTAGAATTTGGTTATCCTTTTTGAGATTTGATAAAGATCTGAATGATTTGAATCACTTTTACTGTTAAAGATTGTTGCTTTGCATCTTCATGGGTCTTTATTGCTCCATTATTTTACTATTTTTAGTATGAGTTGTTCCTTCATAATTATGTATATACTCTTTTATCAGTTTATGTGCTGTCTTGTTTTGCCATAGGTTTCCCTTTGTTTGGATATAGGTAGTAATTTGTCATAACAGCAGTTGCATCTGAGATCCCTCAACTTTTCTTTCACATCAAGAGTTAAACAAGTACTCTGTCTCCGTCCCATTTTATGTGATGTTGTTTGACTGGACTGACGTTTAAGAGAGAAGAAAGACTTTTGAAATTTGTGGTCTAAAACAAGCAATACCTATTTGTGTAGTTATAAATCATGTCATTAAAGTTAAATTGTTTATAAACATGGAAATATATTACTTCTTTTTGAGACATACTAAAACGAAAGTGCATCACCGAAACTGGGATAAACGGAGTAAATCTTTTGTTGCATTATTGTTTCCTTTAAGTTCTATTAATGATGTCAATCCTTCTAATACTCTGAATGAAAACAAGAGATAATTAATGATGGTTTAGATTTGATGTGTATGTCTTGTATAGTAATTATTTAATACAATATAAGGTCATAGATTTGATGTATGGTTTTAGTATCAATATCCAATCTCTAGTGTTTTAAGTGGTGTCATATGTTGGTATGACAATTGGCGTTCTTTAGGTGATAAGTTGCCAGAATTTCACGAGAGTGATTCAAAGATTTTATTCTTATTATTTTTATTTTGCATCACAGGTGAATCGAGGAAAATTTTGAAGGACATAGAATTGATCGGCAAAAACAATGGCATTAGGAAAGTACTCTAGAGTTGATGGTAGGAAGTCCTCGAGTTATTGCTCGACTGTGACTATAGTGGTATTTGTAGCTCTATGTTTAGTTGGGGTATGGATGATGACATCATCATCTGTTGTTCCGGTCCAAAATTCGGATGTGTCCTCACAGGGGAAAACTAGTGATGCGACAACACAAGTTACCGAAAGTAAAGAGATTTCTAATGGTGATGAGAGTAATCCAACTGATGAGGGAAAGTCAAAACAATTTGAGGATAACCCAGGTGATTTACCTGAGGATGCAACAAAAGGGGATGCCTCAGTTAGTCAAGAAGAAAATAATTCTAATTCACAACAGACAGAATCAACAACAGAGGTCAAGCAGGAAGAAAAATCTACAGAACAGAATGAGGACACTGGAGACTCTAAGTCGGAAACTCAATCTGAGAGTGGGACAGACAATTCAGATGACAAAAAGATAGAGGATAAGGATTCTGAAGCTGGGGAGAAAAATGAAAATAGGTCTGTTGGAGAGGAGACCGAAGAGGGTTCTGATGAGAAAAAATCAGTAGAAAATCCAGGTGAACTGAATGAGAAAAAGGATCAGGAGGTAGACCAAGGTTCTGATGAGAAGGCTGATGGTCAGAAGAAGGACCAGTCGCCCAATGAGGTATTTCCTTCAGGCGCACAGTCAGATCTTTTGAATGAAACTACAACTCAAAATGGAGCATTTTCAACTCAGGCATCAGAGTCAAAGAAAGAAAAGGAAACACAGAAGTCTCCGGAATCAGATAAGGAAAGCAGTTACACTTGGAAAGTCTGCAATTCCACTGCTGGGCCAGATTATATCCCTTGCCTCGATAATTTGGAAGCAATTAGGAACCTCAGAAGTACAAAACATTATGAACACCGAGAGAGACACTGTCCGGACAATCCTCCTACTTGTCTTGTTCCACTTCCTGAAGGATATCAACGTTCAGTTGAGTGGCCCACAAGTAGGGAAAAGGTGATACATTATTTCTACAATGCCGTTTGAATTTGATTGTATCTAGAGCCCGTTTGGAGGCGCTTATTTTAAGTGATTTTTAAACCAAAACAGCTTTTAAGCCATAAGTTAGGAATTCTAGCTTTTGGCTTTGGGCTTGTTTTGGTAATTTTAGCTTAAAACAAGTGCTTAAAAGTACTTTTTTAACTTTATCCAAACACTACAAAATGACTTATAAGCTATTTTGACTTAAAAGCACTTAAAATAAGCAATCATTTTACTTGTTCTTGAAGCTTAAAGTATTTCTTCCTGCAGATATGGTACCACAATGTACCCCATACAAAGCTTGCTGAAGTCAAAGGACATCAAAATTGGGTAAAAGTTAGTGGTGAATACCTTACCTTCCCTGGTGGGGGAACCCAGTTTAAGCATGGTGCTCTGCACTATATTGATTTCATACAGCAGGTTGGCACTTATACTTATTCTTTGCTTCCTTTTTTTCTTTTCTCAAATCATCACAGAACATGTACATATTATCTGTCAGTTCTTGCAGTTGTCTTCTGGTGTGTACACGCGCTGCTTCTCTTTAGTAGATTGTTCGATGTCAATTTTTTATATATTATGTTGCCTCTTTCTATTTCCCTAAACTAACATGTGGTGTCTGATATAATGGAATTGACTACTTGATTCCCAAAAAGAAAAAAGAAAGAAGAAAAAGTAGAAGAGAGGGGTCGGATCTTTAAAGTTTGATACTAGAATTCAGGGAAACAAATTCTTCACAGTGATCTTATGATGTCTTGTGTTGCTTCTCTGAGATGGGTTCCTACATAAGTATATTGGCGAATGTCTTAGAGTAAAGCTAGTGTCAAAGACTGTTTGCATCTGATAACTACTTGTAGTTGTCGAGTAGATGACCTAATTAGGACATAATGGTGATCTTTAAATCTTCCCTTGGGGTTGTTTTAGACCAACCATACATCATCCATTTTGAGGTTCTCAAACGGTTTAAAGTGCTTCTAAACAGTAATGAGAGAGACCACACGGTGTGAATGAAAAAGGAACATGTTGCTTGTATTCCAAGTATGTGAATGGAAATAGAACATTTCACTTATTATTCTAACTACTCTCTTCATTTTTTTTAAACATGAAACCTTAAAGAGGCTTTTAGTGATTTTTCTTCACCCTTGTTAACCTCAATGTGTAACACTCCTGGTGTATCAGTAAAATTATTAAGTTCTCTAATACTCTTGCATGGTGTTTGATTCTTTAGCTGTTAGAATGTTAAGTGTTAGTATTAGAGTGAGAGAGTTAGTATTAGACTGGTAATTTCTTAAGTTGGATATTGTCCCACGTCAAATATGAATATTAGAATGTTAAGTTCATAAGTTGGATATTGTCCCACATTGTCAAATATCATGTGTATTTGATACTTGTAAAAGAGTGTGTCTTGCATCCATCAAATGGTCGAGTAATCTATATATCTCTTCTATTATTTTTCTCACACAGAACTTTATGTTATTGTTGCAGTCTATTCCAGATATTGCCTGGGGCAAACGAACTCGGGTTGTATTAGATGTTGGATGTGGGGTTGCCAGCTTTGGGGGTTATCTTTTTGATCGAGATGTTTTAACCATGTCTCTCGCTCCGAAAGATGAGCATGAAGCGCAGGTTCAGTTTGCTCTTGAGAGGGGTATTCCTGCAATATCCGCTGTCATGGGTACAAAGAGGCTTCCGTTTCCTAGTCGAGTCTTTGACGTTGTTCATTGTGCACGTTGCAGAGTGCCCTGGCATATTGAAGGTATTCTATTTTGCATTCTGCCTACTCCTGATATTTTTTTCACTGCTCCAATTAATGAAGTGTAAAGTGCAAAATTCTTCTATTCAGTAGGTGAACCTTTGAGAAGAACATAAGAGTTCTTTGTTTGTGAGCTGAGAATATTTCTTCATCACCAATCATTTTGTCTTGATTATTTCTTCTTACAGCTATGATGAAATTGTGAAACTTGATTTGGATTAAACCATTTCGATCTAACAAATTGTAGGGGGGAAGCTTCTCCTGGAGCTCAACCGTTTACTTCGACCTGGTGGACTTTTTGTGTGGTCTGCTACTCCTGTTTACCAAAAGCTTCCTGAAGATGTTGAGATTTGGGAAGGTACTTTGCTACAACTTGTTCAATTTTTGCTCTTTGGCAACTTGGTTAACTGCTCTTGCTGAACGGTGCTCATTTTGACAGCCATGAAGAAGTTGACAAAGGCAATGTGCTGGGAACTTATTTCAAAAACGAAGGATAGAGTTAATGGAGTAGGGGTCGCTGTATATCGCAAGCCTATGGACAATGAGTGCTATGAACAAAGATCAGAGGATGCTCCCCCGCTTTGTCAAGGATCTGATGATCCAAATGCAGCCTGGTAATGTTCTCAGAGAGATAGCAACTTCTTTTTTAGTATTATTGTCAATTAGTATTGTCAACTATGGCCTAAAACAAGATCTAATGAACGCATGCTTTCTTCAGGAACGTGCCTTTACAGGCTTGCTTGCATAAAGCTCCAGTAGCCACATCAGAACGTGGATCTCAATGGCCAGAATCATGGCCAGCCAGGTTATCAAAATCACCTTACTGGTTATTGAGTTCCCAGGTTGGAGTATATGGGAAACCTGCTCCAGAAGATTTTACTGCAGATTATGAACACTGGAAACATGTGGTGAAGAATTCATATCTTAATGGAATGGGAATAAACTGGTCAACTGTGCGGAATGTAATGGACATGCGTGCTATCTACGGAGGGTAAGTACCGAGTGTTATGTTATTTGCTTCCTACCTATAGATCTTCTATCTGTTGTTCTGCCTATTCTGGCAGAAGAGTTTTGTTTGTAGATTGTTGCTGGCCATGGTTCTATGAGCTAAATGGACTTCACAGAATTAGGTGGCATTGTTTTTCCAAAATTCTTTTTTCAGTCAAACACCAAATATTTTTAGTTTATGAAGAAATGAGGTTTGGTAAACACAATCTTTTCTGTAATGAGGTTTGGTCGTATAAAAATTCTCACCTGTTATTGAAATAAACACCGTCTTCATTGCAAAAGCAGCAATTCTTTTCTCAGATTTCTTAACAAGTTCTGTCTTCTCTCGGAAAAGATTATAGTTGTTGTGACTTTCTAAAACATCTTTTCATCCTCTTCAAGGGCATGTGATGTTAATGTTTTTGTCACCTTTCAGATTTGCAGCTGCTTTAAGAGACTTGAATGTGTGGGTTATGAACATTGTCTCAGTAGATGCTCCAGACACACTACCGATTATTTATGAGAGAGGTCTATTTGGAATTTACCACGACTGGTGTGAATCCTTCAGTACTTATCCCAGATCTTACGATCTTCTTCATGCTGACCATCTCTTCTCCAAGATGAAAACAAAGTAAGTATCCAACCTTTAAAATTGCTTCATCGACTTAAAGCAACACTTTTGATTCCCTATTTCTCCTACGTTATGTTATCTGATTGTTCTTCGACTTTCAAAACTTGTAGGTGTGGTTTACCAGCACTAGTTGCAGAAGTTGACCGTATTTTGAGACCAGAAGGGAAGCTCATTGTCCGTGACAAAGTGGAAGCTGTAACCGAATTAGAAAGCATGTTCAAGTCTATGCATTATGAAATCCGTATGACCTATTCAAAGGACAAGGAAGGATTGTTATGCGTCCAGAAAACAATGTGGCGACCAAAGGAGGTTGAGACACTAACTTATGCCCTTGCTTAGCGTGTGCACGGATGCTGGTTGTATTCGATTATAGAGGCTTTCATGCCACGGTGACTAGATAGTTTTTTGATTAAATTCTTGTTACTGTATTCTTGTCGGGCTATCGCGTGTAACATTCCATAGCAAAATTAGTCCTATCATTATATATTTCTGGAAAGTAAGTTTTGTAATATTATGTCATTAGTTGTGGAGGAGGTGAATATTCTTGGAAGTGTAAATGCCATTGGTTTAGCACGATGGTAAAAACTCAAAAACACCAGAATGAAATTCGTTTTTACAGCCCCGAGTTCTCTCTGAGTCTCTTTGCAACTTTATCACTTCTTGAACTCTGTTGTGGGAATGAAGAATAAATATTGGTGTAAAGCATATTTTATACACAACTCTTAGATAGTGATGATGGTTTTACAAAGATTTACGGATAAATTTTTGTTTATAACACAAGGCTCTAATTCCGTGAAGAGTTTAACTTCTACTTTCAACAGAGGAATTCGAGGGTGTTTGCGTAAGTTTAAAAGCTGATCTAATAAATTAACTTTTAAAAATGACACTGCATAGTTGCTGTAAAATAATAGCAAAAAAAAAAAAAAAAAGCAAAAGAAAAAAGAAGCTTATAGGCTTTTTCTGTGTGTAACAACTACCAACATAAAGCCAAAAAGTAGTTAAAAGTTTATGGGTATTATCACTTTTAGCTCGGACCAAAAACTATTTAAATTTAGTAGTCAAAAAAGTATATAAAATTTATACTTATAATTTTTGTATATAACACACAGAATGCATATATATGCAAAAAATATATAAATTTTATACACTTTTTCGACTACCAAATATAAATAGTTTTTCGCGTGGCTAAAAGTGATAATACCCAATAAACTTTTAAGTACTTTTTGGCTTATGTTGGTAGTTGCTAAATACAAAAAAAGGCTTACATATGATTTTAAAAAGAGATTTTTTCACAAAGCACAATCTTTAAGACCTAATTAGCAATAAATAAAAACAATTCCTATATTACGTGGTATAGATATGTTTTACTGTAATTGATGATGTATATAATGTATTAAATCTATTGTATTCAAGAATACAATATAAAATACCGCCGCACAAACAGGAATTCCAGTTAAACAGGATATGTATTAAGATGTATTCAACTGTATTTAGCGCAAATTATGCAACGTATCTGCACAATTTATGGGACGTTAAAGAAGATAAAACGGAAGGAAATCAAATCAAATTTGATTTCCCTAATTTTAGTTAACAAACTTAAAGATACAACATCAATATGTATTATTCTCTATATTGAAATCGTATAAACGTGAAGGACAAAAAACAGAGGAAGAAGATTCCAAACTGTGCGATTTGCTTCCATCTATCGATTGATACAAATTCAATACATGTTAATACATATAAATACATTACTAAATATGCTAAGATATATGGTATCATACAAATACAAGTTCAAGTATTTAAGATAAATACACTTGAATACATATGCATATTTTTTGAAAATCTACTGGAAAAATTAAAATATCTCAAATAGGGTTCTTACTGGGAATCTTTGCCGCGTGAGGATATAGTGTGAAAATGGCGGAGTTTTCCTTTGTTAATGACGGAGACGGGCTATAATGTGTATAAGAAGAGTGTTTGTTGAAGAAGAGTGAAAACTGTATTAAGAAGAAAGAGAAAGGATGAAAAGCGGGAGTTATACGTTAAATTGGTGAGAGAAAAATATTTTGTACCATTTATTAAGGCTTAATTATAGGAAGGTATTAAATTTAAAATTTTTGTTACAAACTAAAAAAGGTATTTATATAATGTAAAATTTTAAAATGGTATTTATATGTTATAAATATGGTACTAACTTATTCTATAGATGGTAAAATTTCCTTTTAAAAATTGCACGGGGCGTCCTATTTGGTCGGCCCCATTTAATCTATATCCATTATTTTAAAAAGTTTTAACTTGTACCCACTTTTTAAACAACTTTAGCCCCCTTTCTCCTCCCCCTTCTCCTCCTTCGTTTTCTTCTTCATTCTTCTGATGCTGTTGGTGCCGCTATGAAACTTCAGTTCATGGGTAATTGCCATAAGTATATTTATAAGATTATTTAAAAATAATTATAAATAATTACGTAAGTTAGTAGACAATAATTTGTAAATATTTTCACGTAATTCTGTTCTTTTCACCTTTATTATTTTCAAAATTTATGATTTAGATATTGTTGGCAATCTGATTATTTATATAGTAATACACTATGAAAGAATAAGGTGATTATTTATCTAATACTGTAGAAAGCTTTTTCAAAAACTTCAGTTATTTTAGTGCTGAAGTTTTTTTTATAAATGAACTAAATAACTTCAGCATCTTATCTAGGACAAAAAACTTTAACATATTGCCTTTGCTACTTCAGGCTCGTTTACTAGAATGCTCAAGTTTTGAGGGTTTGCTTTTGCTACTTTAGCCCTGTATGCCGAAGTTCGCGAAAAAGTGGGTACGCTTGCAATTTTTTTACAAAGCGGGCACAAGTTAAAACGTAACCCAAAAAGAGGGTATAGATACAAATCCCCCTTATGATTCTACCCCGTTCGAACCTATTTTATTTTTCTAATGTAAGTAATTTTTCTGTAAAGACAACTACAAGTTTTTTATGAACTATATTTCTTTAAATCTCACATTGATTTAGAACTTCTAATCAGACGAAGAAGACAATGAACAAAATAAAATAAGTATACATAACAAAAGAAGTTTCTACAGACTATGGATGAGTAAGTGTCTTAAAGATTATAACCCAAACTACGATATCATAAATTCGAATTATTTGATCTTCTATTCACTGTTTTATGGTAACTAATTAAATATTATATTAATCACCAACATACAACCTGCTATCAAAAGAAAACAGACACACAGATTTCTATTACCTTAAGGGCTATGTAACTAGAACACAAGGCCTTGCATTACATTTCTGATTCTCGGGGAAGCCCTAATTAGGGGCGTATCCAGGGGAGGTTCCATGCAATAGCGGAACCAGGATTTTCACTAAGGAGAGTCAAAATATAAAGAAATACGCTCACCAAAAAGTTAAGAGGTGTCATTATATAATATATATACATATTTTTTCTAAAAATTATCGAGTTAAGTAGTGTAATTTTTCGACGAAGCGGTGTCAATTGATACCCCTTGAGTGCATGTGACTCCGCCACTAGTTCCATGGGACACGTGAACTTACGTTCTCCTTCCTGGATCATGTAGAGTAATGTTAAACGTTTTAAAAATATTTAAATATATGTGTTTGCACCAAAACTCAGAGTAACATATAATGCGGATGGTTATTAGGCGCACCTCTCTAAGTGTTACATTTTTTTCCTCTAAAACTTGTATTCTAAAGTACAGACTGTGCATTGCTTCTATAATTGATGGCATTCCTAACTTTGTTATATATACTGAATTGTTCTATTACTAACATTATAACAAGATGGTAAATCTTGCAGAGAAGGTCCATAAAGGTATGTCTGCGGTTGCATGAAATCTGTCATGAAATAGTTAAGTAGTAATATAATGCATTATTTGTTTTAATATTATTCTGTTTATACGTCGGCTATTTTTTGGTTTTCCAGGGGATGATAGCATTTTCTTTTAGTTATAATGAGTCTAGTTTATTAATTTATATTACTAGCTGGAAATAAATTTTGATATTGGATTAGAATTTTATTGAGTAGTCTAAAGAATATATTACCCTACCAATATTCCCATTCAAAGAATCTATTCTCCACTCTACCCAAGTATTGGTTCGAGAGTGGTGTTTCCGTAAAAGCGGAAGAAAAAGCGCAGAAGCAGTCTCGCAGAAGCATGAAGGGGACCGCATAAGCGAAAGTGCTGGGTTGAATATTAAATATTTTTTTCACGAGTTAGGTATTATTTTCCTCCATTGTTAAGCATCTTGAGAGCTTTTTGGGAGTAATCGAAGAGGGTTTCGACTGGAGTGTACTGGAGGTAAGATTTTTGAGTTAGAAACATGATTATTATTAACCTAGAAATTTATGGGATTAAGCCAAAAAAAATTAATAAACTAGGGATTGAGTTTTTGATATTTCAAATTGGGATTTGATAGGTCATTTGAGCTCGGATTTGGGAGTTCTTGGTATGTATGAACTCGTGGCAAGACGAGGAATCCGGTAATGTAATTTTTATAATTTTTCGAAAAGTGGGCTCGGGTTTTGCTAGTTTCGAGATTTTTGTTATATTTCGATTGTTTTCGATTAGGTATTATTCCCTTGGCATATTGTGATATATTCGCTCTGATTTTGGTTAGAATCGGCGCAGGCCAATTTGAGGGACAAAGGCATCACGAGCGAGGGAATTCACCGGTTCGAGTTGAGTAATGATTGTAAATGATATCCTGAGGGTTTGGAACCTCGGATTTGCACCCATAATGCTATATTGAGGTGACTTGCACGCTGGATAGAGAGCGTGGGGTAGAGCACCGTTGGGGATTGTGACTTGGTCCATCCCGATTGTTGATTTTTACCGCGTATTTGACTGAAACTTATTCGATATTATCATGATTTGGGCTGGTTGCCATACTTGGGGCTTATTGTCGACTGTTTGAAATCCTTGTAAGCTATCATCACTATTTTCCTCACTATTTGAACTATTATGTGAACTCGATCCATTTGAATTACACTGCTTCATGAACTCATCTATACTTTTTTTTTACTCAACCTTGAGTTCTAACTGATATTTGAACTATTATTTGAGGTGAGCATTATTGTTTTTAGTGATGCCCGAGGGGCTTATGATTATTGTTGAACTGATTGAGGCCGAGGGCCATATGTGAGGATACGTGAGGAGGCTTTCAGGCCTCGAGCGAATTGTGAGAAGGCTTTCAGGACACATATTGATATGTTCAAGCTTTCAAGCCTTATTATGATAGCGCTTGGGCTGTTGGAGCCCCTCCGGAGTCTGCATAACCACAATGAGCGCGGTACCCATGTGTTGTGATACTGAGCCCGAGGGGCTGATACTGTTGAGTGTTGTGATACTGAGCCCGATGGCTGATATTGTTTGAGTGCTGTGATACTGAGCCCGAGGTGCCGATACTGTTCTTAGCGATTGATATTGAGCCCGATGGGCTGGTATTGATTTGAGTTGTGCCCGAGGGGCGAACTTTTATATGGCCATCTTGCATATTCATTTACCTTATTATCTGTTATACCGTGGTATTTGTGCCCGAGGAGCGAATTTTCTGTTCCTATCAGCACTAACTATTTTTGAAATCATTTTTGTAAGTATTGATAACATCATTTTCAAAAGAGATTTGAACTGAGCCAATTTACTGTTTTACTCAGGAACTTGTACCCGACTTCTATACAACATATTGGTTGCTTTACATGATTTCTTGCTGCTCAGTTATTATTCACTTCTATTACTCACTGAGTGTGAGCACATGATTTTTGCACCGAGCAATTAATTCCAAAATTAAAATAAGTATGTTTTGAGTGCAATTACTTGCTTTGTTTGGAATTAGCTATATTTTTGTGTTTGAATAAGTAGAAATTAGAAGAAAATCAAAAAAAATAGGCTAGATAATTAATTTGTTAGATTTTAAGAAAATTAGCAAAAAGTAGTGTTAAGTAGTGGAAATTAGGGAAAAATAGTAGAAAATTGCCAAAAATACTAAATAATTAGAGTAAGTAGGAAATTAGGTTTTTATAATATTCCATAAAAGAAAAGAAAAAAAAAATATAAAAGAAAACACATAAAAAATAATTAAATACCGGAAAATACAAAATATATATAGGTATAATAAACTGGGCCAATTGAGATCCAATTGTTTGGCCCAGTGCGTTGGCCCAGCGAATTGGCCCGTCTGATTCCCGCGAGATTTAATCTCCACCGTTCAACAGGCTGAATCCAACGGTGGAGATATTTTGGTTGAATTAATTAGTTAATTAAATAAGTGGATTAATCTTAGCCGTTCAGTTGAGGTGATCTAACGGATGATGGCTTAAGGCCTCATATGCCCCCTAAACGGGGTCGTTTTAGTAACGTCTCTTCTGAGCCGTTGATCTTCACCAATCCAACGGCCCAGATTACCTAAGATGGCCGGCCTATAAAAGGCCCTTGTCTGAATGAGACGGCCATTCTCTTCAAACCCTAAACGAGCCGCCCCCCTCTTCTCTCATCTTCTTCATTGCCTTCATCCAGAGCACCTTAAACGGCCATGGCGGCCACCACTCCACGGTGGTCGTCGGCCACCCCCAACCCCTCTCCTCTCTCTTCTCCTTCTCCTTCTTCTTTTTCACCGCCTGAAACCCTAAAATAAACTCCTCTCCCAGAACTTCGGTCACCGGAATCTATGCCGGTGACCACCAAACAACGAGGATCCACTTCAAACCAATGCCAATCGGACCGCCTTGGTCCGATCTACCCAACCCTACCGCTCACTCCTTTCAAATATACCCGTAGCTCCTCGAATATTCCAAAGAAGGTCGTCGGAACCCTACCTCCGGCGACCCCCAAAAATTAAACTACCCAAAGACCATGTCTTTTACCATCCCCAAACACCCCCACAAACTCAAAGACCCAAAAGGCTTCATCTTGAAGCCAAACAGTCGAAAACAGAAAGAAATTCAGAAAAAGAGATTAAAAAAAGAGAATAAAGAAGAAAAACTCGTGAGAGAGTGAAGAAAATAAAAAGGGGATTAGGGAAAGCTTGGGGGACAGACCCCGCTAAGCTAAGTGCCCTATTCCCTCTGTGTTTTTTTTTTACTCTTTTGTTCTTTGTTTGTTTGCTTTGCATACCTTCTCTGATTGTGTGTCTCGCATGTTAGTTTAGGGTTTGTTCGGTTTGATCTTATGTTTCTTCTCTTTCTGCCTATCCTCTTTCGCTTCAATTTGTCTTGTATATCCTCACATGTTAATTTGTTTTCCTTCTAAATCTTAACTAGTTCTTCTCAATATGTTAGTTATAGGATTTTTGTATCTGTTTCTTTTCCTTTTCTGATTAACGCTTTGTCCATGATTTGGCTCTGGTTGATTATGTTCTCATGATTCTATAGTTTATTTCATATCTCTGTGCAAGTTGCTCTGATAATTAGTCTTAAGGCTTCTTAGCTTGCTCCTCTTTAGCCTGTTAATAATGAGATCCTGTTATTTGTCATGTTAATCCCATGGTTCTTTACTCTAAGTTCGAATATCTCATCTTTCTTTGACCTATTGACTGTTAGTTCCTGATTCATATCGAAAGCATGACTATGATTCTTCACATGTTTAGCTATTAGTCGCATGCTTTCCCTGTCCCATTGGTTTATCATGATTATAGGATTAGAGCTTGAAAGTGGATCCTAATTGTCATCCATGTGTTAGTCTGAACCATGTTGATTGCTTATGAAAGCCTGTGCTTATGTGTGTAATTGTGCTATGAATTCTGAAGGTTCTGAAATTGATCAAACTTTCACGTGACTTGAATTGGTAATAACTAGGTATGAATTGACATGAATTCACACTGCATCACATACAATCTGATGGAATGAGTTAGTTGACTAAAATTCAACCATATCTACTGTTTTCTCTGAATTTGAGTTGATTAATGCATGTTTCTTGGATCATATGTGTTTCTGTATGCAATTCATGTTAAGAATGCTTAAGTTTTGCTAGATTTTGCTTCTTATGAATGTCTGATTAATCACTTGAACCTTAGGTGAATTGGTTTGTAGTTGTTAGTGCTAGGCTTCATAAAATTGGCTAGTTTTTAAATAGATATAAACTGAAAACCACAGAATTAGGCTGTTAATTAAATAATTGGTCTAAGAATGGTCAACCTTGCAAAGGGTTGACCTATTCTATAAGGCCCTAACACACAGTCCACTTTAAAAGTGGCTGGTTGTGCAAAATGGCTATGTCTGCAAATGCAGACTAGCCCAGGCTCTCTTTAGAGCCTTGAACAGCAAAGTGGCCAAACCTGTAAAGGTTTTGGGCCCAGCTGTTCAGTATTTGGCTTTGATAGCCCAAGCTAAGTCTCAACTTGAGACTGGCTAGATTTTAAAGAGTTACTTTTAATAATAAAGCAGGCTATGCCTGCAATTAGCTTTAAATGGGAATAATTGGTCTTAATTGACTGGAATTAATCTAAAATAGGCTAAAATTGAAATAAGTCCTTAAGTCAAAAGTGGCCAGCCCTTAAATACCAATGCAAGGGCTGGCTATTAGTTAAATAGGTTCAAAAGAGGCTGAAACTTAACCTAGGTAGGTCTTAAAAAGGTAAATTAGTAAATAGTTAGAACCTAAGAGGGTAAGGGACTCCTTTATACCCCTGATTTCTGCAATTTTGCAGAGATTTAAGGGTATAATGGTCTCCCTAAAAAGGGAAATCTGTAAAAATCTCAAACCCCTAAGGTCACATTGGTAAAAAGCCCCTAAAAGGAATCTTTAGAACCTTCCAGCACATGCTGGAAGGGTTTCTGTTAACAGAAATTGGGGCTAAAGTGTATATTTCATAATTTTAAGAGGGAGAAGTGGGATTAAATCCCAAACTTCCTCCCCAAGTTATTAGCCCTTACCACAACTATAAATACTTCTAGAAAAGGGCTGAAAAGGGGTTCCAATTCTAAGCAATTCTGAAATATATCTAGGCTGGTACTATTGAATACAAAAGTTTCAGAGATAAAATAGTAATATAGCAGTGGGATTTCTGGGGATTTTCGAATAAAAACTCGTTGGTTTCTTCTGATTTTGCTGGGTTTTGCTGAGGGTTTCTGTTCGTTGTTCTTTGGGCTCCCTTGTTTGCTGTTGCTGTGTTATTTGGTTCATTGTTACTCTACTGTTGCATTGTTGCTGAATCCTTGCTGATTGCTTGCTCTTTTCCCCTTAGAACTCATCGTATTTTCCTTATTCATCCAGGTACTCCCATCTTCTGAATGATGCTGTATTGATGAATTGATGGAATAAAAATGAAGATCCAGATTGAGTTTTATGCTGTCATATATAGTTTGTAGTTTTAAAATCGTTAGTTTGGATTTGTAATTTGATTGTTGTAGCAGTAGATAGTGGCTGAAAGGAAAACAGATAATAATGATGTAATAACTTAGTAGTAGTGGTAGTATAGTAGTAGTAGTAGTAATTAGCACCTCACCTAGTTAATTAGGTAAAAATCTTTAAAATGAAGTTAAGTAACTATCACATAGGTCTATAATAACAGAGCTCATAGAGGAGGTTATCAATATGCTCACGTAATTAGCTTATCTCGTCGATATCCAGATTCAAATGAGTTAGAATAGGAAATAATCGGATGAAGTAACGTTAAGGTAAAACGGATTTTAGGAATATCAAGTAAGTTTGATTCATATCAGTGTTAGTAGTAGATCACGATTGTAAATCAGTATGTAGAAACAAGCAAGTTTTAAAAGGAGACTAATGAATTAGAGAGTATAATAGATCATCTGCAACTGGGTAATGTGATACCAAAAATAGAAGCAAACAGTAAAAATCCAGTGATGAAATCCAATGCAAATTTCACAGTCACTTAGTATAGTAATATCGATAATCATTAGCAAGCTTATAGATTATAGATTATACTCCACATAGCTAAATTATTTATCATTGATTTCTAGTTAAAAACTTAATTGTTAATATATGTTAGTTCAACAAAAACAGAGATAAAAGTAGTCGGTTGGTTTAGTTCTCTCATTAATTAGCTGTTAATCTAGAATTAATATTGATCTTCTGTACAGTGAGCTTCTCTTTTAATAAATAAAGTGCAATTCAATTTTTAAGTCTATATGCTTGTTTCATTATGAGTTCTTCATTTCTATTTTCTGTCACTGCTGTTTCAATCCGGTTTGGGCCTTGTGCAATTTTGGGCCTGAATTATCTTACGAAGTCGACTGATTCGCTGAATGATATCCAGAAAACGGTTTGGGCCTTAAGGCCTGGACTGGCTCTTTGTAGATTGTGTAGATAATCGAAGAGAAGACCAGGCCCAATAGCAAACTCGAAGGGGCCTGGAACACTTATTGGTGTATACGGTTAAGGAAAGAACAAATATAGAAAATATAGTCAATATTAGTACTAAGTCCTTAAATGGAAAATTGGGACGAGCCTCGCCCGAATAACAAGCGGGGCCCCCATTCGGTAATGGTTTAACATAATTAGATTTGGGAAGACTACTAGTTAATTCCATAGTCTTACCCAAAACAATTAAAAGCCGATAGACTATCTTAAGGCACGATTTTAATATACCCTCCTATGAACGAGTGTGCACTTGGTGCGACTCAAATCCAAATCTCGGTAAAGCTGAAATACACCAAAAGTCATAGGCGTACTGGTTACGGTATGACTCGAGGCGTGTTTTCGTGATACCGCAAATTCCTAAAAATAATATTTAACGTAAAAGCACATCATGTTGCTAAAACCTATAATTGAGTCAAACAAAAGTCAAGAACGACAGTGGAGCGACCGTGCTAAAACCACGGAATCCGGGAGTGCCTAACACCTTCTCCCGGGTTAACAGAGTTCCTTATCCGGACCTCTGCTTCGCATACATTTTAAGAGTCAAAATTCCTCGGATTCGGGATTAACCGGTGACTTGGGACACCATTGTCATTCCCAAGTGGCGACTCTGATTAATCTCTAATAAAATCCCGAACCGATTGTCCTTTAATTGGAAAAACTCCTTCCCTTACATTATTTTATCCGTTTCGGGTAATTGAGCGTCGGAGTATACCCTACAAGCGTATTTATATGCTTTAAGTGTTGGGGTAGTAAAAAGGGAGGTGTGACAGCTCTGGTGACTCTGCTGGGGAACCAACCCCGAACTTCGGTTTCAGGGTTTAAGAACTCGAGCTCCTTAGAACTGCCGTTCGCATTTTTGTTTTCATTATATGATTTGAACAACATGCTATGTGCTTTATCGCTTCGATATTATGTGAACTGTATATAAAACTGTGCCGAAAACCCTTCTCTCTTCTCCCCCGGGGATGTGCTTACTGGTTGAGACTCCCCTTTCCGTTAAAGTCACCTTAAATTAAGAAAACAGAGGCCGGATAAGTTACAAAGCCGATTGACTCCGCGGGTCACCGGTACGTAGCCCCCTCCTCGATTCGAGTTGTCCGCTCGGGTACACGGTCTAGCACTTTATGAAACCGTAAGATTTTGAACATAGGTCTAGGACGATTATTTGCATCATATTTGACTTAGGGGACTCAACACAGGGGTTGGGTCCGTCTAGGACAGGTGACCCGGTATTTGGTAAAAGACCGAGCATGTTATGTGTTGCATTTTTATTGTCCCTGATCGTTATGCGGACCGGCTGAAATCCTGAGAGTGGAAAAATTATTGAAAAAGAAAAAGAGAGAGAGGAAAATAAGAAAATATGTACCCGGGAAAAATTGAAAATTTGAAAAAAAATAGGTGGAACATTTTTGTTGAAATAATTGGTCAAATAATCTGACCGAACTACGCAGGTTTGATTCTCGCCATTAGGTGGGATACGTAGGCAACCCTTAAACGGGTCCAACCACACTTTTAGAAAAAGACCAAAAAAGATTTTCCTTGCAAATAATCGAGGTGATTGCTATTTTTGGAAATGGCCGAATGTTCCGAAAGGACGCCGGAAGGCTGTTTTGGCAAAAATGGCCACTTCGAAAGTCATTTTTTTCTTTTCTTTTCTTCAGAAAAATTGAAAACTTGCATTGAAAAAGATTTTCCTTTTTTATAAATAAAGTCACTTTAATAAATGTGCAGGACGAGCACGATGATGAATGAACATTTTTCCCTAAATAAAATCCCTTTGGAGCTGAAATTATGGTGGCAGGACATGGGATCCGATGGTCAAGACTGGGTCAAAAAGTACTTAAAAGGCCTTACGGGGTTATTAGACATGATTCCTCGAGGTGATGTGATTAGAGCGTTGGTCACGTTTTGGGATCCGGCACACAACATATTTCATTTCCCAGATTTTGAACTTACCCCAACTTTGGAGGAGATTGCCTTCTACATCGGGAAGACTAAGGTCCCACTAAAAGGAAAATACCCGGTATCTCCGAGGACAGTGACAGTACATCGTTTCCTCGACTCTTTGAAAATTGCCCGGAATGTTCACAATGAAGATCTGGCCAACGGGTTTTATTCTTTAAGCTTTATCTACGATAGGTTTGGACACGTTGGGGGTTTCAACGACCTCACCAACAAGTTATGGTGTAAGTCCAACCGAGCAAAATGGGAGGAACACCGGAGGTTTGCGTTTTTGGTGGCATTTCTCGGAGTTGTTGTATTCCCAAGGAAAGATGGACATATCAACATAAAAGTTGCTGGGGTAGCTACCACACTGATAGTACAAGATAACTGTACTCTGGCCCCAATGATTGTGGCGGACATCTACCGTGCTCTGACTGCGTGTAAAGCGGGGGCCAACTTCTTCGAAGGGTGTAACTTGATCTTGCAAATCTGGCTAATTGAACATCTATGCCACCACCCTTCGTTCTCGAGCTATGGTTCAGCCGAACGGACATGTTTGGAAGAGTTCAATACGAGGACAAAAGAAGTAAAGTTGCCGGAGGGAGTCCAAGGTTGGATTGTGTATCTTCGATCACTAACTGACGGTCAAATCGATTGGACGTATGACCGGTTACCTCTTGACGAGGTGATATACATGCCAACGGAGGGATCGCCATTTTTGATCATGGGTTTGAAGAGTATACAACCTTATGCCCCATACAGAGCCTTGCGACAGTTGGGTCGGTGTCAAATTATTCCAAGGGATTGGGACATCAGTGTGCAAGCTGTGGAGATTGGTCCGGACGGGCAATTCTCGGAAGCAAAAATTCGGCAAATCTGGAATGAGTGCCAAAATCTGAAGATTGATACTTGTGTGCCGAATAGAGCAAAGGGAGAGATATCACCTGGATACTCCACATGGTACCGACGAGGGGTTGAACACGAGCGTCTTTCAAAGAGACCTCACTTGCAAGACCTGATAGAGCAATCCGAGGAGAATCAGAAATGGGTGGCCAAGGAAAAGGAATACAAGGCCAAAATCAGTCTGTTGGAGGATAAATTGAGAAATCTCCATTTCGAAAGTGGTTTACAAGCAGCATCCGATGAGGTGGAGAAGAAACAGCTGAAGAAAGAAAATGATATGTTGAAGGCTCAAATGGCTCAAATGAAAATTGCATCCGAGACCCCAGTTCGCTCAGCTCGGGATGAAAAGTTAATTGAGATTCTCCGGCGCAAAGTAAATGACTATAGCTTCGATTTGGACAAAGCTGAAAAAGAGTTAGTCAGGGCTCGGAAGCAAATGGACAGAGATGCTGAGGAAAGAGCCAAGTTGGTTCGACAACTACAAGACAAGCACGATTTTGAGGTAGCTCAGCTTAGAAAGAAAATAATTTCAGCCACGGTCAAGAGTAACAAGATTATCAAAGATTTTGAAGAAGAGAGAAAACACTGTTACACGACTATGGCTAGATTAGAATTGGAGCTGCAACAAGTGCAAAAAGACAACCAACATACCTTGGATGCTTGCGCTCAACAAATAAGCCGGTTATTGCAAGAAAAGGGGGTCATTAGAGAAAAAATTGTTCGCATTGCCCAATACATCACCCGGAAGACTCAGCTTTGTGAAGATATGTCTCGAAGGACCTTTGTATATGCAGTGAAGTTCTTCGTACAACAAGTCATGGCCGACCTAGATAGGCTCCAAAGGGGATTAGCATATAGGCCCGCGGCAAGGCCGAACGATGCCTCGCGGGCACTAGGTGCATTAATGTACTCATAGGGCATGCATCATCTTTTATATATATATATATATTTTTTTCTTTTAAAAACATCACCTTGTAATCAATATTTTGGATTATCAATGAAAAAATAAGTGTTGTTATCAATTCTTTTGCTTTATGTTATTTCCTTTGAATTCGCTAGGCAAATAAATAGGAACGTAATTATGAAAATGACAAGGAAAAAGAGGGAAAAAGAAAAAGCAAGAAAAGAAAAAAAAAAGAAGAAGAAAGGAAAAACAAGAAAAAGAAAAAGAAAAAGAAAGAGAAAGAAAGGAAAAGAAAAGAAAAGGAAGAAAAGAAAAGAGCGGAAAAGAGAAAAGTGATTGGTCCAAATGGGCAGCGGCCGGGATGATGCATAACGACTCGAGGAAATGTGTTTGTTTTTGAAGTCGTTGCATTTTATTCATGTGCTAACAACTAACGGGTGTTTATGCTTGTGAGTCCAGATTCTTTAGGCAACTGGCATTCTGGCTACCCACCCATACAACACCAGATACAAAAAGATGACGAAAGCTGTGTCCCAGGAAATTGAGGCAACTATTGTGGATCCTGCTCACGAAGAAGAGATTGTGGATGTGGCAGGAATGAAGGAGGAAATATACAAGCTGAGGCAGCAGATGGCCGAGATGTACCAAGCCTGGTCTAGAGGTCAACCACTGCCAGCTTACCCTGCCAACCCCGCATATGTCCCTCCGGCCAACCCCAACCCTGAACCACCTACAATGAACTCATCCTCCACCTACCCCGATTACCCTCACTTTTATGCCTCCACCTCCCAGATACCACCACCTCCAGTCAAACAAGCACCACCTCACGTACCCCAAGTTGCTCCCGTGTATGTGGCACCTTCACCCGCTGCCATGCACAAATCCTCCAGTGAACCGATGTTTCATATACATGATCCTCACTACTACCCTCCAGAGCCAACTTTCCGACAACATGAGTCTCATGCTCCGTTGATTGAAACAAGTGAAGAAAGAATTGCTAAGAGTACCGGGCAGGAAGAGATGGCCAGAAAAGTGAAAAGTCTGGAGAATGCTTTCCGCACTATGCAAGGACTAGGAGGGCAGGTTAGTGTAGCCTACAAAGACTTGTGTCTATTCCCCGAGGTGCAGCTTCCCGTGGGATTCAAGTTGCCAAAATTCGACATGTATAGCGGACACGAGGATCCGATAGCTCATCTCAGAGGATACTGTAGCAAGATGAGAGGTGCGGGAGGTAAAGATAAGTTATTGATGGCGTACTTCAGCCAGAGTCTGAGTGGTTCAGCTTTAGAGTGGTACACTCGACAAGACCATACAAGGTGGTTCGTATGGGATGACCTTGCGCAAGCCTTTGCAAATCACTTTCAGTACAACTTAGAGATCATACCTGACAGGCTATCCCTTACAAAAATGGAGAAGAGGCCAGGGGAAAGCTTTAGAGAATTCGGTTTCAGATGGAGGGAGCAGGCCGCGAGAGTAGATCCACCCATGAAGGAGGGGGAGATGGTGGATTGTTTTCTACAGGCTTTGGAGCCTACATACTACGGTCATATAGTGTCTGCGATTGGGAAGAGTTTTTATGAAGTCGTGAAAATGGGAAGCTTTGTGGAGGAAGGTTTGAAGACAAATAAAATGATGAGTTTTTCGGCCATCAAGGCCACCAATCAAGCTATACAAACTGGAAACGGGGGAGTAATGGGAAAGAAGAAGAAGGAAGAGGTGGCAACTGTAGAGAGCAGGCCATGGAGTCGTAACCCGCATCATCATCCGCCAAGGCCCTACCACCAGCACCCACCAAACCCATCAACCACATATAATCCACCACCACCATCTTACCCGCCAAACCCATACAACACATCAAGCCCATATAACCCACCACCACCACCATACCCACCAACAGTCCCATATTACCACCACCCACAAACTCAAGCCTACTCACCACCACCACCCCATGTGTGGAGAGCCCAAGCTCCGCACAATGTTTACCATACCCAGAACACATACCCAACCTCTAAACCTTACCGAAACCAAAATAGGCCCAGGCCGGACTCTGAGTGGAGAAACAAGGTAAGAAAAACATTCACCCCTCTCGGGGAATCATATACCAGCCTTTATCATAGGTTGAAAGAGTTGGGGATGCTAAGCCCGGTTGCACCTAAAGTTCCAAACCCACCCCCGAAAAACCTTGATCCTTCAGTTAGGTGTGAATATTGTTCGGGAACAGTGGGCCATGATACCGAAAAATGTTGGCATTTGAAGAATGCCATTTAGGATCTCATTGACGATAGGAGAATTGAAGTTCAGGCTCCAGAAGCCCCGAACATTACCCAGAATCCGCTGCCAAATCACCACGAGACACACATGATAGAATTGGTGCATGGTGATAGCAGTCAAAAACCATCTCAGGCTGTGATGATGATAAAGTCAAGTGGCAAGGTAGAGAAGGAAGCTGTGAAAGAGAAAGCGATTGTTGAGAAACCAATAGGAAAGCCAGTAGTGGTGGAAGGTTTGAAAGTGGTAGTGCCAGGCGCAAAGACGATTGTGACTGTGAAAGGCGTAAGTACAAAGCCAGTAATTATAAAGCCGGTAGTGCAAATGCCGGTGGTGAGTACAAAGACTGTGCCTTGGAACTATAACAAGGTAGCAGTGGTTTATAAAGGAAAAGAGATTTCTGGGGAAATTAATGAGACCCATGGACTCACTCGGTCTGGAAGATGCTTTGCTCCATAGGAATTGAGAAAAATGAAAGCAGTAAAAGAGAGCCAATTGAAGAAACCAATGTCTGAAGAGGAAGCGGAGGAATTCCTCAAGAAGATAAAGTCACAAGATTACTTATTAGTTGAGCAGTTGAGGAAGACCCCTGCCCGGATCTCTTTGCTATCTTTGCTAATACACTCAGAAGAGCACAGGAGGGCTCTGATGAAGATTCTAAATGAGGCTCATGTTCCGGAAAAGATTTAAGTTTGCCACTTGGAAAAGATCACCAACAAAATCTTCGAGTCTAATAGGATCACATTCTCTGATAAAGAGTTGCCTGTGGAAGGAACTGAGCACAATAAGGCACTGTACCTTACGGTAAAGAGTGAAGAGTCAGTAGTGACCAGGGTATTGATAGTAAACGGATCAAGCGCTAACATTTGCCCGCTGTCGACTTTGGGGAAGCTAAACATCAGTCCGGACAGAATCTGGAAGAACAGTATAAACGTGAGAGGATTTGACGGCGGGGGTAAAAACACATTGGGAGATATTATTCTGGAGGTGACTATCGGTCCTGTTGATTTCACTATGGAATTCCAGGTGCTCGACATTGCTGTGTCATATAACTTGTTGTTAGGCCGACCCTGGATTCATGCGGCCAAGGCAGTACCTTCTTCTTTACACCAGATGGTCAAGTTTGAGTGGGAACAGCAAGAGATTGTAGTACATGGGGAAGAAAATGCTTGTAATGTGGTGACACCGTTTGATGATACTGATGGGGATAAAGGTCCTTGGGTCTACCAAGTGAGAGATGCTATTGTGGTAAACAGAATTGTTGAAGGGGAGAAGTTGCCAATCCCTATGATGGCACCAACTGCTATGATGGTGGCCAAAGAGATGCTTAGAAACGGATTTGCACCAGGGAAAGGATTGGGCAAAGCATTGCAGGGAGTTATTCAGCCGGTTCAGCTTCCAGAAAACAAAGGTACATTCGGCTTAGGGTTCAAACCCACCTTTGCCGACATCCAGAGAGCCTCAAAAGCCAAAAAGAACTGGACCTTGCCTAAATCCATACCCAAATTATCCGACACCTTCGTCAGGCCTGGTACAAAATATCGGACGTCTGCTGTGACAAAATGCATTGAGACCCAACTTGATGAAGAAATGCCGAGCTTTGAGAAGATGTTTTGGGAGGTGAATATGGTTGAAGCAGGGGAAGGCACAAGCAAAATGGATGTGCAGTTTGTGGGACCTGGAATCATGTTGAACAATTGGGAAGCTACTCCTTTCCCTATCAGGAAGGAGTCTTGGTAGTTAGCTCCAAAATTTCATCATTGCTTTCCCAAAAGTTGTTATTTTTATAGTTTTCCCATCCCCCTCATGAAAAGAAAATCACCATGTATCCCGAACTTTGTTTGTTCTTTTTTTTATCAATGAAATGCAGTTTTCCTTTTCTTCACTTTTGCCTTATTTTTCTTTATTTTTTCTTTTGTACAGTTTTGCATGTGTTGATTCCAATGCCATGTCATGCGTGAAGGATTCTAGACCCAGTTCTGACAATCACGTTACTATACAAGAAATTGAGGAAGATAACGAAATAGAATGTGAGGATGAGGAAGCCCTGGAGGAAATAAGCAAGGACATCAAACAATATGAGGAAAAACCCAAACCGAATCTGAGTGATACGGAATCTGTAAATTTGGGGAGCGAAGATGATGTCCGAGAAACAAAGATTAGTGTACATTTGGAGGCACCCCTCAGGGATGAATTGATAAGGTTGTTACATGAGTTTAAGGACATTTTTGCCTGGTCCTATGATGACATGCCCGGACTTAGCACTGATTTGGTGGTACACAAGTTGCCTATTTATTCCGAATGCCGGCCGGTAAAGCAAAAGCTGAGGAAATTCAAAACGGACATTAGTGTGAAGATAAAAGAAGAGGTGAATAAGCAGTTTGAGGCAAAGGTCATAAGAGTTACCAAGTACCCCACCTGGTTGGCAAATGTTGTGCCGGTCCCGAAGAAAGATGGAAAAACCAGAGTGTGTGTGGACTATAGAGACCTCAACAAAGCCAGTCCGAAGGATGACTTCCCATTGCCAAACATCCACATATTAATAGACAATTGCGCCAAGCATGAAATCGGTTCGTTTGTGGACTGTTATGCCGGTTATCACCAGATCCTGATGGACGAAGAAGACGTTGAGAAAACCGCCTTCATTACACCTTGGGGAACGTACTGTTACAGAGTAATGCCGTTTGGACTGAAGAATGCCGGGGCAACTTACATGAGGGCGATGACCACAATGTTCCACGATATGATGCATCGAGAAATTGAAGTGTATGTGGACGATGTCATCATAAAGTCCAGAAAACAACCTGACCATGTGAGAGATTTGAGGAAGTTTTTCCAAAGACTCCGGAGGTACAATTTAAAGCTCAATCCGGCAAAATGCGCCTTTGGAGTACCTTCAGGGAAATTACTGGGGTTCATAGTGAGTCGGCGAGGTATTGAACTGGATCCATCAAAGATCAAAGCTATTCAAAGTCTACCTCCGCCGAAGAACAAGAAGGAGGTCATGAGTTTACTAGGAAGGTTGAATTACATCAGTCGGTTCATTGCTCAATTGACATCAACGTGTGAGCCGATCTTCAAGTTGTTGAAGAAAGATGCAGCAGTGAAATGGACCGACGAGTGTCAGGAAGCCTTTGACAAGATCAAGGAATATTTGGCCAATCCTCCGGTGTTAGTACCTCCAGAACCAGGGCGACCTTTGATTTTGTATCTGACAGTGCTGGATAACTCCTTCGGTTGTGTACTGGGTCAACATGACGAGACAGGCAAGAAAGAACAAGCCATATATTACCTCAGCAAGAAGTTTACATCCTATGAGGTGAAATACACTCAACTTGAAAGGACTTGTTGTGCGTTGATTTGGGTAGCTCAGAAGTTAAAGCATTATTTGTCAGCATATACCACATACTTGATATCACGACTGGATCCTCTCAAGTACATATTTCAGAAGCCCATGTCTACGGGAAGATTGGCCAAAAGGCAGATTATGCTCACAGAATTTGACATTATCTATGTGACTCGTACGGCAATGAAGGCACAAGCTATTGCAGACTACTTAGCTGAGAATCCGGTGGATGATGAGTATGAACCATTGAAGACGTACTTTCCGGATGAGGAGGCAATGATTGTCGAGGAGATGGAGCAAGATGAGAAACCAGGATGGAAAATGTACTTTGACGGAGCCGTCAACAGCAAGGGCGTTGGTATCGGAGCGGTACTCATTTCAAGTACGGGTCAACACTATCCCGTCACCGCACAGCTCCGATTTTTCTGTACCAACAACATGGCTGAATGTGAGGCGTGCATCTTGGGATTAAGAATGGCAATTGACATGGGTATTCAAGAGATTTTGGTCATGGGTGACTCGGATCTCTTGGTACACCAAATCCAAGGGGAATGGGAGACACGAGATTTGAAATTGATACCATACCGGTATTGTTTGCAATAGTTGTCTCAAAGATTCCAGTCTATAGAGTTCAAGCACATCCCAAGAATGCACAATGAGATTGCGGATGCTTTGGCCACACTGTCCTCTATGTTGCATCATCCAGACAAGACATACATAGATCCGCTCCAGATCCAAGTCCGAGATCAAAATGCTTATTGCTTCGTTGTGGAAGAAGAGTCGGATGGAGAGCCGTGGTATCATGATATTAGAGAATACTTGAAAGCTGGCAAATACCCGGAGCAAGCCACTGGAGACCAGAAGAGAGCCATCATGCGTCTAGCCAATGGATTTTTCCTCAGTGGAGGAGTGGTATACAAAAGAACACCAGATCTGGGTTTATTGCGGTGTGTGGATGCACAACAAGCAGATGAAATCATGATTGAAGTACATGCCGGAGTATGTGGACCCCACATGAGCGGATACGTTTTAGCAAAGAAGATTTTGAGAGCTGGGTATTACTGGCTCACTATGGAGCGTGATTGTATCAGGTATGTAAAGAAATGCCACCAATGCCAGGTACATGGGGATTTGATCCACTCCCCGCCTTATGAGTTGCATACAATGTCAGCACCTTGGACCTTTGTTGCTTGGGGCATGGATGTCATCGGCCCAATAGATCCAGCCGCTTCTAATGGGCACAGGTTCATTCTGGTTGCAATTGATTATTTCACCAAGTGGGTTGAAGCTAAGACATTCAAGGCGGTGACGAAGAAAGAGGTAGTGGACTTTGTGCATGAGAATATTATATGCCGATTCGGAATTCCCAAGGTGATTATCACAGACAATGGAGCCAATTTAAATAGTCATCTCATGGCGGAAGTTTGTGAAAGATTTAAGATCACACACCGCAATTCCACACCTTACAGGCCAAAGGCGAATGGTGCAGTAGAGGCCGCGAATAAGAACATCAAGAAGATTCTTCGAAAAATGGTGGAGGGATCCAGGCAATGGCATGAAAAGCTACCCTTTGCTCTCATGGGTTACCGCACTACGGTGCGTACTTCTATCGGAACCACACCTTATACACTGGTGTATGGAACAGAGGCTGTTATACCCGCAGAAATAGAAATATCGTCATTGCGAATTATAGCCGAATCTGAGATAGATGACGATGAATGGGTAAAGGCCCGGTTAGAACACTTGAATTTGATTGATGAGAAGAGGTTGGCCGCAGTCTGCCATGGGCAGTTGTATCAGCGAAGAATGGCCAGAGCATACAATAAGAAGGTACGACCTCGAAAGTTTGAAGTCAGACAACTCGTATTGAGGCGTATCTTACCGCATTGGGCCGAAGCAAAGGGCAAGTTTGCGCCAAATTGGCAGTGACCATTTGTGGTATCGCGGGTGTTGTCCAATGGGGCATTACATTTAACAGATGTTGAAGGAAAGTGCGTAGAGACTGCTATCAATTCAGATGCAGTCAAAAGATACTATATATGATTTCTTTTCAATTATGTGTTTTGTATTTTGTTGTGATTTTGGAATTGAAATGACGAAGGCATTTTATTCTCTATCCAAACACTTTGTCCGTTGATAACCCCTTTGAGCCTTAATGAATAAATTCTTTCATATCCCTCTCTCGGAATCGCTTTAGTGCAATAAGATCGAAATTGCCAAAATGAAAAAATGAAATGATGAAAAAATGAAAATGAAAAAAA
The DNA here is from genome assembly GCA_032618575.1 of Nicotiana noctiflora. Lineage (NCBI taxonomy): Eukaryota > Viridiplantae > Streptophyta > Magnoliopsida > Solanales > Solanaceae > Nicotiana > Nicotiana noctiflora. The sequence continues at coordinate 4,266 of JASVEL010002314.1, read as the reverse complement.
TAAAAAAATAAAATAAAAAAAAAAAAATGAAAAAAGAAAAAAGAGAAAAAGACAAGAAATCGGGAAAAAGTCAAAAAGAAATCCATCTAACTAATGAAGTTGGATGAACTACGTCTGACTTGATCCCGAAAGGGTACATAGGCAGCCTCTCCGAGGTTCAGTCACAATAAAGAAAAAATCCAAAAATTTCCCACATATTGAAACTGGGGCAGACGTTATGTTTAATAATTCCGAGAGTTGTAAATATTTTTGAACCCTCGTGAAATTTTGAGCCTTTATACCTTTCTTTCTTAACCCATCCAATAGCCACGTTACAGTCCAAAGAAAGACCTTCTAATCGATTCCGAAATGATAACAAATACAACGAAGGAGGAGCGAAGCATCGGATAATACCCGTGGTACAGAAAACAAAATACAAAAAGGAAAAACGAAAAAAATGAAAAATGAGAGAGTCTCATCAGTGAAAACCTTAGCCGGCACTGTGAGACGATTGTGAGGTTGAGAGAAATAAAATGAGAGAGTCTCATCAGTGAAAACCTTAATCGGCACTGCGAGATGATTGTGAGGTTGAGAGAATAAATGAGAGAGTCTTATTGGTGAAAACCTTTCGAGGCACCGTAGGGCGATCGTGAGGACTACCATGAAAAGAGAAAAGGCAACAAAAAATAGTATCGGTTTGGGTTGAAAACAATTCGGAGTCGGAATAATGATTGGAACGAACTGGGTCGGAGTTTAAATACATGGCATGGTCAGTGGAATCAACCAGCAAACGCCCAGATAAGTTCTATCATCTCTCCAAAACACCCTTACCCTCTTTCATTTTTCTGCATTTCATTGTTTACCTTTTGAGAGCTAACTACCAGCTCCTGATAACGAAAATTGAAACAACACTGGGTCAGAAAGAAGGAAGATTTGGGAAGGAAATAAAGAAGCTTGGCAAACACGGCCAAAGAAAAAGAAAACAAAATACAAAAGAGTTAGCAAGCGATAAGTAGTTGAAAGTCATGCAGCATGGGAAAAGCAAAAACAAAGGAAGCAGTAAGAAGTGGGGATGGCAGATGCCAGTTGCCAGCAGTTTATATCTAATAAATTTTGTTTCATGCAGAAAAGGGTTGTCACTAATCACTTTAAAGTGAATGTGACCAATGTGGAAAATTGAAAATACCAAAAAGAGAAAGTTCGCCGAATAAGTGGAGAAATTCACAGGCAAGAGATAATTTGATAAAAGAAAAGACCAAAAAGAGGAAGGTAACATATTTCAAAATCCACCCTCCCCAGTCCTCAGGCTGCGGGAATGTATTTGCATTTGCACGTTTAAATTCTTGTTAGGTGCCCACCTTCTAATACGGGAATACTTTTTCTGCATCGCATTGCACGTTTAAATTCTGTTAGGTGCCCGCCTTCGAATACGGGAATACTTTTCTGCATTTGCATTGCACGTTTAAATTCTGTTAGGTGCCCACCTTCTAATACGGGAATACTTTTTCTGCATTCGCATTGCATGTTTAAATTCTGTTAGGTGCCCACCTTCAAATACGGGAATATTTTCTGCATCGCATTTCATGTTTAAATTCTGTTCGGTGCCCACCTTCAAATACAGAAATATTTTCTGCATCGCATTTCATGTTTAAATTCTGTTAGGTCGCACCTTCAAATACGGGAATATTTTTCTGCATCGCATTGCACGTTTAAATTCTGTTAGGTGCCCACCTTCTAATACGGGAATACTTTTCTGCATCGCATTGCACGTTTAAATTCTGTTAGGTGCCCACCTTCTAATACGGGAATACTTTCTGCATTTGCATTGCACGTTTAAATTCTGTTAGGTGCCCACCTTCAAATACGGGAATACTTTTCCGCATTTGCATTGCATGTTTAAATTCTGTTAGGTGCCCACCTTCTAATACGGGAATACTTTTATGCATTTGCATTGCACGTTTAAATTCTGTTAGGTGCCCACCTTCAAATACGGGAATATTTTCTGCGCATCGCATTGCACGTTTAAATTTCGTTAGGTGCCCACCTTCAAATACGGGAATACTTTTCTGCATCGCATTGCACGTTTAAATTCAGTTAGGTGCCCACCTTCAAATACGGGAATATTTTCTGCATCGCATTGCACGTTTAAATTCTGTTAGGTGCCCACCTTCTAATACGGGAATACTTTTTGCATTCGCATTGCACGTTTAATTTATGTTAGGTGCCCATCTTCTAATACGGGAATATTTTCTGCATCGCATTGCACGTTTAAATTCTGTTAGGTGCCCACCTTCTAATACGGGAATATTTTCTGCATCGCATTGCACGTTTAAATTCTGTTAGGCGCCCACCTTCAAATACGGGAATATTTTCTGCATTCGCATTGCACGTTTAAATTCCGTTAGGCGCCCACCTTCAAATACGGGAATACATTTCTGCACATCATGGTTTATACAGTTAAAAGCCCACACTGGGGCAGAAAAGAAAAAAAGGTAGTTTGTTGTTTTGTTTTGAGCAGGTTCAACTCGAGATCAAGAAATACCAGTGAAAATCAAAAAAAAGGGGGGGAAAAAAGAAAATCAACAACAAAGAGAGTCAGCATCAAAGAAAATCAACAAAAAAGAGAGTTAGCATCAAAGAAAATCAGCAAAAGAAAGAGAGTCTGCATCACCGGAAAGGGAAGAAGAGCAAAAGCTAGATTAGGAAACAATTGTAATTGTAGGATCCTAGCTTAGAATAGCTTCTTCATTTTACATTCCCCCCCCCCCCCGGTGTAATAAGGAGTAAGTCAGCAGGTCTCAACAGTGTCAATGCAACAGTGAGTCTGGTAGTTTTAAACTGCCGGACCTTCCCGAACTACACTGACCTGATTCCTGTTTAGCCCAGGATATGTAGGCAACCTCTAAAGCAGGGTGCGGTCAAAAGGTTTTCAAAAATGCTTTCACGGAATGTGCCAATGTGCAAAAATCTCTCATTATTGCTCACTTGTCTTTGCACTGAAACTCTTCGTGTGGGGCAGCTGTGAGCACATGATTTTTGCACCGAGCAATTAATTCCAAAATTAAAATAAGTATGTTTTGAGTGAAATTACTTGCTTTGTTTGGAATTAGCTATATTTTTGTGTTTGAATAAGTAGAAATTAGAAGAAAATAAAAAAAAATAGGCTAGGTAATTAATTTGTTAGTTTAATTAGTTAGATTTTAAGAAAATTAGCAAAAAGTAGTGTTAAGTAGTGGAAATTAGGGAAAAATAGTAGAAAATTGCCAAAAATACTAAATAATTAGAGTAAGTAGGAAATTAAGTTTTTATAATATTCCATAAAAGAAAAGAAAAAAATAAAAGAAAACACATAAAAAATAATTAAATATCGGAAAATACAAAATATATATAGGTATAATAAACTGGGCCAATTGAGATCCAATTGTTTGGCCCAGTGCATTGGCCCATCGAATTGGCCCGTCTGATTCCCGCGAGATTTAATCTCCACCGTTCAACAGGCTGAATCCAACGGTGGAGATATTTTGGTTGAATTAATTAGTTAATTAAATAAGTGGATTAATCTTAGCCGTTCAGTTGAGGTGATCTAACGGATGATGGCTTAAGGCCTCATATGCCCCCTAAACGGGGTCGTTTTAGTAACGTCTCTTCTGAGCCGTTGATCTTCACCAATCCAACGGCCCAGATTACCTAAGATGGACGGCCTATAAAAGGCCCTTGTCTGAATGAGACGGCCATTCTCTTCAAACCCTAAACGAGCCGCCCCCTCTTCTCTCATCTTCTTCATTGCTTTCATCCAGAGCACCTTAAACGGCCATGGCGGCCACCACTCCACGGTGGTCGCCGGCCACCCCCAACCCCTCTCCTCTCTCTTCTCCTTCTCCTTCTTCTTTTTCACCGCCTGAAACCCTAAAATAAACTCCTCTCCCAGAACTCCGGTCACCGAAATCTACGCCGGTGACCACCAAACAACGAGGATCCACTTCAAACCAATGGCAATCGGACCGCCTTGGTCCGATCTACCCAACCCTACCGCTCACTCCCTTCAAATATACCCGTAGCTCCTCGAATATTCCAAAGAAGGTCGTCGGAACCCTAACTCCGGCGACCCCCAAAAATTAAACTACCCAAAGACCATGTCTTTTACCATCCCCAAACACCCCCACAAACTCAGAGACCCAAAAGGCTTCGTCTTGAAGCCAAACAGTCGAAAACAGAAAGAAATTCAGAAAAAGAGATTAAAAAAAGAGAATAAAGAAGAAAAGCTCGTGAGAGAGTGAAGAAAATAAA
>JASVEL010002313.1:0-83040 GCA_032618575.1 Nicotiana noctiflora | reverse complement strand
TTTTATTTAATCGGCCTTTTTCCCTTATTAACATAGTATTACACCTTTTCCCCAACCTAAAATGTTCTTTCCCTTCGCTTTTACCCTTCTACCCCCACTTTTAATTGGTATTCACTGCACTACCCTTTTATTATGCCTGAAATACCCTTAACCCCTTAAGTATTTTACCATAGGCGAAATACATAAACGAACCATTTAAGTTTTCCTCAACGGTCAGTCAGACACCTCAACTAAACCCTTTACCATTTAGACACTTCAAGTGTTCATTAATCAGATCAAATAAACACCCAAGTGCAACAAAGCATACACATGAAATACACTCGCTAATGAAGTGTCAAATTATCCAATTAATGAATGACACATGTATTTTTTAACTATAAACTTGACACATATGATCAACATAAAATGAAAATGCATTTAACAAATTAAAAATTTATTTTCGCTAACTTTTTGCCCAAAAAACGTAAACCGTCCTCACTTCCCCCCAACCCCAAACCAACTTCATCTTCTTCACCCCACCAAAAACCAGTGCCACCCCACCCCCTCCTCCCCCCATTCATCATATTTTTTCTTCCACCCAAAACCAGCGCCACCCCACCCCCTTCATCTTCTTCCTATTCCTTCAAACCAGCACACCCATCTCTCCCCGAAAAATTACTCTCCGAGTAAATCTCCGCCGGAAAATTACTTCTCTTTCTTTTCCCCTATATATATACGAACAACAGCAAAAGAAAAGAACAACAACGGAAATTACATAAAAAAGGCGGATTCATTTTAGTAGAATTTAGTAAGTAAAATGTCACGACCCAAACCCTGGTCATGATGGCGCCCCACACAATGCTAGGCAAGCCCGACCATATTATCCCTTAAACCAGCCAGTTATTAATAAAATTAAACTTAAACAGTAAATGATCATATCAGGTGATAAACGAAATATAAAAAAACATACAAAATACGGTCCCATCCATATCGTGGTGTCACGAGACTGAGCCTCTACAGAATAGCATCCTAATACAACCAAGTCTAGGCAAATAGGAAATCAACAAGATGATAAAGAAGGAGAAAACAAGCTCTGCGGATGCTGGCAGCTACCTCGTAATCTCCGCAAAAGTAGAAAAGGATCAGCAGCTACAATGTCTCAACTGCTCTCGGGCACCTGTGGATCTGCACAGAAAGTGCAGGGGAGTGGGGTGAGTATATTTCAACTCAGTGAGTAATAATAATAAATAATAACTGAAGGTAAGAACTCCTGTGCTATCACTTAGCAGTTCTAAGGCAACCCTCACAGGTACGTCGTCACTATAGTAGTATTCTAACCTCCAATCTACGTTTATCTCTACAAGATTCTACACTGAACCAACCCTCATTCGTACCCCTACGGTGTACGGCCATTTCAATATATAAAGACACATACCTATGTCTATAATGTATAAGTAATTAGGTAGATAGTAGGATATGATTAAGTATAATGTTGCGGCGTGCAGCCCGCTCCAATACATATACCGCTGCGGCACGCAGCCAGCTCCATTTAACGTCGACGGCGCTCACTGGGGGTGTATACGGACTTCGGAGGGGCTCTCTAGCCCCAAGCACTATAATACTGCGGCGTGCAGCACGATCCACACAAATATTACTGCGGCGTAGGCCCAAGTGCTATGATACTGCGGTGTGCAGCCCGATCCAATATATATCTATACATATATAACTATACTGCTACGGCGTGTAGCCCGATCCCATGATATACACCAGCGCTCACTGAGAATGTGTGCAGACACAGTCACCGAAGGAGCTCTTACAACCCAAGCGCAATAATACTGCGGCGTGCAGTCCGTCCCACATGTATATTATAGGTATATGACATGTATATTACTGCGGCGTGCAGTCCGATCCAATATGTATACTGCTGCGGCGTGCAGCCCGATCCAATATAGGTATATATATATATAGTACCTCATAATAGGTCCTCGACCCTATCCCAGTCAATATGTGCTTGGCCTCTCAGGCCCAATATAATATATCACAGTGGGTCCTGGACCCTGTCTCAGTCAATATAGACTTGGCCTTTCAGGCCCACTCAGCTAGGACAGGGAATTCCACCCTAGATAATCTCTCTTAATGTACACATCTAGTACGGGCTCATATTATGCTATACAGCTAGAGCTACGGCTGAGTGTATGTTTCCAACATGATATAAGGGTCACCTAGCTCTATAGGTTCCCTAATGCTCTACGGATCGGCACAAGGCCCCAAACATGGCTATTAGCCCAATTGTACAGTTATAATCTCATTAGCAGTCATACAACACATTATTCTATTAGCCGGGAAGGACTAAGTCCGAACCCCCAATCACAATGTCACCACGCCCGTCATAGAACGCGTGTGCCATCTCAATATAGCACTGTGAAGTGCTAGTACGGGGTTTCAAACCCTCAGTACATTGTTTACTACTACCACTCACCTCGAACCGGTAGAGGCTTCAATCCGCCTTACGCTTGCCTCGCAAATCAACCTCCTCGGATGCCAAATCTGCTCAAAATCGTAGAGAATGCATCAATATATGCTAATTTCACGAAATTCATTCGAAATAACCCAATTTATATCAAAACCCACAAGTTGTCGAAACCCGATTTTTGGTGCGCTTCTCGAAAAATTATAAAAGTTATATATTCGGAACCCTCGTCTCAATACGAGTCTGGGCATATAAAATTTACCAAAATCGGACTCCATTTGCCCACTCAAATCAGTGTTTTTCTTTAATTTAGGCCTAGGGCTCAAACCCACCTTTAATCTTCCATTTACAGGGATTTAACCAAAGATTTCATGATAAAAACGCGTAAAGGAACCATAAAACTCACCTCCGACGATAACCCGGTGATCTCCTAGAAATTTCTCGCCCAAATCGCCCAATTCGCCTCCAAGAACCGAGCCCCAAATGTTTTGCAACTTATGAAATTTTAATTCGTCTGTTATTTTTAACACAGGCGCGATTTCCGCTTCTGCGGACCAAAATCCGCCTCTGCGAGGTCGCCTCTGCGACCAAATGGTCGCTTCTGCGAAAACACTCCTAGCCGCCCAGCTCCGCTTCTGCGGCCCAGGTCTCGCTCCTGCGAGACCGCTCCTGCGAATCCCCTTCCGCTCCTGCGAGCCTTACCGCTTCTACGCATCAGAGTCCGCTCCTGCGGACTCGCTTAGGCGACAAGTCTTCCGCTTCTGTGGATCCTCCCATAACGAGCCCAGACCGCTTCTGCGGTCTTTCCTTCCGCACCTGCGGTGCCACCCTTGCGGACCAGGATCCGCCTCGGCGAACCCCAGCGCTTCTGCGCTCATTTTCCGCTCCTGCGGGCTCGCTCCTGCACCCCCATTTCCGCAGGAGCGAAAACAACAGAACCAGAACTCTTCAAACCTGCAATTTCCATGTTTTTCTCCCGATTAACCATCCGAAAACACCCCGAGGCCCCCGGGACCTCATCCAAACACACCAACACATCTTAATACCTTATTCGAACTTGTTCTAATCCTCAAAACACGTCTAATAACATCAAAACCCATAATTCACATCGAATTCAAGCCTAAATTCCTTAAAACATTCCGAATTACACAATCAATCAAAAACCCGACTAAACGACGTCCGAATGACCTGAAATTTTGCAAGCACATCCAAAATCACCTAACGGAGCTACTGCAACTGTCGAATTCCATTCCGACCCCCGGATCAAAATCTCACCTACCGTTCGGATTTCGCCAAAATTCAACCTTAGCCAATTCAAGCCTATTTCTACACCGGCCTCCAAATTCAATTCCGATCGCTCCCCTAAGTCACAAATCACCTCCCGGAACTAACCGAATCATCAGAATTCGATTCCGAGCTCTCTAACTAAATAGTCAACTCCGGGTTGACTTTCCTTATTCAAGTTTCCTTCAAAAGGGCTATATGCCTCATTTTCAATTCAATTCACTCCTAAATTCCCCGATAGACTCCAACACTGATATAAAAGCATGAATTATGTAATTACAACATAACGGGGTGGTAATTACCGTGACGACGGGCCGGGTCGTCACATTCTCCCCTTCTTAAGCAAACGCTCGTCCTCGAGCGGGTCAAGAAACATACCTGAAGTCTCAAATAGCTGAGGGTATCTGCTCCGCATCTCCCGCTCAACCTCCCAAGTAGCCTCCTCTACGGGTCGACCTCTCCACTGAACCTTAACTGATGCAATCTCCTTTCGACCTCAACTTCCTTACTTGGCGACCCAAAATAGCAATAGGCTCCACATCATAGGATAGATCACCATCAAGCTGAATGGTACTGAAGTCTAATACATGGGACGGATCTCCGATGTACTTCCGGAGCATGGACACATGGAATACTGGATGAACGCTGGATAAGCTGGGTGGCAAGGCTAACTCATATGCCACCTCTCCAACTCTCCTGAGTATCTCAAAAGGACCAATGTACCTGGGACTCAACTTCCCTTTTCTTCCCGAACCTCATGACACCCTTCATGGGCGAAACCTTCAGCAATACCCTATCACCAACCATGAAAGACAACTCTCGAACCCTACGATCCGCATAACTCTTCTGGCGAGACTGTGCTGTGTGAAGCCTCTCCTGGATCAACTTTTCTCTATCCAGAGCATCCTAGACTAACTCAGTCCCTATCAATCTATCCTCACCAGGCTCAAACCATCCGACGGGAGATCTACACCGTCTTCCATACAATGCCTCGTACGGGGCCATCTGAATACTCGACTGGTAGCTGTTGTTGTAGGCAAACTCAGCAAGTGGCAAAAACTCATCCCATGAACCACCAAAGTCAATCACACATGCCCGCAACATATCCTCGAGGATCTGAATAGTGCGCTCAGAATGTCCGTCTGTCTGGGGGTGAAATGCGGTGCTCAACTCAACCCGCATGCCCATCTCTCGCTGAAATGCTCTCCAAAACTGAGAAGTGAACTGAGTGCCTCTGTCAGATATAATAGACACTGGGACCCCATGTAACCTGACAATCTCCCGAATAAAGATCGTCGCCAACCGCTTCGATGAGTAAGTAGTACAAGCTGGGATGAAATGTGCGGACTTGGTCAGCCGATCAACAATCACCCATACAGAATCAAACTTCCTCGCTGTCCGAGGAAGCCGAGTAACAAAATCCATGGTGATCCTCTCCCATTTCCACTCGGGAATAACCATACGCTAAAGAACACCGCCCGGTCTCTGATGCTCATATTTGACCTGCTGGCAATTGAGGCACTTAGCTACATGCCTAACAATATCCATCTTCATTCTCCTCCACCAGTAGTGCTGTCTCAAGTCTTGGTACATCTTTGCGGCACCTAGGTGAATAGAGTACCGTGAACTGTGTGCCTCCTCAAGTATCAACTCCCGCAAACCATCAACATTGGGCACGCATATACGGCCCTGCATCCTCAGAACACCATCACTGTCGATAGTCACATCTCTAACATCATTATGCTGCACTCTGTCCTTAAGGACAAGCAAATGTGGGTCATCATACTGTCGCTCCCCGATGCGATCATATAAGGAAGATCGAGAAACAACACAAGCCAACACCCGACTCGGCTCCGAAATATCTAATCTCACTAGCCGATTGGCTAGAGCCCGAACATCATAAGCAAATGGCCTCTCCCCAACTGGGATGAAAGCTAAGCTGCCCATGCTAACTGCCTTCCGACTCAAGGCATCGGCCACCACATTGGCCTTCCCCGGATGATACAAAATAGTGATGTCATAATCCTTAAGCAACTCCAACCACCTCCGCTGTCTCAAATTAAGGTCCTTCTGTCTGAATAAGTGTTGAAGGCTGCGATGATCCGTGAACACCTCACAGGAGACACCATACAGGTAATGCCTCCAAATCTTCAAAGCATGAACTATGGCTGCTAGCTCCAAATCATGAACAGGGTAGTTCTTCTCGTGGGGCTTCAACTGACGAGAAGCATAAGCAATGACCCTACCCTCCTGCATCAACACACAACCAATGCCAACTCCCGAGGCATCACAATATACAGTATAAGAATCTGAAGCTGTCGGTAGAATCAAGACTGGTGCTGTGGTCAGTGCTGTCTTGAGCTTCTGAAAGCTCTCCTCGCACTCCTCGGACCATAAGAAAGGAACACCCTTCTGAGTCAATCTAGTCAAGGGTGAAGCACGAATCGACGATAATACCCTGCCAATCCCTGAAAGCTATGGATCTCAGTAACTGAGGTCGGTCAGGGCCAACTCTGCACTGCCTCGACCTTCCTCGGATCTACCTGAATACCATCACGGGACACCACATGCCCTAAGAATGCCACGGACTCAAGCCAGAACTCACATTTGGAGAACTTGGCATACAGCTTCTCCTCTCTCAATCTCTGCAACACAATACTCAAGTGTCGAGCATGCTCCTCCTGGCTACGAGAGTAGACCAGTATGTCATCAATGAATACGATCACAAATGAATCAAGATAGGGCCTGAACACACTGTTCATCAGATGCATAAATGCTGCTGGGGCATTGGTCAACCCAAAAGACATCACAAGGAACTCATAGTGACCATATCTGGTCCTGAATGCAGTCTTCATAATGTCGGACTCTCTAATCTTCAGTTGATGGTAGCCCGAACGAAGATCAATCTTCGAGAACACCCTAGCTCCCTGGAGCTGATCAAATAAATCATCAATACGAGGCAGAGGATACTTATTCTTCACTGTTACTTTGTTTAGCTGCCTGTAGTCAATACACATCCTCATGGATCCGTCCTTCTTCTTAACAAACAGGACCGGTGCACCCCACGGCGACACACTCGGCCGAATAAACCCCTTATCTAGGAGTTCCTGGAGCTGCTCCTTCAATTCCTTCAACTCAGCTGGTGCCATCCGATACGGAGGAATGGAAATAGGCTGAGTGCCTAGCACCAAATCGATACCAAAATCAATGTCCCTGTCCGGCGGCATGCCCGGCAGGTCTGAGGGAAACACATCAGGAAAGTCTCGCACAATGGGAATAGAATCAATACTGGGAGTCCGGGCCTCGACCTCCCGCACAAATGCTAAATAAGAGAGACATCCCTTCCCAACCATTCGTTGGGCCTTGAGGAAAGATATTACCTCGCTAGGTACATACTCAGTCGTGCCTCGCCACTCGATCCTCTGAATGCCCGGCATAGCCAAGGTGACTGTCTTAGCATGACAATCCAGAATAGCATGACATGGAGATAGCCAGTCCATGCCCAATATAACATCAAAATCAATCATGCTGAGAAGCAACAGGTCTACTCGGGTCTCCAGACCTCCAATAGTGACCAGACAGGACCGGTATACGTGGTCCACAACAATAGTATCCCCTACCGGGGTAGATACGTGCACCGGCAGCTCAAGACTCCCTCGGGTCGTGCCCAAATGAGGAGCAAAATATGTAGACACATAAGAATAAGTAGAACCGGGATCAAACAATACCGAGGCATCTCTGTGGCAGACTGAAATAATACCTGTAATGACAGCATCAGAAGCAACGACCTCAGATCGGCCCTGAAAAGCATAGCATCTAGCCTGTCCGCCTGATCGGCCTCCCCCTCGAGAGCGACCCCTATCTGTCTGACCCTCACCCCTAGTTGGTGGGGCGGGTGCTGAAGTAGAAGGACCAGATGACGAGGGCTGCCCCCTCTGCTGATAAGATCTGGAAACAAGACGGGGACACTCCCTACGGTGGTGCCCAAACTCTCCGCACTCGTAGCAACTCCCCGGTGCCGGGTACTGAGACTGATAAGGACCTCTGGCGCTGGAGTGGCCAGCTGATGAACTAGGCCGAGATGAACCCCGAGCGGATGGGGCCTGTGAAGAACTCTGAGCTGGCATGGCACTGAGAGCTGGCTGGCTCTGGTGCGAACCCTGATAATCCTGTCTAGGAGACCATCTGCGACGATCTGAGCGACCCGACTGCGAAGACCTGAAAGAGCGACCTCGGCTCTGCTGACTCTGGCCTCTGGTCTGAGTGCCACTGGAACTAGCTGCTCCTCGAGGCCTCTTGGCCTCTCTCTCATCCCGCTCCTTGCGACGATCGGTCTCTATGTCGCGAGCAATATCCACAGCATCCTCAAATGTACGACTCAAAACCCTCTCCCGAGTCATCGGAATACGAATGGGATAAATGAGGCCATCCACGAAGCGCCCAATCCTCTCTCTGTCGGAATGAACCAACCACGGTGCATATCTGGACAACTCTGTAAACCTGATCTCATACTCTGACACTGACATGTCCCCCTGACGGAGACCCTCAAACTGCCTACGCATCTCCTCTCTCTGAGATCGAGGCACCCATTTCTCCAAGAACATAGTGGAGAACTCCGGCCATGATAGTGGTGCTGCTCCGGCTGGCCTGCGGCGCTCATAAGCCTCCCACCAAGCGAAGGCCGGTCCCTGAAACTGAAAGGTAGTGAAAGATACCCCACTGGACTCCAATATCCCTGCCGTACGAAGCATCCGACGGCACTTATCCAGAAAACCTTGGGCGTCCTCGCCCGGAGCACCAGTGAACACTGGAGGAGATAACCCGGTGAACCTCTCGAGACGACGCTGCTCATCGTCTGTCATAGCTGGGACCCTGTCCCCCTGAATCTGATCTGCTGGCTGAACCAGAACTACAGGCTGAACTGGAGGAGCCTCTGGTGTCTGTATGCCCTGCACTGCCGGCTCTGGAGTGCGTACTGCGGGGGTCTGATGACCACCCCCGATCCCCGATGCAGCTGCTGCAGTAGTAACTGAAACCGCCTGTGCTAGGCCAGTGCAGACTGCTAGTATCTGAGCCAGGGTCTCCTGTAGACCCATAATGACAATAGGCACAGCTGGTGCCCGATCTGGTGCTGCTGGCACCACTGCAACTGGGGGCTGTGGGTCAGCTGGCACTGCCTCAGCTGCCTAACTCCGCCACGACCACGACCGCGTCCACGGCCTCTAGCAGGTGGTAGTGGTGGTCGTCCTCCACGTCCGGATGATCGAGTTCTCGCCATCTGCGAGAGAATAGAATGTCAAAGTTCAGCTCAAGTCAAAAGTAATCGCACGACAAGAATTCCAAGAATTGAAACTTTTCCTAAATAGGTTTTCAGCCTCCCGAGGATAAGTACAGGCGTCCCCGCACCGATCCACGAGACTCTACCAACCGGCTCATGACTCGCGAGACCTGTTAACCTAGGCTCTGATACCAACTTGTCACGACCCAAACCCCGGTCGTGATGGCGCCCAACACAATGCTAGGCAAGCCCGACCATATTATCCCTTAAACCAGCCAGTTATTAATTCAGATTAATCAAATTAAACTTAAACATCAAATGATCATATCAGATGATAAGCGAGATAGTAAAAGCATACAAAATACGGTCCCAACCGTATCGTGGTATCACGAGACTGAGCCTCTACAGAATAGCATCCTAATACAAACAAGTCTAGGCAAATAGGAAATCAACAAGATGATAAAGAAGGAGAAACAGGCTCTGCGGACGCTGGCAGCTACCTCGTAATCTCCGCAAAAGTAGACAAGGATCGGCAGCTACAATGTCTCAACTGCTCTCGGGCACCTGTGGATCTGCACAGAAAGTGCAGGGGAGTGGGGTGAGTATATTTCAACTCAGGTGAGTAACAATAATAAATAATAACTGAAGGTAAGAACTCCTGTGCTATCACTTAGCAGTTCTAAGGTAACCCTCATAGGTACGTCGTCCCTATAGTAGTATTCTAACCTCCAATCTACGTTTATCTCTACAAGATTCTACACTGAACCAACCCTCATTCGTACCCCTACGGTGTACGGCCATCTCAACATATAAAGACACATACCTATGTCTATAATGTATAAGTAATTAGGTAGATAGTAGGATATGATTAAGTATAATGCTGCGGCGTGCAGCCTGCTCCAATACATATACCGCTGCAGCCCGCTCCATTTAACATCGACGGCGCTCACTGGGGGTGTATACAGACTTCGGAGGGGCTCCCTAGGCCCAAGCACTATTATACTACGGCGTGTAGCCCGATCCACACATGTATTACTGCGGCGTGCAGTCCGATCCAATATGTATACTGCTGCGGCGTGCAGCCCGATCCAATATATGTATGAATATATATTTATACTGCTGCGACGCGCAGCCCGATCCCATAATATACACCAATGCTCACAGAGAATGTGTGCAGACTCAGACTCCGAAGGGGCTCCTACAGCCCAAACGCAATAATACTGCGGCGTGCAGTCCGTCCCACATGTATATTACATGTATATTACTGCGGCGTGCAGTCCGATCCAATATATATACTGCTGCGGCGTGCGGCCCGATCCAATATAGGTATATATATATAATACCTCATAATGGGTCCTTGACCCTTTCCCAGTCACTATGTGCTTGGCCTCTCAGGCCCAATATAATATATCACAGTGGGTCCTGGACCCTCTCTCAGTCAATATAGACTTGGCCTTTCAGGCCCACTCAGCTAGGACAGGGAATTCCACCCTAGATAATCTCTCTCGATGTACACATCTAGTACGGGCTCATATTATGCTATACAGCTAGAGCTACGGCCGAGTGTATGTTTCCAACATGATATAAGGGTCACCTAGCTCTATAGGTTCCCTAATGCTCTACAGATCGGCACAAGGCCCCAAACATGGCTATTAGCCCAATTGTACAGTTATAGTCTCAGTAACAGTCATACAACACAGTATTCTATTAGCCGGGAAGGACTAAGTCCGAACCCCCAATCACAATGTCACCACACCCGTCATAGAACGCGTGTCCCATCTCAATATAGCACTGTGAAGTGCTAGTACGGGGTTTCAAACCCTCAGTATATTGTTTACTACTACCACTCACCTCGAACCGGTAGAGGCTTCAATCCGCCTTACGCTTGCCTCGCAAATCAACCTCGGATGCCAAATCTGCTCAAAATCATAGTGAATGCATCAATATATGCTAATTTCACGAAATTCATTCGAAATAACCCAATTTATATCAAAACCCACAAGTTGTCAAAACCCGACTTTTGGTACGCTTCTCGAAAAATTATAAAAGTTATATATTCGGAACCCTCGTCTCAATACGAGTCTGGGCATATAAAATTTACCAAAATCGGACTCCATTTGCCCACTCAAATTAGTGTTTTTATTTAATTTAGGCCTAGGGCTCAAACCCACCTTTAATCTTCCATTTACAGGGATTTAACCAAGGATTTCATGATAAAAACGCGTAAAGGAACCATAAAACTCACCTCCAACGATAACCCGGTGATCTCCCAGAAATTTCTCGCCCAAATCGCCCAATTCGCCTCCAAGAACCGAGCCCCAAATGTTTTGCAACTTATGAAATTTTAACTTGTCTGTTATTTTTAACACAGGCGCGACTTCCGCTTCTGCGGACCAAAATCCGCCTCTGCGAGGCCGCCTCTGCGACCAAATGGTCGCTTCTGCGAAAACACTCCTAGCCGCCCAGCTCCGCTTCTGCGGCCCAGGTCTCGCTCCTGCGAGACCGCTCCTGCGAATCCCCTTCCGCTCCTGCGAGCCTTACCGCTTCTGCGCATCAGAGTCCGCTCCTGCGGACTCGCTTAGGCGACCAGTCTTCTGCTTCTGCGGATCCTCCCATAACGAGCCCGGACCGCTTCTGCGGTCTTTCCTTCCGCACCTGCGGTGCCGCCCTTGCGGACCAGGATCCGCCTCGGCGAACCCCAGCGCTTCTGCGCTCATTTTCCGCTCATGCGGGCTCACTCCTGCGCCCCCATTTCCGCAGGAGCGAAAACAACAGAACCAAAACTCTTCAAACCTGCAATTTCCATGTTTTTCTCCCGATTAACCATCCGAAAACACCCCGAGGCCCCCGGGACCTCATCCAAACACACCAACACATCTTAATACCTTATTCGAACTTGTTCCAATCCTCAAAACATGTCTAATAACATCAAAACCCATAATTCACATCGAATTCAAGCCTAAATTCCTTAAAACATTCCGAATTACACAATCAATCAAAAACCCGACTAAACGACGTCCGAATGACTTGAAATTTTGCAGGCACATCCAAAATCACCTAACGGAGCTACTGCAACTGTCGGAATTCCATTCCGACCCCAGATCAAAATCTCACCTACCGTTCGGATTTCGCCAAAATTCAACCTTAGCCAATTCAAGCCTATTTCTACACCGGCCTCCAAATTCAATTCCGATCGCTCCCCTAAGTCACAAATCACCTCCCGGAACTAACCGAATCATCAGAATTCGATTCTGAGCTCTCTAACTAAAACTCCGGGTTGACTTTCGTTATTCAAGTTTCCTTCAAAAAGGCTATATGCCTCATTTTCAATTCAATTCACTCCTAACTTCCCCGATAGACTCTAACACTGATGTAAAAGCATGAATTATGTAATTACAACATAACGGGGTGGTAATTACCGTGACGACGGGCCGGGTCGTCACATAAAAAACCAACATCAACATGGCTCATGAATCTAAGAAATCATTATTGGATCAACACAAGGAGAAGCATTTCACTGCTGGCGAAATCGTCCGGGATATAATCATCAAAGTTTTCTATGGAATAACAGTGTCGTTTGCATTAGGCGGGGTTATCAAAATAAAAAAGTGAAATTAATTGTTGAGGTATTGCTGCTGGTTGCAGCGGGTGCCATCTCCATGCGGTTGCAATACAAAAATTTGGGAAGAAGTGAAATTAATGCGTGGAAAATAAAATATAATGGGACCCATATAAAATAAAGTTAAATTTAAAATAAAAAAGAAAAACCCACAATTTTGAGGATTTCACGCGCTTAGAATGAAGTGTAAAGTAGACACTTTGCCATGTCAACTTGAAGGGTTTGCGAGGTCGCACTTTAGTGAAGAAGAAATGTCTAAATGTTAAAGAGTTTAGTTGAGGTGTCTGACTGACCGTTGCGGACAACTTGGAAGGGTCGTTTATGTATTTCGCCTTTACCATAAGACCAAATAGTATTCTCACGTCTGCCCTTATTCCCTTAGGATTATTACCAATGAACCAAATGATATTCCCCAAACTAATCGTAATTCATCATTTCAATTACCCTTCTACCCGTAATACCCTTAAACCCCAACCATAACCAAATGCATTTATTAAAAATAATCATAACAAAATTATTCTGATAATCAGAATCCTAGACCTCAACTAGTTATTAGAATTAATTGATTTTCTTCTTAATTGTCAATTAATAGCTATAACCAAATCGAATCTAAGTAATCAATTAACAAAATTCAGAAACCAATCAAATAATAAAGAATCCGACTATTCAATTAAAAGAAAAGCCCTAATTACTAATCAAATTATCAAACAATCTAAACCTAAAAAGTAGGTCTAACAGTATACTTATTCAAACAAAAATGAAAGATTAAAATACTATATAATTTTTATCACGAATTAAAAATAAAAATAAAATCATAAACATGCAAGTAAACAGAAGTAAAATAATAAAAAGGAAACATAAAAACTTAGCTTTCTTGTTTTCCTTTCTTCTTTCTTTTCTTTTCCTCTATTCCTTTTTAGTTTGAATGCTTCCCAGGACTTTAAACGTCTTGGATATCATTTTCTTGGACTCTCGAACTTCTGGCAGACTTTTGGATCTTATTTTGAATTTTTCGTGGGCTTTAAGGTTTGAAAGCTTTAAAACAAGGTTAAGGATGGTCACAGGGTGATTTTAGGTCGATCTTGATGAAGTAGTGTTCATCATAGTAGGGTTCTGACGTAACTTAAATCGATATTCGAGAAGAATCCGACTTGTTTGAGGAAAAAGAGTTAGAGGGGTAGAAAGAGAAAGTCTAGGTGGTTCTGGAGTGTTAAGGGTGAAGGCAGAAGCCAAAATTGTGTTCACCGGAGTAGGGTTCCTACAACACTTGGATGAACATTCGAGAAGATACAACCTGTTTCGAAGGAAACTAATTATCGGTGGTGGAAGAGGAGGCTTAGATCTTTTTTTGGTGTTAATGGTGACGGAAATAGTGTAGCTTACGTTTCCTGGGGGTAAGGTTCCGGCGGGGTTGGTGAGAGGAGAAGGGGGCGGCTAGGGTTTGATTATTGGGGAAGAAGTTGGTGAAATGAATGGATATACGGTGTTTTGGTATATTTAAAAGGCATCTAATATTCCGAGCCATTGGATTAGGTGTATTAACGGCTCAGATCCACTGAGCTAAGAAACGATGTCGTCTCATTTAATTAACAATTTAATTCTGCCCGTTATATCAATCAAATGAACGGACAGGATATGACGACTTAGTCATCGTTTGAGTTATAAATGGGCTTGTATACCTGACCGTTTGAACAAGAATTTTAATGGTTCAGATCTATTAGTCTTGAACGATGTCATTTGGATTTAGGGCCAGGAAAACAGGTATGTCTTTGGGCCTAGATCAATTTGGGTTGATATAATTATTGTATTAGTCCAATTATTTGTAATTATTTTTGTATTTTGTATTTTGTATTCTCTTTGTATTTTGTATTTTATTTCATTTATATTTTTTGTATTTTCCTTATTTATTTATTTATTTCTTTCTTTCTTTCTTTTTGTATTTTTTCTTTTATTTTTTCTGATTTTGCTAATTTTAAAACTAATTATCTTCTATTTCTTTTAAAGTATTTTCAATTAAAAACATAAAATGCTATTTGGATTTTTCTTTAATTTGTTCTCAATATGTATTAATAGAAAAATTATAAAATTAAAATCCTAATGCATATGCATATTCTGTATATTTTTATGAATTATTATGCAACTAATTAACACAAAAATGCCACAAATATTTAACAAAATTTAAAAAAATTTTTGTTTAGATTTTGGGAATATTTTGCTTAGGGCAAAACATGCTCATAGCTGCCCCTCTTTTCTCGGGAACACGTAAAGTGTTAGTGTATAACGACCCGGTCGGTCATTTTTGGAATTTATGATCAAATCCACCATTAACTGCTTTACCTAAGTTCATTTATGTTATTTTGGTTTGCCGGGATGTTCGGTTCTAGGATTCGGAGTATTTTGGGACACTTAGTCCCTAAATGAGAGCTTATGAGTTGAAAAATGGTCTGTATTCGGAACAGTGTGAAAACAAGCTCAGAATGGAAATCCAATGGTTCTATCAGCTCCGCTAGGTGATTTCGGGGTTGAGAGTGTGTTCGGAATGTAATTTGGAGGTCCGTAGCTCATTTAGGCTTGAAATGCCGAAGTTTAAAATTTTTGAAGTTCCAGTCCGATTGTGAATTTTTTATCCAAGGGTCAGTTTGGGATTCCGGAAGTTTTTGCAGCTTCAACATGTCATTTTTGATGTACGTGCAAAATTTTAGGTCATTCGGACTAGTTTTGGATAGGTTTTTGATCGAAAGTGTGTTTGGTTAGAATTTGAAGTTTATAGGCTTAAATGTTTGATTAATTCATGTTTTCGGCGTTGTTTTAGGTGGTGTAAGGATTTGAACAAGTTTAAATGATGTTATGGGTCATGCATGTAGGTTTTGTTGAGGTCCCGTGGGTCTCAGGTGTGTTTCGGGTGCTCAACGAGGCATTTTGAAGTTAAAAATCACAGTAGAAATTTGTAGGTCTGATATCCTTCTACACATTCGCGTAGAAGGTATCGCGTTCGTGATGCCATAATTTACCTCCTCATCACGTTCATGTCCCTAGGTACGCATTCGCATAGTTCATTTCTAGAAGGTGTCCAATTCCTTCTTCGCATTCGCGTTACTCTCGTCGCGTTCGCGTGGATTCACCCTATTGCTCATCGCGATCGCGTCCCCTATGCCCATGTTGGCGTAGGCCAAAGCCCCAGGCCTTTGCATTCGCATCTTTGCCTTCGCGATCGCATAGGCTAAATTTTGACCCCCATATTTTTCTTCATCGCGAACACGTGAGTTGGTCCGCGTTCGCGATGGTTAAAAGGCCTGGGAAGAATATAACATTTCAAAAACGAGGGTTCTACCATTTTTACAGAAACTCAATCTAGAGAGCTCGGTTTTGGGATATTTTTTGAGGGATTTTCAGAGGCAACTATTTAGTAACGATTCCTTACTCTCTTATGATTAATATCCACTAATCTAATATCGAATTCATGGTTATATAATGTTACTTGGTGATAGCCCAATGAAAATCTAAGAAACAATCTACTATTTCCTTATCTTCAACAAAAGCTGAGTATAGAGCAGTAAGAAAAGTAGTTGGAGAACTAGTTTGGCCTACACGACGGCTTGAGGAACTCACAGTACCCCTTTCTCTGCCCATACTTGTCTTTTGTGACAACCAAGCAGCACTTCATATTGCAAAGAATTCAGTCTTCCATGAGCATACAAATCATATAGAAGTGGACTATCATTTTGTAAGATACAAGCTTCAAGATGATCTGATATCATTACACTACATCCCTACTCATGAACTCTGAAATATCTTTACTAAGTCCTTACCAGGAAACAATATTTTACTTGGCAAGTTAGTTGTGGGTTCCTCACCTCCACTTGAGGGGTGTTGAGATTATTTAATAATTAGTCATCTTGTATTCATTTTACATAGGCTATTTTTGTAAATATATAGGCTATATTGTAATAAGGCAGTTGGTAGTTAGTGGAGGCTAGAGCTGGTGACAGTTGTGCACGTGTGTAAATACATTGTACATATTTTTGGAAAGTAAGTAAGTAGTTTTATTTTTGCTTCAATCTGCTTCTCGAAGCTCCCCAGAGTGGGATTACTTTTCCCTTTCCACAATTGGAGCTCAATCTGATCTCGATTACACTGTCAATTCTCAATATTTTATCACATTCCTTATAAGTTTAATCTTTGCTATTTGAAGAAGTATGAAATCTGTCAATCTCTCTTATTGAGCCACCTTAAGATAGCGAAGAAAAAGAACTCATTTATTCATCTTATTTATTATTATTATTAGATCAAATTATTTCGCTTGATTGTTTACGGTTTCATTATGTGTGCTCGGGGTACAAGTTTATTTATCCAACTTACAAAATATTGGAGTTAGTCATTTTTGGTTCAATGAAATATTAATTATTGCTAGCTTAGAAAAATATTAATTATTGGAGTTAATTTTTTCTTAGTGAATTTACTGTAAACTGGATGAGTTGACTATCTCTTGCTAAAATATTCTTGACTCCTCTCTTTCAATATTTTAAGAACATCTGAAGTGGTAAACATTTCTTCATGTGATTTGTTTTTTCTTATTCCTTTTCCGTCTTAGGAATCTACATAGCTATTATTAATTTGAAAATTAGAGAAGAGTGTGACTCGTTTTGCTCATTATTTCATGTATTATCTTCTTTGACAAAAGGAAGTTACTTACAGGCTGCGTCTGGTACGAAAGAAATTATTTTCTGGAAATATTTTTTAATTTTTTCATGTTTGGTTGGCTTAAATATTTTAAAAAATATTTTCCTTATCAATTCATTTTCCTCCAATTGAAGAAAAATATTTTCCTTACCAAAAGAAGGTAAAACATTTTTCAAAGCTCCTTCTCAACCTTTCTCACCCTCACCAACTCACCCCACCCCATCTCCAAAAAAAGTTTTTTTTTTTAATTTCAATTTTTTCGTTACCATCCACCCTACTACCCCTCCACCCCACCCCTCCCCCTCTTAAAAAAACTATTTTTTTACTTTAAATTTTTTTTTTGCAATTTCAAATTTCTATTTTTTTGCTGCACCACCTACCCCCTGCCCCTCCCCCTCCCCCCAAAATCTTTTTTCACTTTTATTTTTTGTAAATTAATTTTTTATTTTTTTTTCATTATACTACCCCCCAACCCCAGCCCTTGCCTCCCCCTACCTCCCGAAAAAAAATTAAAATATATTTTCAGTTTTCAATTTTATTATTTTTCGATTTAAAGGCTCAAAATTTTTCAAGTTCCAAAATTATGAGTTTGAAGGTTTATGTGTTTGGATGTTTACGGTTTTAGAAATTATAAAACTTACGGGTTCAAAAATACGTGATTTTTGCATTAAAAAGTAAAGCATCACATTAGTTCCTTTAGATTGTGTCAATTTTTAGAGACTTCGCGAAGGGATGGAGGAGGGGGAGGGGTGGGGTAAGGTGGGAGGGGAAGGGGTGAGGAAAGTTGCACAAAAAATATTTTTCTAAAAAAGTATATTTTCTACTCTCTAACCAAACAATAGAAATTATTTTCCGGAAAATGTTTTCCACTTACCAGCCAAACAAGAGAAAAAATAAGTGATAAAACCACTCATTTCCCATGAAAACATTTTCCATGGAAATCATTTTTCTTCGTACCAAACATACCCATAATTATGCCTAATTTTTCATCACTTACCGGCAAAACAAGAGAAAAACACCTATATATATATATATATATATATATATATATATATATATATATATATATATATATATATATATATATATAGTGAAAGGAGTGTCGTTAAATCATTATGCTATATTAATTTATTTATTTTTTTTGAATGATGAGAAAAACCTTAATGCGGAAATAGTAAAGAAATTTTCATTATCGGTCTATCTTATTGTACCTGAGTAATATATGTAACTAATTTAAAGCACTTAATTCCATGTTTTGTGATACAAATAAAAAGTAGACAAGTATCTATATCTAATTAAAAGGAAGGGAAAAAGGCACTATATTGAGCCAAGTGGAACACACACACACATACATACATATATATATATATAGTAAAAGGAGTGTCGTTAAATCATTAAGACATATTAATTTATTTAATTTTTTTGAATGATGAGGAAAACCTTAAATGCGGAAATAGTAAAGAAATTTCCAATTGTCGGTCTATCTTATTGTACATGAGTAATATATGTAACTAATTTAAAGCACTTAATTCCATGTTTTGTGACACAAATAAAAAGTAGACAAGTATCTATATCTATATCTAATTAAAAGGAAGGGAAAAAGGCACTATATTAAGCCAAGTGAAACAGCCACAATTAGCCATGCGGCACTTCGGGGCAAAGCTCCAAAAATTAGGAGCTTGAAAATAATATAATATACTATATAAAAAAAAAGAAGTCTGAAACAAATAATGACAAAATAGAGAAAAACTAATCTAATCATCTAACTCACGTTCTCCTTTCCCATCCCCCATTTCACTTGCACGTTCACTTGCACTGTACTCACCTGCATACATGCACCCTAAAATATAGGACATTATATTACACGGAGGGAGAACACATTAAATAACTATCATTTTTGTAAACATATTTACAATGAATCCTTTCATTTTATTTTCACCGTTTTTTTTTAGAGGATAACTGTCGTAATAGAGAAGAAATTACTACTATATGCTTTGAGTAGGACAGAAGAACGATATGATTTGGGTAAGAAAACGTCGAACAGGATTCGCCCAAGAGAGGAAAGTATTGTATTATTCATTAGTTTTGCAAGAAAACTAGTAAGAGAGAACTCTCTCAACATCTTTCTTTATTTTACATTGAATCTTTGATTATGAATTCAATTATCTATCTTGTTTCTTTGATTATGAGTAGCTAATGCTTTATCTAAGGTTTTGATGAAACCTATTGAGTGATGAACTTCTGGGTTAAGTGATTACAAATTATTAGCTAAATTTCTATTTTTTCAACTTCGTTCTTGTTGTAGTTAAGTGGTAGGATCCCCAATTAGATGTGCCTATTTAGTGTGCATAACTTGGAAAAGAGTGTATATTTAGGTAAATTATTGAACAACACCACACCTAGATTATTGGAGGAAGCTATAATTGTAGGCGTAAAGGTGGGGTTAGGAATAACGAAACCTTGGGTGTAGTCTAAAGTGAACTATTCAAATTAAAGCAAGCTTGGGTAGCTCGGAAGAGCACACTAGTAAATTATTGTAGTTGCTCGGGAGAGAATTACGGTAGAAATAACGTTCATGATTGATAGAATAATATTGACAATTTGTATGAGCATAAACAGAAGGGATTCCATTAATGGGGGAAATCAATACCTTAGTCTTTCTCTTCATTCTTTGCAACATTCAATTCGTTCTTTTAAGTCTTTAATTTCATGCAAAAGTTAGTTAATAGAAAACATTCCACAAAAATATATTCAAAAGTTTGGGAAGCTGCTTCAGGAGTATTCTTGGGTTGTGGAAGTTGTAGTTGATAGGTTAATTCCATGTGGGATCGACTCTGGACTTAATTGACCGGATTATATTGACTACGGCCGTTGTTTGGACGTGAACCAATTTTGGCGTTGTTGCTGGGGAATTAACGAAATTATCAATTGCCATTGATAGAACTATAAGATTCTTGTGTAGTCAGGTTCTTTCTACACACTTTACATTGAAATTTTTTACGGTTGTTGAATTGGGTACTCAGGTGCATGCCTTGGAAATCTGCAAGGACTGGAGAACTAATTGAAGGACTCTCAGACCCAGAGCAAATATTTCGGGCACGTAACAGGGCAATCAAACAACTTCAGCAATCAGCAACCAATTAAACTAGATTTCGACATGGGGTACATGAACGACCCAACCCAGCAAGCTGGGTTGAACGCACAGGAGGCGCATGAAGGTGCATTATTTGACTGGGCACAACCAATAACGGATAATTTGGCAACTGCCATTATTATGCCAGCGATTCAAGCTGAGTCTTTCCAGATTACCAACAACATGCTATACTTGTTGCAAAACAAGGGATTATTCTCTGTGACTCAGGTTGAAGATCCAGAACAACACCTGAAGAACTTTCTCTCTATATGCAAGGCACATAGGCAATCAAACGTGATACCAGAAGCCATCAGATTATTACTATTTCCGTTCTCAGTTACAGGGGCTGCATAGGTATGGCCAAACTCACTCCCCATAAACTCTATTGAAACATGGGATGAGTTAGTCAAGCAATTCCACAACAAGTTTCATCCACCTACCAAGACAGCTCAGCAAATTGATGAGATTGTAAGCTTCAACAAAAACCAATGGAGACATTACATGAAACTTGGGGCAGATTCAAAGGTATGCTTGTTATGTGTCCTCACCATGGGATTCCTGAGAAGATGTTGGGTCAAAGGTTCTACATGGGGCTTTCAGACAGTATGAAGAATATAGTAGATGCCTCAGCAGGTGGGGCTTTTCTGAGCAAGACTTGGAGAGAAGGCCAAAATTTGCTTCACAAGATGGCTCAAAACTCCGGGTGGACGACCAGGAATGTTCCTATCACTCCAGTAGTACATTATGTACCTCTGAATCCATCCAACACTATAGAGGATAACATGGCAACTTTATTGACACGAATGAGCATCCTGACGAAGAAGGTGCAAGAATCTGGGGTCAAGCAGCAGGTTCACATAGTAGACACTACCAGTGGTGGTTTATGCGCATCTTGCATTATCCAACCCATAGGTAATCCATGGGCTTCAGACCAAGAACATCATCACCAGCATGAAGACATGAACTATGTGGCAAACTGTGGAGGGCCGCGACAGGTTAACCAGAGTTGGGGTCAGCAGGCTCCACAGCAGTACAGGCCCCCTCAACTACAGTATAATGCAGCAGGTTTGAGGCCACCAAACAACATGGCTCCATATCCTAGACCTCAGAATTTCAACTATCAGCAGCAGGGGTATCATCCACCTCCACCACAGCATGGGGGTAGACGTGACGACGGGTTCGCAGAGTTGAAAGCTATAATGCAGTAGGTAATTGGGTCACATGCCAAAACCAATAAGAGGATAGACGCACATGACGCAACTTTCAAGAATATTGAGGTACATGTGGCCCAGATTGCTATGTCACTTAACAATCGTCCTCAAGGGACATTGCCTATAGATACACAAACAAACCTAAAGGATCAAATCCCAAAGCAGATGATGGCAGTTAATTTGAGAAGTGGAAGAGATCTTGATGCTGAGCGGGAAAGAGAGAAGCAATTTACAGGTTGAGACACTCACTCCAATATCCATTGAATTGGAGGAGTCCATCGGGGTGACAAAAGTTACAGTCCAGCCAGTAGCTGATAATAATGATGTGCAGCAGGGAACGGAGAAAGTAGCTGAACCGGTAGAACAGCCGGTTGTGGAGTAGGTGATAGAGAAAAAAAAGTCCCAAGTGATTGGGAAGAAGAGGCCTCCAGCCCCATTCCCCCAAAGGTTGGCCAAGTACCAGAAAGAGGAGCAATACAAGAGGTTCTTCAAGATGCTCAAGCAAATCCAGGTAAACATTCCCTTAATTGAAGCTTTAAAAAAAATGTCTGGGTATGCTAAGATGATGAAAGATTTGATTTCGCGGAAATTTGATTTCCAAGATTTGGCCACCGTGGCTCTTACAAAGACATGTAGTGCAGTGGTCTCTATACCCATTGCTGAGAAGCTATCAGACCTAGGTAGCTTCACCATTCCATGCACTATATGAAACTTTGCCTTTATGAAGGCATTGTGTGATTTGGGGGAGAGCATAAATCTTATGCCCTTGGTGATTTATAAGAGGTTGGACATCGAGAGAGCCAGGCCTACTTCCATGTTATTACAGCTTGCTGGCAGGACGGTTAAGCGTCCATTTGGTATATTGGATGATGTGCTCATCCAGGCGGGGAAGTTTGTGTTTCCCGCCGATTTTGTTATTCTTGACTGCAAGGTGGACGAGTAAATTCCTATAATCTTAGGAAGATCATTCCTAGCCACAGGGAGAGCATTTATTGATTGTGAGACTAGGGAACTCAAGATGTGGCTGAATGATGAGGAGATCATATTCAATGTACAAAAATATATGAGGGGCCCTAGTGAGTTCACGAATTGCTCTCTCATTGATGTAGTAGATGTGATAGTGGAGACGGATGATGTAGAATTGACAACTAAAGATCCACTCCAGGCATGCCTGATGAACTTAAAAGTGGTAAATGGTGAAAGCCTGGCAGAGTGGGTGCTATCTCTGGAAGGCAAGGGGTTTTGGGATAAAGAGTTGGAGGTTGAAACTCTACACTTAGAAAAGAGAGAGACCCCTCCAACAAAACCATACATTGAGGAGCCACCAAAGCTGGAACTTAAGCCACTACCAGCCCATCTCAGGTATGAATTTCTAGGACCTAACTCCACTTTACCTGTTATTATCTCATATGGTTTTCTAGATGTGTAGGCTCAAAAGCTGTTACAGGTACTCGAGGAATGTAAAACTGCCATTGGTTGGACCATGGTAGACACAAAGGGGATCAGCCCCGCATACTGCATGCACAAGATTCTCCTGGAAGAGGGACACAAACCCTCCAGGAAACACAAAAGAAGGCTGAACCCGAATATGAAGGATATGGTGAAAAAAAAGTGATAAACTTGCTAGACACCGGGTAGGTCCCAGATAAGTTTTCTTACCCTTCTGTGTTGTACATTGATTATTATGCCATGAGGACATGTCACGATCTTAAGTGTGGGGTGGGAGACTTATCTTGTATATGTTGTACACAGTAGTTGTAGTTTTAAATTATATTTGCTGGCTTGGCCCGATGATGGACACTTGGCGACGGGTTTCTTAAGGGTCTAAGTCAGAATAAAAACACAAAAAATCAAAAATTTGAAAAATCCAAAAATATGAGTAGAGGACTCTTCCTGATGACGGACTATTTGGACAAGTACTCTTGAGGGAAGTAGTCCATGTGGGAATTTTTCTTTTTCTAGGTAGTGTATCATCTCCCCCTTGGTTTTTCTTTTGACCACAATTCTTTTCCAAGGATATTTCTTGAACCGGGTTAGGTAGATTTTTCCTTTTTAGGATTAAAGGACAAAGGTTAACATGTAACCCCAAGTATGCACATTAGCAAAACAAAAATGAACTTGAGAATGTATGATCTAAGCTTGGCTATAGAATCTAGGATATGCCTTAAATTTGCACAATACAGCTTGCTTGAACATTGATAGGACTCTGTAGATGAACCTGATTCTAAATGAGTTCCATGCTAAGTGTGTGTGAACTTTTACCTACATTATATGTTTTACATGATACCTAGAACTTGCCCTGTGTGTTTGCAAAGCGAAATAGAAGTTGTTTAGGTATAGAGATGATAGAGGCATTTCTTTATGTAACCCCATAAATCAATAAACTATGAATTCACCTGTACATAGTATCCTAGTTAACCCCTTTGAGCCTAAAGCCTATTCTTTGATAACCCTTGAATATTCATAAAAAATGAAATCATATATTGTTCTATTTTACCTCCTAGAAGCACTTGTGTTTTAACGAATATGCAAAAGTCTAAGTGTGGGGTGAAGGAAAGTTGAAGAAGGAAAAATCAAGAATTAATGGTAGAAAAATGATAAACTGGCAAAATACTGTAAATACTACAAAGCAATGAAAAAAAATATATCAATGTATATATGTAAAATAGAAAGGCCAGTTACACCAACAGAAAATTGGGGATTAAAAGCAAATGAAAGGTGAAGGAAAGTTTAGGGGAGGCATAATGAAAAAGCCTAAAGGGAAGTGTGAAAAAGAAAGAAAGTGCTTAGGGAGGTTAGCCACTATAACCAAAAGTATCCTACCCGTCCCATAGCCAACATTACAACCCTTAAAGACCTCTTGATATGTGATTGAATAACTCGATTAGAAGAGTATTACACTAGGAGCAAGCCTATGGTGTATCTGTATGCATATGAATATTCTTTGTTGAGAGAGAGTGAATTTTTCCTATATCTATAAGTTCCATGTTCTAAACTGTTTATGTGTGGGAATTTCTCTCAATAAATTGTGTGAGGGAATGTAACTCAGGAAGGAAAAGGTAAATTTGCAAGCCTGTGATAATAATTAGAGTAAGCAATAATGTGCTGGCATTTGAGTTTACGGTTAGGTAAGGATTGTGCATGTCTTAGGTTAACCATGAATGATAGCTTTTGTGACATATTTTATGGGAGACATCAATAAAATTGGCCTAAGGTGTGATGAAGGTTGTTCCAGGACGAGTAAACGTTTAAGTGTGGAGTATTGATAATAGGTGAATTTGACTATATTTATGCCCTAAATAATCACACTTTATTGTTGTTTTGATATTGTTTATGATGACAAAATAATGTTATTAGTGTGTTTTGGTGTGTTATAGGTACACATGAGCATTGAGGACTAAAAGCGCATTTTTGGAGTCATAAGATGATGAAAAGGCCAAGTGTAGAGCAGGATTGAAGTTTGTGCTGAAAAATAGGGTGAAGAATCCGCAGAACTGTTCTGCCGCGGTCCAACCGCAAACGTGGATGGACCACGGCAGAAAGGGCTCGCGGAATCTCGGTAGATTCAGAGAAGTGCGTGGGCGAAGCCGGAATTCTTAAGGGACAAACTTGTCAAGATGCAATTTATGTAACCTAAACCCTCTATATAATGATAGGATTCACCCAAGAGAGGCAAGTATTGTATTATTTATTAGTTTTGCAAGAAAACTAGTAAGAGAGAACTCTCTCAACATCTTTCTTTCTTTTACATTGAATCTTTGATTATGAATTCAATTATCTATCTTGTTTCTTTTATTATGAGTAGCTAATTCTTTATCTAAGGTTTTGATGGAACATATTGAGTGATGAACTTCTGGGTGATGTGATTACAAATTGTTAGCTAGATTTCTATTTGTTCAACTTCGTTCTTGTTGTAGTTAATTGGAAGGATCCCCAATTAGCTATGCCTTAGTGTGCATAACATGGAAAAGAGTGCATATTTAGGTAAATTGTTGAACAACACCACACCTAGATTATTGGAGGAATCTATAATTGTAGGAGTAATGGTGGGGTTAGGAATAACGAAACCTTGGGTGTACTCTAAAGTGAACTATTCAAATTAAAGCTAGCTAGAGTAGCTCGGTAGAGTACCCTAGCTAAAGTGAACTATTCAAATTGCTTGGATGAAGCAATTTATGCTTTCAAGCAATACAATAGTGAAGTTGAAACACAACTAATAAAAATATCAAAATGAAAATAAGTGATCGAGGTGGCGAATATGAATCTCCTTTTGAAAATATATGTTGGAAAATGGCATTATTCACCAAATAACTGCCCCTTACTCTCCACAATCTAATGGAATTGCGGAGAGAAAGAACAGAATGATGAAAGTGATGATAAATGCATTGTTGATAAGTTCTGGTTTACCACAGAACTTGTGGGAGTGTCACGACCCCAAAACCTAGTCGTGATGGCTCCCAACACATTTGCTAGGCAAGCCTGACCATTTACTCACTCAACCCGAGCGTGAAGCTCAAAATCAATTATTTGAATATTATTTAAATAGAATCATAATGAATATCTACCCAAATAGCTGGGTGTCATGAGTATAGAGCCTCTAACAATACAGAGTAATAAAACTCCAATAATACAAATGATCAAAACTGTGGAAAATGACAAAGAAATAGGGAAGGAGTCGGGTCCTGCGGACGTAGGGCAGCTACCTCGACAACTCCAATAAAACTATAGATCAGCGACGAGCTCAGCTAAGCTCCCAAAACACGGTGTAGGGAGTAAAGTGAATACTTCCAACTCAGCGGTAATAAAAGTAAATAATGTTGAGAAGCAAGATTACTTAAGAGCACTACCTCATGCTACAAAATACCGTACAACACATATTAGACAGCAGTATTTTGCATGAAAACCCTTTATAAAACATCTAGCTCAGTTTGAAAACCCCGTTTGAAATATCTCTTTCTTTCATTTTTAACAGTTAAGCATGTGACAACAACATCAAGTGGTGCAAGTCTGCGCACAAATCAGCCCCTCGGGCTCAACACTCGTTTAACAATTTACACCCGAGTGTCTGGTCAACAAGGCAAGTAATACATGCATGCCAATAATATATATGAGTGCTAAATTTCATACCACACAGTACAAACAACAACCAATGCATGAATGCAATGCAATGCACATGACCACTACGGCGTGTAGCCCGATCCATCTGGGCGCCCGACACTAAGTGTAGGGGTTCAGACTCCGGGGGGGCTTCTACAGCCCAAGCGCAATATCAATATCACTCCCTTTGCGGTGTGCATCCCGATCCATGCATATTCATGAATGCACATAAGACTCTTGGGCATTAATCACATAGTAGTTCTCAGCTAACATGTTAGAAAATATCTATTAATTTTTCAAATCTTAGAAAGATGGCTGAGTTGCAAAATACCATTTTAAAACCTTAGACTGAGATAAAATATGCACAGTATTGCCAAGACAATCATACCAATCCCTAAAAGATTCAAACATTCAGCACGAAGCCCAAAACATGATAATCAGTCCAATTCATGATAATTAATATCTTTTATTAGGGTGTCAATTCAATTTGAAGCAATTAGGTAGTGTTTTTATTACACGGGACGGACCAAGTCACAATCCCTAATGGTGCTCTATCCCACTCTCGTTATCGGGCATGCAAGTCACCTCAATACAGCACTAGGATATGCAAGTCCGGGGTTTACAAACCCTTAAGACATCATTTACAAGTATTACCCACCTTGAACCGGCAAAATCCTACTCTAAAATTCCTTTTTCCCTCGAATCGTCCTCCAATCCATCCGAATCTAGCCATAGTTAATTCAAGTCAGTCAATACTAATATAGGAATTAATTCCATATGAAGATACTACTTTTCCAACAAAAATCTAAAATAAACACAAAATTTGCTCGTGGGGCCACATCTCGGAATTCGGTGAAACTTATAAAATCCGACAACCCATTCCGATAGGAGTTCAACCAATACCAATTTTACCAAAATTCGACTCTGGATCGATGTTCAAATCTTGAAAATACATTTTATAGAATTTTATGAAAATTCTTCCATTTCTCTTGAAAAATCAAGAATCTACCCTCCAAAATGAAGATTAAGTCATGGAATATAATCACAAGGGAGTTAAGAATACTTACCCCAAGTTTTGTGGTGTAGTTTTCCTCTGAAAATCACCCAAATCGAGCTCCATAGCTCAAAATATGTAAAAATGGCCGAAACCCCCATTTTATAGCATTTTACCATTCGGGCGCCCCAGGTGGCGCCGTGCGCTGCCTGTGGCTGGATCCAGTAGCCCAAAAAAATCTCGGCGCCATCCGCCATGGATGGCGCCCCGCGCTAACCTAGGCGCTGGCAACGGGCAATTAATTTTTCCGACACAAAAATGGGCATAACTCTCTCATACAATGTCCAAATTGGATTATTCATTTTGCTATCTCTCCAAAATTTTGATACGGATCTAATGCTTCAATCAAAACTGAATTTGGAGTTTATTTGCATAATATGATACCGCTTATCCTTGAAGAATGACATAGAGGCATTCTTGAAATGCTCAAGTTAAACTCTAATAACCACCCGATGGCCTCGGGACCTCAACCAAATATATCAACAAGTCCTAAAATATCATTCAAACTTGTTCCAATCATCAAAACGCCTCAAACAACGCCACATCCCTCAATTACACAAATTCAAGCCTAACTTTTCTAAAAACTTCTAAAACACGCTTTAGATCAAAACCCGACCAAAAGATGTCCGAATGACTTGAAAATTTACACACATATCCAAAATTATCCAACTGAGCTACAGAAACTCTCAGAACTCCCTTCTAACTCCCGGATAAAAACATAACCTACCAACCGAAAATCGCCAAAATACTAACTTCGCCAAAATAGGCTAACTTATTCACCGGACCTGCAAAATTACTTCCGATTGCACTCCTAAGCCTTAAATCGTCACCCAAAGCTAATCGAATTATCGAAATTCAATTCCGAGCCCTCTAACTCACAAGTCAATATCCGGTTGACTTTTTCAACCAAAATCTTCTTAAAAGAGACTAAGTGTCTCATTTCTTAATAAAATTACTCCAACACCACAATAAGGGGAAAACGGGGTGGTAATACCCGAGACGATGGGTCGGGTCATCATATTCTCCCCAACTTACAAACGCTCATCCTCGAGCGGACCAAGAGTTGTTCCAGAAATTCACCAATAGTTGAATAATTTTATCCCCACATATAACTCGGAGTGATCTCACGTCACACCTATCTCATATAGGTCCGACAACATCATATAGCTGAAATTTTCTCAATCCATCTAGTCCATAAACCATAGAACTACATTTCACCTTCTGAAATCTTACACAAGATCATAACCTCACATTTTTACTTAGAATTAACTCGAACCAGCTGCATTGACCCCTACCTGCAACCTCGGTTGCGATTATATGATATACAACATAACTCAAACACATGTTGCGATACTTCCATTCACAATAGTTGCCCACGACAACCAAATATCGACAGAAACCCTTTTATTAGCTAAAGTCTTATTCCAACATTTTCATATACTGCCAACGGTAAATAAAACACGCGATAACCATTTCCATTCCTCAGGTCACCCATACATGAGGCCATTCCTTCTCTGGCAATTACCACACATTTTTTAACCAAACCTCAATATTTACTATCAAACATGCTGAAACCAAATATGTTTATATTCATTAATGATCCTCACGATATCCTTTGACCAAAAACACCATCTTGGTGACATGACACAATCAATACGGCCTAACCAAAACCTGCATAATACACACACCAATAAGAAACGCATTCGAAAAGTCCCTTTATACGGGGACGGGATCAATGATAGCAACATTCGCACTGACATCCATCTTAAATACCCAATTAAGAATGCAATCATTCCCAGCTGTCTGCTGGTTCTTTGAAATACAAATCATTCTGCTAAAACATAGTCTAACGCACTTTACCACTTAACCCGTGGCATTTCTAGCGTAGCCCCTAATGCAATAGTTCAAAATCACCCAACACTAAGACAGTCAGTCTGAATTCCAACATCACAATATAGCTTGTACATCAGAACTCCATATAACACACAAATCATCATACGGGATCCAATTTCCACCGTGCAATACACATACACATTTGATACTTATTTATTCCATGACAGATGCTCAATGTTTACTTGTGACACCGAGCAAACCTGAATACCACCAATGGACCCAATAAGACATGTCGTAATACTACTAATATATAATCAGTTTAATCACATTATCCTTTTCTGGGACATATACTCTCATCAAATCACTTCCACATAGAAATACCATTTTCCTTAATCATCCGAAGATCATTTATCCAATCATTTAGGAGGAATCGCTGCATATCCCATGCTATGTATGACATACACATGCCTTGTGCAGATTCTTACAATACTAACTCGATGGATGAGATCTGTATACATTTATCACTACTACCGAAACAACAATTCATTAGTTCTATACTCTTGACAAGAAATATTTCTTCATTCTGAGCAAAACAATGGTCTTAGCTCCATAATTTTACGTCACATACTTAGATTGCACTAATCTCAAATTCAATGATCTCGTCTTACCCAGCACGAACTATTCGAGTAATAAGCCACTCTAGACATAATTATAAGTCATAGATGATGCCCTAATGTGCCAATAGGCTACCGATTCTAACATAATACAAAAGAAAACGAACTCTGGAAGGAATTATCAATTCTATGCATTAATACATACTTTATTAGAAAATAGGAAGCAAGGCATACAAAATAGTATATAGAAAACTATGCTCGACATCATACTGTTGTGGCGTGCAACCCGATCCAGATAACATACCCATGGAGCGTGCCACCTGATCCACATATAGTCTCACATAAAGAGATACACATCGAGCCAAATCTACTCATTATAATCAAATACCGAATATCATTTATAAGCATGCTAGGTGCATAATATCATCCCTGAAGGATATTTAGAGTTATAAACTATGAAACTCAAGCACAACGGAGGTACGATTTACAATTCTGAATTTCAAGAGCCAAGTTTCTCAAGTAACATCATTCCTACACGGATTCTCAACACATAACAATTCCTCAAGTCATTTCACAAATCACACTGTGTAATACATCACCACGCGAGATATCTGGCAATGAAGCGTCAACCTAACTACTCCTCCACAAGAACCGTGTTATAAAGATGCACACATCTGGCCTGATATAGAGCGATTAATCCCATTAAACCTCTCCATCGACTTCAAACTGATTCTGGTCACACTGAACTACTCTGATAACCTTTCAAAGTTCCATAATAACTCCTTTTTTTCTCATAACGCACAAGAACAACCATCACAACCTTCATATTTGGTTTACATCATTAATTTGATTTTCTCTCTTGTTGTAGAATTATAATGCCTCAATTCAGGCTCACCACATGAGATTCAAACATAAGGCCACATTTTTAATACTCGTAGGCCACTGAATACTTTCTCCAATGTCTCCCAGAAATACCACATTCCATAATACTTTGTTTTGAAGCACTTCTTGTGAATCTAAATTCTTTACCACTACTTTCCTGATACTGATACTTAGGATCCCAAAGTTAACACAAGATACCACAAGTCTTGACCTTTCTAATGAAAACAATTTCTTTCCTCACATACGCAACCATAACACTTGATTATTACGTGTAAAATCTTGAACACATTAACCCATTCTCAAGAGTCATCCAAACTGCAAATTGCCAGACTTAACGAGCATAACCACTCCTTCCTTATTAGGACCCTGACACTGCAGGATATGATCTCATTCAAATACCAACAAATATCCTTCTCCTCAATATCACTCCTGTTGTGGCATGCAGCCCGATCCATGCATATTCATGAATGCACATAAGCCTCTTGGGTATTAATCACATTGCAGTTCTCAGCTAACATGTTAGAAAATATCTATTAAGTTTTCAAATCTTAGAAAAATGGATGAGTTGCAAAATACCATTTTAAAACCTTAGACTGATATAAAATATGCACAGTATTTCCAAGACAGTCATACCAATCCCTGAAGGATTCAAGCATACGCCACGAAGCCCAAAACATGATAATCCGTCCAGTTCATGATAATTAATATCTTTTATTAGGGTGTCAATTCAATTTCAAGCAATTAGGCAGTGTTTTTATTACACGGGACGGACCAAGTCACAATCCCAATGGTGCTCTACCCCACGCTCGTTATCTGGCGTGCAAGTCACCTCAATACAACACTAGGATGTGCAAGCCCGGGGTTTACAAACTCTCAAGACATCATTTACAAGTATTAACCACCTCGAACCGGCAAAATCATACTCTGGAATGCCTTTTCCCCTCGAATCATCCTCCAATCCATCCGAATCTAGCCATAGTTAATTCAATTCAGTCAATACTAATGTAGGAATTAATTCCATATGAATATACCACTTTTCCAACAAAAATATGAAATTAACACAAAATTTGCTCGTGAGGTCCACATCTCGAAATTTAATGAAACTTATAAAATCCGACAACCCATTCCGATACGAGTTCAACCATACCAATTTTACCAAAATCCGACTCTGTATCGATGTTCAAATCTTGAAAATACATTTTATAGAATTTTAAGAAAGTTCCTCCATTTCTCTTGAAATATCAAGAATCTACCCTCCAACATGAGGAATAATTCATGGAATATAATCAGAAGGGAGTTAAGAACACTTACCCCAAGTTTTGTGGTGAAGTTTTCCTCTAAAAATCGCCCAAACGAAGCTCCATAGCTCAAAATATGTAAAAATAGCCGAAACCCCCGTTTTATAGCATTTGAGCGCCCCAGGTGGCGCCGTGCGCTGCCTGTGGCACTGGATCCAGTAGCCCAAAAAAATCTCGGCGCCATGGATGGCGCCCCGCGCTACCCTGAGCGCTGGCAACGGGCAATTAATTTTTCCGACACAAAAATGGGCATAACTCTCTCATACGATGTTAGAATTGGATTATTCTTTTTGCTATCACTTCAAAATTTTGATACAGATCTAATGCTTCATTCAAAACTGAATTTGGAGTTCATTTGTATAATATAATACCACTTATCCTTGAAGAACGACATAGAGGCATTCTTGAACTGCCCAAGTTAAACTCCAATAACCACCCGAACTCCACCTGATGCCCTCGGGACCTCAACCAAATATATCAACAAGTCCTAAAATATCATTCAAACTTGGTCCAATCATCAAAATGCCTCAAACAATGCCAAATCCATCATTTAACATCGAATTCAAGCCTAACTTTTCTAAAAACTTCCAAAACACGCTTTAGATCAAAACCCGACCAAATGATGTCTGAATGACTTGAAATATTACACACATATCCAAAATTACCCAGCGGAGCTACAGAAACTCTCGGAACTCCATTCTGACTCCCGGATAAAATATCACATACCAACCGGAAATTGCCAAAATACTAACTTCGCTAAAATAGGCTAACTTCGTCACCAGACCTCCAAAATTACTTCCGATTGTGCTCCTATGCCTTAAATCATCACCTGAAGCTAACCGAATTATCGGAATTCAATTCCCAGCCCTCTAATTCACAAGTCAATATTCGGTTGACTTTTCTAACTTAAGTCTTCTTAAAAGAGACTAAGTGTCTCATTTCTTAATAAAATCACTCCAATTAAATTATAACTCACCCAATACCGATAATAAAATATAATGCAACATAATAAGGGGGGAACGGGACGGTAATACTTGAGACAACGGGTTGGGTCATAATAGGGGGAAGCTATACTTACAGCTAATTGAATAATCAATCGTGTACCTCATAGTAAAACACAGTCCATTCCTTATGAAAAATGGAAATGAAGGAAGCCCAGCTTCAAATACTTCAAAGTGTGGGGATGTTTAGCTAAGGTACAAGTTCCTAAACCTAAACGGGTTAAGATAGGTCCATAAACGGTTGATTGTGTATTCATAGATATGTAACCAATATCAAGGCATATCATTTTTGGTTCATAAATAAGAAAATCGTGGGATCCATGTTAATATGATATTAGAATCAGATAATGTTGAATTCTTTGAAACTATTTATCCATATAAAAAGGAAAGTGAATTGTCCTACCAAAAGTCAAAATGACCTCAAGAGAAAATAACAGATGAAATGCCTAATGAGGAAAATTCGAGAAGAAGTAAATGTCAAAGAATATCTACTTCATTTGGTCCTGATTTTCTGACTTTCCTGTTAGAAAATGAGCCTCGAACATTCAAGGAAGCAAGTCTTCATTAGAAGCACAATACTAGAACGAGGCAGTCAATAGTGAAATATAATCCATATTGAGCAACCATGCCTGGAAATTGGTTGATCATCCTCCAAGTAACAAAACTTTGGGTTTTAAATGGATTTTCAAGAAGAAAATGAAAGACGACCGAACAATTGACCGTGAGCACGTGATTTTTGCCCTAAGCAAATTATTCCTAAATATCCAAAAAAATGATTTGTCAAATATTTTTGTTAATATTTGTGGCATATGTAAATCAGTTGCATAATAATTCATATTAAAAAATATGAAATATGCATATGCATAAGGATTTTACTTTTACAATTGTGGGATCAAAATGAAGAAACATCCAAAATAGCATTTTTGTGTTTTAATTGAAAATTACTATAAAATAGATATTAAATAAAGTCTAGAATTTAATTAGTTTAACACTTTAATAAAATCGAAAAAAATAAATACATAAATACAAAAGAAAAGAAAACCCAAAAGAAAAAGAAACACAAAAATACAAAAGAAAATACAAAAAATAAAAAATACAATACAAAAAAAGAAATTAGGCTAATACAAAATTTGTACCAATTCACATCCCAAAACAGGTAAATACATATCCAGGCCCAAAGTGTTGCCCAGTCTGCCTAGGAAATCAAAAAGATACTATTTATCTATAGCTGATCTGGACCGTTGAAACAATTGATCCAACGGTCATATAACACAGGCCTCTAATGAATAAAATGATGGCGTTCTTTATTTTTAATCTGAGTCGTTCATTGGGTTAATCTAACAAATGAGTCATTTTAATTTAAATTAGACAATGTCGTTTATGGGGATCAAAAGATCTAAGCCGTTGATACACTTAATCTAACGGTTAGTGATCACTAGGGGTCTTTCAATATAGTAAACATACATACACCCATATATTCATTTCATCTCATCTCTTCCTCACCGTCCAACGCTAGCCGCCCCTAAACCATCTCCAGTCCCCACTGGAACGCTACCGGCGGGAGACGCCACCTTCACCAACTGACCCACCATTAACACCCTAGAACCACCTTAGCATCCTTATCCCACCCCTATAGTTAGTTTCCCTCAAACCAGTCCCGATCACCTTGAATATCCCGATTAGTGTCGCCGGAACCCTAATTTTGGTGAACACTACTTCACTTAAATCATGCCAAAATCATACCATGGCTTCCTTTTGACGTCCTTAGCCTATTTCTAAACCCTCAAGCCCCAAAAGCCACTGAAAAAACACGAATTAAAACTCAAAGATCTGCCGGTGACCCAAAAATCCAAGAAGATGATATCCAAGCCCCTGAAGTTCTGGAAAAAGTTTTCAACTAAAAAAAAAGAATGAAAGAAAATAAAGAAGGAAAGAGAAGTAGAAAAGTCCGAAAAAAGCTAAGTTTTTATTTTGTTTTCTTTTCTTCTCTTTTTTCTCTTTTCTCCTTATTTCTCTGTTTCTTGGTTTATACATTTCTTGCATGTTCTTTTGGTACAATTGGTTTACTAATTAGGATTTTCCCTTTAATGATTGATTAGTTTAGCTCTTAGGTTTTAGATTCTGATATTTTTTTATTTAAAGTTTTGATGTTAGAATAGGATAAAATTTCGATAAATAATTTTTGATATTAATCATAGGATTAAATTGATTTTGATAATTTTTCAATATTATTAATTTCTGTGTTGATTATTTTGGAGACAGATATTGATAATGAATAATTTGATTAGAAATTAGGGTTTAATAGAATTAATGATTAGATTTTGATTTTTCGATTAGGTTAATTATTAGTTCTTAAATTTTTTATTCTGAAAGTTGTTAGAAATAATTTTCTTTTGTTCTTAGTTAGTGTTAATATTTGAATTGTTAGTTTGATTAGTTCGATTGGTTATAGTTGTTTATGTTTGATTGCATTTTATAAGTAGCTAATTATGAAATTAATCAAATTTAAGGGGGTAAAAGAGTAAATTAGTAGGGTCATTTGGGGAATTCAAGTCCTATTCAGGGGTAATTTGGGGTACAACAAAGGGTTTAAATGTAATAAGTCTTAGGAGGTAGGGGTATTATAGGTATAAGAAATGGGCAGTGCAGTGAATGTTGAATAGAAATGGGGGCAAAAGGGTAATTACATTAGATTTAGAAGATTCTAGATGGGTATTTGGTATAATTTTTAATAAATAAAGGGTAATAGTAGAATAATTAATAAATAATAAGGATACAATTGAAATAAAGGGCGACCAATGGATAATTTCTGAAGTTTAAATTTCCCTCCCTTTTAAATTTTATAAATAGGCATCCCTAGGCCTCACTTAATAAGTTTGGCTATCTGAAATCTTCCTGAAAACACTTCTGCAATTCTAAGTCTTTACTTTCGAAATTCATCATTTCCAAAACTCAAAAATACCAAAAACAATAGAAAAGTTCAAAACAAAACTCCACTATTTCATTAGCTTCTCAAATCAATTAGAAGGTTGTTTGGTCTGATTTTTAATTGTTGTTGAAATTTGTGACGACCGGACTCGTCGTCACGTGAGTTCCCGCCCCTTTTTCCCTTATTGTATTGCTTCATGTTTGAATATCGATATTGGAGTTGATCGGGTGTAATTGAATTGGTTTTACTTGAAAATAAGGCACATAGCCTCGAAGAAGGAAGCTTGTTTTAGGAATGTCAACCTGAAGTTGACTATGTGGTTAGAAGGCTCGGATGAGAATTTCGGTGATTAGGATAGCTTCAGGGGATGATATATGGCTTAGGAGAGTGATCAGAATCGAATTTGGAGGCCCAGTGTAGACATAGGCTTGAATTGGCGAAGTTGGAATTTTGGCGAAATCCGGTTGATAGGTGAGATTTTTGTCTGGGAGTCAGAAAGGAATTCCGACAATTGCAGTAGCTTTGTTAGGTAATTTTGTTGATGTCTGCAAGTTTTCAGGTCATTCGGACATCGTTCGGTCAGAATTTTGATCGAATGTTGGTTTCTGAAGTTATAGTCAAAACTTAGGCTTGAATCCATCTTGATTTGATGATTTTTGTGTTTAAGGGTGTGTTTTTCTGACTGGAAAAAGTTCGTATGATGTTTCAGGGTATGTTGGTGTGTCATGAGGGCCTCGGGATGAATTCGGGTGGTCAAACAGACCCATTTTGGTTTGTATTGAGATCAGATTTGCTGCTATAAAAGTTGCAGACTTTTTTCATCGCGTTCGCGTGGTGATGGACGCGAACGCGTAGTGTTTGAGGGTCCAGAATTTTTGTGCATCGCATTCGCGGCAGGAGCTTTGTGATCGTGAAAGGTAAGCTGATCAGGCATCGCGATCGCGTGAGAGTGGAATGCGTTCGCGTAAGAGGAAGAGGCAGGGCATCGCGTTAGTGGGCCGGTGGTAGTGTTCGCGTAGAGGTAATTTTGGCCGGTTGGAATTTGTTCATCGCAAACGCGGAGATGTTGACCGCGTTCGCGTAGTGTTAAACGTAGTGGATCAAAAGGCTTTTAATTAAAATTTCAGACGCGAACCCTTCATATTTTCCTCCATCTTTTCACACCTTGAGAGCTAATTAATAGAATTTGAAGGTGATTTCATCGGGAAGTGATTGGAGCTGAGTCTCGTGGTCTTAATACATCATTTTATCAAAGCATCTTCTATTAATTCTCTGAATTTGGATATAAATTGAATAAGTTAGGGATTGGATTTTTGCTATGTAAAAATTTCTAGAATATATATGTAACCACCAAGAGCCGGAATCTCACGGACAAATACAGGCTAAGAGAGTATAACTATGGCTCTATCCACCAAGAGTATCTATACAACTGAAATAAAAAGGAACAACTGGCATCACTAGGGAAGAATAGAAAAAGACACTCCTGGTCTTCGGTCGCAGCAGATGCATACCTCGAGTCTCCTGAGTATAACCTTGATCACCGGTAGTGCGTCTGATCAGATGAACCTGGATCTGCACAACAAAAAGTGTGCAGAGGAGTAGTATGAGTACATCACGGCGGTACTCAGTAAGTGCCAAGCCTAACCTCGATGGAGTAGTGACGAGGAAGGCCAGGGCCGTACCTAGAATAATAATAATAATAATAATAATAATAATAATAATAATAATAATAATAATAATAATAATAATAATAATAATAATAATAATAATAATAATAATAATATCGAACAGTGCACAGAAGGAGTAAATATGAAATAACAGTAAAACGAGATAGAAACTACAAGCCGTCTGCAGTTAAGCAAACAAAGAGAAATCAACACAACAAGTACAAAATCAATAGCTCAGGATCTCCGGGAATTGAACCCGCGGGACATTTATACTCAGCAGCTCAGTATCTCCGGGAATCGAACCCGCAGTCCATATATATTAGTAGCCAGGATCTCCGGGAATTGAACTTGCAGCCCTTTATATCATCATCACAGGATCTCCGG
Organism: Nicotiana noctiflora; assembly: GCA_032618575.1. NCBI lineage: Eukaryota > Viridiplantae > Streptophyta > Magnoliopsida > Solanales > Solanaceae > Nicotiana > Nicotiana noctiflora. The sequence continues at coordinate 44,627 of JASVEL010002313.1, read as the reverse complement.
GAATTGAACTCGCAGTCCCTTATATCAGTATCACATGATCTCCGAGAATTGAACCAACGGTCCTTTATATCAGTATCACAGGATCTCCGGAAATTAAACCTGCAGTCCTTTATCTCAGTATCACAGGATCTCCGGGAATTGAACCCGTAATCCTTTATCTCAGTAGCACCGGATCTCCGGGAATCGAACCTGTAGTCCACAGAACACAAACTCAATCAAATAAGAGAATACACAGAGAGAAATGAAATACACTGGTACGATTAACAATTAAATTCAGTCTCAACATGTTCTAGGAAAAATCAATTAAGACAAGTAGGCATTTAGACAGTTAATCCTACCTAATCATACTTTCCTAGCTAACATGGATAAATCTTGCAATTAAACTAATCAAATAAAAGAGATAACACTGATTGGGTAATTCAGGTAAAGTGGTGTTTTGAACAATTTTTGCAAGTACACGCCCGTCACCTCGCGTACAAGGTATTAAAATCAACACATAATGTATCCTAGGGGAGAAGATTCCCCATACAAGGTTAGACAAGTCACATACCTCAATCCCAGTACAAAACCGCTAAGAAATAATGCCCATGCCATGAGTATCCAACTCCGAGTAACCCAAATCTATTCAAACCAATTATATAGTGTAAATAACATCGCAAGTAACTAATTACACTGTTAAAATTAAAGCTATGGCGCGAAAATGGGTAAAATGACCAAAATACCCCTCTATCCATCAGCTCGGAATCAAAATACTTTTACGTTTTCAGAACCCTCGTACTCTCGCGAGTCTAAACATATAAAATTTATAAAAATCGGAGTTCGTTTGCCCCTTCAAATCATCAAAGTTTGTTCTAAAATATTTACCCCAAGTTACACCCAAAATCCGAAATTAAAGGGAGAATTCGAGTTTAGATTAGTGAATAATAATCATAAGGGAGTAAGAAATCTTTACCCAATAATTGCCTCTGAAAAACCCTCAAAACATCTCCCAAAATCGAGCTCCCTAGCTTGAGTTTTTGTAAAAATGGTAGAACCCTCGTTTTTGAAAAGATATAATCTTCACAGGTCTTTTGTTCACTGCGATCGCATGAAGTGAGATGCGATCGCGAAGAAGAAATTTTTTGGGGCCTGAAATTGGTCTATGCGATCGCATGAATATCTATGCGATCATGTAGAAGAAGTTATGAAGGCCTAGAAAAATGCTCTATGCGATCGCAATGGGAGGCATGCGATCGCGTAAGGTAAGATAACAAAGCTATGCGATCGCAACAACGGCAATGCGATCACGGAGAAGGAAAAACATCGACTGTGCAATGGTAGGAAGGAACTATGCGATTGCATTGAAGGAAAACGTCCACCTTCAGAAATACACTATGCGATCGCGTGAGTGAGGATGCGATCGCAGAGAACAAAAAGTCAGCAACATCAAAATGGTTCGTTTGACCCCCGGAAGCACCCCCGAGGGCCCCGGGACCTCAACCAAAACCACAAACCTACTCCAAATCATGATACAAACTTGTTCCAATCATAAAAACATATCATTAAACACAAGAATCATCAAATCATAGCGGATTCAAGCTTAAGTTTCAACCAAAACTTTCGAAACCTACATTCTATCAATAACACAACCAAATGATGTCTGAATGACCTGAAAATTTGCAGACATAACCAAAATCACCTAACAAAGCTACTACAACTGTCGGAATTCCCTTCCAACTCCTAGATCAAAATCACACCTATCGACCGAAATTTCAAACATTTTAAACTTCGGCATTTCAAGCCTAAATAAGCTACGGACCTCCAAAATATATGCCGAACACACTCCCAACCATGAAATCTCCTAACGGAGCTAACGGCACCATCAGATTTCCGTTCCGAGATCGACTTAACACTATTTCGAATACAGACCATTTTTCAACTATTAAGCTCTCATTTAGGGACTATGTGTCCCAAAACACTCTGAATTCTAGAACCGAACATCCTGGAAAACCAAAATAGCAAAAATAAACTTAGGGAAAGTAGTTAATTAGGGATTGGGGTGTAAATTTAAAAATGACCGGCCGGGTCGTTACATCTTCCCACACTTAAACATTTGTTCGTCCTCGAATGAACATAGAAAACATACCTGAAGTAGTAAAGAGATGAGGGTACTCGCTGTGCATATCCTGCTCGGTCTCCCAAGTCACCTTTTCGGCCGACTGACTGTAACGACCCAGTCGGTCATTTTCGATATTTACACCCCGATTCCCAATTAACTGTTTCCCCTAAGTTCATTTTTGCTATTGTGGTTTGTCGGGATGTGTTTTGGGACACTTAGTCCCTAAATGAGAGCTTTATAATTGAAAAATGGCCCGTATTCAAAATAGTGTTAAGACGACACTGGAATGGAAATCCGAAGGTTCCGTTAGCTCTATTTGGTGATTTAGGGTTGGGAGTGTGTTCAGAATGTATTTTGGAGGTCCGTAGCTCATTTAGGCTTGAAATGCCGAAGTTTGGAATTTTTGAAAAACCGATTGATAGGCGAGATTTTGATCCGGGAGTCAAAACGGAATTCTGACAGTTGCAGTAGCTTTTTTAGGAGATTTTGGATATGTCTGCAAAAGTTTAGGTCATTCGGACATCGTTTGGTTGGGTTTTTAATAGTATGTAGGTTTTGGAAGGTTTGGTTGAATCTTAGGCTTGAATCCTCCATAATTTGATGATTTCTGTGTTTAATGATATGTTTTTATGATTCAAACAAGTTTATATTGTGATTTGGAGTAGGTTGGTGGTTTTGGTTGAGGTCCCGGGGACCTCGAGGGTGTTTCTGGGGGTCAAACGGACCATTTTGAGTTGATGAAACAGGTCAAAATTGCTGTCATGAGTGTTGCAGACGATTGCTCTATGCGATCGCAATAGGGTGATACGATCGCATAGAAGGCTTGGGAGGAGGCTAAAAAATTGCTCTATGCGATCGCGAAAAGGGCTATGCAAGATAGCTGGGGATAATTGTTCTCTACGATTGCTAAGGGGTCTATGCGATCGCATAGTGGAAAGGTTAGGGGTCCCAGATCCTATATTTTGTTCTATGCGATCGCGGAGTAGGGAGTGCAATCTCATAAGGCTGTTTTATTGAGCAATGCGATCACTATGTGGTCTATAAGATCACATAAGGTTAAAATGTGAGGCAAAAAGTTGTTCTATGCGATCGCAATAAGGGTCATACGATCGCGTAGAGTATTTCACTAGTCAGACAAAATCAGAATATAACATTTCATCCTCGAGGGTTTCACCACTTTTGCAAAAACTCAAGCTTGGGAGCTCGGTTTTGAGTGATGTTCTGCGTGCTTTTCAGAGACAATTGTTGGGTAACAATTTCTTACTCCCCTGTGATCATTATTCACTAATATAAACTCAAATTCTTCCTTTAATTTCGGATTTGGGGTGTAAATTGGGGTAAGTTTCTTAGAACAATCCTTGATGATTTGGAGGGGCAAACGAACTCCGATTTCGATAAATTTTATATAGTTAGACTCGTGAGAGTACGAGGGTTCTGAAAACGTAAAAATATTTCACTTCCGAGCCGATAGATGGAGGGATATTTTGGTCATTTCACCCATTTGCGCGTCGTTGCTTTAATTTTATCAGTGTAATTAGTTACTTGCAATGTTATTTACACTATGTAATTGGTTTGAATATATTTGGGCCACTCGGAATCGGATACTCATGGCAAGGGAGTAATTTCTTAGCGGTTTTGTACGAGGATTGAGGTAAGTGACTTGTCTAACCATGTGTGAGGAATTTTCTCCCCTAGGATATATATATATGTGTTGACTTAAATTCCTTGTACGCAAGGTGACGGGCATGTACTTGCACAAATTGTTGAAAACCCACTTTACTTTAATCGCTCAATCAGTGTTATCTATGTTATTGATTGGTTTAATTGCAAGAATTATCCTGTGTTAGCTAGGAAAGCATTATTAGGTAGGATTAACTGTCTAAATGACTACTTGTCTTAATTTACTTCCATGGAATGTGTTGAGATTGGATTTAGTTGTTAATTGCAGCAGTGTACTTCATATCCCTCTGTGTTTTCTCTTATTTGATTGTGTTTGTATTTATGTGGACTGCGGGTTCAATTCTCGTAGATCCTGTGGTACTGATATAGAGGATGACAGGTTCAATTTCCGGAGATCCTGTGATAGTCACATAAAAGACTGTGGGTTGAATTCCCGAAAATCCTATAATACTGATATAAAGGACTGCAGGTTCAATTCCCGGAGATCTTGTGATACTGATATATGGACTGCAGGTTCGATTCCCGGAGATCCTGAGTTGCTGAGTATGAACGAACTACGGGTTCAATTCCCCGAGATCCTGAGATATTGATTTGTACTTGTTGTGTTGTTTTCTCTTTACTAGGTTAATTGTAGATGACTTGTAATTTTTATCTCGCTTTCATGTTATTTCAGATTTACTTCCTACTTGCAATTGTATTATCAATATTTCTATTTTTCACGGTAAGGCCCTGACCTTCCTCATCACTACTCTATCTAGGTTAGGCTTGGCACTTACTGAGTACCACCGTGGTATACTCATGCTACTCTTCTACACACTTTTGTTGTGCAGATCCAGGTACATCTGATCAGAGGCACTTCCGGTGATCTAGGAGTATTTTTAGGAGACTCGAGGTATGCATCTACTACGTCCGCAGATCCAGAGGGTCTTCTTCTGTTCTATCTTAGTGATGTCAGTTATTCCTTTACTTTGGTTGTACAGATTCTCTTGGGGTATAGAGCCACAGTTATACTCTCTTAGCATGTGTTGCCCCTGAGTTTCAGGGTCTTGGTGGTTGTATATTCTGGTATTTGGTAAAGTGTTTCTGTCGAGTAGCACCAATTACATTTCTTTTTATGTCATTCCGCTGTTATTTTAACTGTTGTTCATAAGAGCTATAAATTCCGCATTGTGTTAGGCTTACCTAGTCGTGAAGACTTGGTGCCGTCATGACAGGTTCACGCTTGATGAACTAGGGTCCTGACATGTTGGTATCAGAGCTCTAGGTTCATAGGAGTTACCGGACACATGCTGGTTATTTAGAGTGTCGGTGATCGATACGGAGACGTCCGTATTTATCTACGAGGGGCTATGAAACTGTTTAGGAAACTCTTCATTTCTTTTGAATTCCTTGTTGTGAGATATTTTTGACATTTCTTTTGAATTTTGTCTTCTATTCTATCACAAATGGTGAGGACACATGCCACTCGTGAGGATCAGGCACCTGCGCCCCCTGTTACTGCTGCCAGAGGCCAGGGCTAGGGTAGAGGTTGAGGACGTGCCCGAGGTACAACCACAGTACCTACGCGCGTTGCCGCTGAGGCACCACCAGTGGATCAGGTTGGAGCACAGGCACCTGGTACACCTATTACAGCTACTACGACTCCAGCACTCCAGGAGACTCTAGCCCAATTTATGAGCATGTACACTACTCTGACTTAGGCGGGGTTGCTTCCTCTATCTACCTCTCAAGTCGGGAGAGGGGCCCAAACTCCCGCAGCTCGCACTCCTGAGCAGCGAGTGCCCGTGGAGCAGGTTCCAGAGGTTATTCCTATACCGCCTATTGCACAGTATAGCCCGTAGGTGGGTTAGCTACCTCCGAGGATGAGCAGCGCAGGTTGGAGAGGTTCAAGAAGTATGATCCCCTAGGGTTCAGTGGTTTAGCTTCAGATGATGCCTTAGGATTTCTGGAGGAGTGCCTTCGCATCCTCCGTACTATGGGTATAGTGGAGACTAGTGGTGTTTCTTTTACTGCTTTTTAGCTTCGAGAGGCCGCTTATGATTGGTGGCGCACATATGAGTTGAATAGTCCAAACGAGTCTGCCTCGCTGACTTGGACACAGTTTTCTGATATGTTTTTGAGGGAATTTATTCCCCAGAGTCCTAGGGATGCTTGGCGAGTGGAGTTTGAGCAGTTGCGCCAGGGCTCTATGTTAGTATCTGAGTATGCCATCAGTTTCACCCGATTAGCCAGACATGCACCGGCTTTGGTCACCAAGGTCTGAGAGAGAGTGCGGAGGTTTATTGATGGTCTTATTCCACCTATCCGGTCCAGTATAGCTAGAGAGCTGGAGACGGATGTACTGTATCGGCAGGCAGTGAGTATTGCCAGATGGATCGAGGGTATGCTCTCTAGAGAGAAAGGAGAGAGGGAGGCCAAGATGTCTCGTAAGTCGGGTTATTTCTCTGGTGCTCGTACTGTAGCAGCCGATCGATTTGGCATGGGTTATTCGGGTTGTCCAGTTCATTCAGCATTGCCAACAGCTGGTGGTACTCTAGCTCCTCCAGCACCTTAGGAGCCTTACTATGCTCCCCCAGTTTCCAGTGGGCCTCCTACGTGGGGTACCTCCAGGGGTCAGTCCAATGGAAGCGGGGCAAGTCAGTCACAGCCACTGTGTCCTCTCAAGGCTTGTTATTAGTGCGGGGATACTTGCCATCTAGTCAGGGAGTGCCCTAGGCATAGGAGAGGAGCGCCTTCACAGACTTCACAGCCTCAGCATGGTTCATAAAGGCAGAAGGCCATCGTTCCATCCCCAGCTGCCACCCCACCTACCCAGCCAGCCTGGGGCAAGGATCAGGGTGATAGATACCACTCTCGAGCGAGAGGTCAGACCATATTTTATGCTATTCATGTTCGTGCCGCAGCTGTCGCCTCTGATTTTTTTATCACTGGTATTATCTTGGTTAGTCACGTAGAGGCATCGGTTCTATTCGATCCTGGTTCTACTTTTTCATATGTGTCCTCTTATTTTGCTTCACATTTGGGTGTGCCTCGGGATTCTTTGAGTGCCCCCCTTATGTTTCTACTCCGGTGGGAGATTCTTTGGTTGTGGACCATGTGTATTGGTCGTGTTTTGTCACTATTTTGGTTTTGAGACCAGAGCTGATCTTTTATTGCTCGGTATGGTTGATTTCGATATTATTTTGGGCACGGACTGGTTGTCGCCCCATCATGCTATTCTTGATTGTCACGCCAAAACCGTGACACTGGCTATGCTAGGAATTCCACGTATTGAGTAGAGTGGTACTCTAGATCACACCCCCAGCTGTGTTATTTCCTTTATCAAAGCTCAGCGTATGGTTGAGAAAGGGGTGTGCTGCTTATCCAACTTATGTGAGCGATGTTAGTGTTCACACTCCTACTATTGATTCAGTCCCTGTCACGCCCCAAAACGAGGGACATGACCGGCGCCTGACCGAGTTGCCCCAGTCAAGCGGACCTAGGTGCCTTTCATTCCCACGCGTTAACCCTGTGTTGATTGTTTCTCATTAACCAAATATTTTACCAATAATGACTGATTTCATAATGCATAAACATAACCATGTGATTGATTCACTAACAAGTTCATAATTTATATTTACAACGCCCCATACATATACATAGGCCACAATCCCACGTTTACATGTCTATGGAGCCTCTAGGATACAAAAGGGAAATACAATACTTGCCGGTAACAAGGCTCCGGCTATACCTTACAAAACCAAAATGAAATCTAAACCGAGTGGCATGAACCACACAAGGCCCCGAGGAAGAAAGGGGCTCACCAAAACGGGCAGTGGAAGGAGAAGGATACTACTGCCGATGAGCTAAAGTGCCTGCTACTGATCCACCTACAATCATGACACGAATGTAGCGCCCCCGGCAAAAGGGACGTCAGTACACTTGAATTGTACTGGTATGTATGGACAAACTTTGCCCCAAGTAAACTCAAGCCATTAAATTACATCAACAATTAATTAAGCCAGCCCAACCATGTTTCCACATTTTCCTCATTTCAAATAATTCTCACACAAAGCACTTTCTACGATCAACCAATTTAACAATAACCAATCAATCACGTAAAGCACAAGTAGTCAAACAAAGGGGCAATCGGTGCCCCACAGGTTGCAAACTCTCCTGCCTGTCTCCTTTCACAATTTCACATTATTGATTTTTGTATCAATTTTCAATAGCGATTTCGATCGCTTTCCATCTTTATTGCCCATGACCACCCTTATTACCTCGGCCACCCTTATCACCCCAACCCACACCTTATTTCCCCACGTTGCGGCGCGCAACACGACCCCGCCTTAACAGTTGAAAACACAACAATTTCAAACAGCAGATAAGGTACTACACACAATTTCAACAAATTCAAATAAGCAACTTACACATTGGTTCATGTTCTCAATTTCTTCTCAAGCCAATATCAAAACCAAGTTACAAGTATTCCAAAATCGAAAATGGCCACATAATCATGTTCAACAATTTACCACAATTAAGGTGTTTCAAATTCCTTCCACAATAAGCCAAATATGCCATCACAATGGTTGTTCCCAATTCTTTACCAATCTCGATTACCTTTTTATCTTTCAATTCATATTTCATACCACACCACACGTAGTTCAACATCAATCAAATGCTCAACAAGGAAATCAAAGAATTACGTAAAATTTCTCAATTTGACACATGCCAAATCGCACACATTTGGGCGATTTTACAAGAATCAAAATTAGCCATACATACCTGGTGATGAGTTTTCTTCCGTTAACTTCCTACTTTATGCTTACCCACGCTATCTTACTCTTGCCGACCTTGTTCTTGAAGACTCTTACTTCTACTCACTTCTTTTTACTAAAAATCAAGTTCAATAATCATGCATGAGTGTAAAATTTCTATTTTTAAAAGCTATTATATGCAAACCTCTCTTTACCCAATTAAAACTGAAAATCAAAGAAAATAGTTAGGGTTTTTACCTTGAAAAGATTGGGGATGTTGAATCCTTGCCCTAAGATCCCTTGGAATTAAGATGGTTGGAACAATCTTTGAAGATGAAAGATTTCTCTCTCTAAAAACCCTCTCTTCTCTCTCTAATTTTGGTAAGATGATATGATAAAATGAAGAAGAAGTGTGTTATATTAAAGAAGAGATCGGGTCAAAATGTTACAAAAATCGGGGCCGGGGTCAATTATGCGGTGCACTATGCGACCGCAGAATCAACATGCGGTCCGCATAGTGACCACAGAATTGCCCCAAATTTTACACAGGTTCTGTTAAGGAATGCGGTCAGAATGCGGTCCGCATGTTTGATCTGCGGTCGCAAAGTGCACCGCAGATTTGACATGCGATCGCATATCGACCGCACTTTTGACACGATTTTTGGGAAACGCTCTGGAACGTTTTGCGGCAAGAATGCGGTCCGCATGTCAGGTTTGCGGTCGCATTCTTGACCGCATATTTGACATTTTTCGGAAAAATTAATTCTCTACATTTTTGAAACTTAAATCACTACCAAGAATTCTACGCATTCCTAACACATTATTCGGACCATGACACCACAACTACTAGGTTTTATGGACAAAATTTTTACGGGGCCTTACATCCTCCCCCTTAAGATCATTCGTCCTCGAATGAGGATTTTGAAATAAATGAGTTGGTTTTGAAAGACATGATATGCAACCATCAAAATTTTGACTAACTCTTATATTTTAGAAAAATTTCGCCGGAGTTTCCTTTGTATTATGGACATATCCACCTGTCAGAGGGCCCCCGAAACACATTACCAAACAACAATATACAACTACAACACTTTCACAACTGGTATACACTTTCTTACCTCAACGAATGCACATATTCTATCACATTGTTACAATTGCACATAAACTAGTCACTTCAATGAATTCTTACCTTATTTAACCATTTTAACACACCATGTACACTTAACAAACCATTACCAATCTACACTTACTATTAGTTGTTTATTTAACACACGAATCTTTCTAAGGCTTCCATTTATCAAGACTCGATTCAAGTGACCCAAGGTAACAACACATTTAACTCATTACAAAATGAAGGGGACTTTACTAATACTAAGAGGGAAACAACTTAGACAAGATGACAGTTACTAGGAGTAGGAGGGTCACCTAATTTCTTCTAGGCTTGATCGAACAAATGGGGGTACTTTTCCTTCATCTCTTTTTCCGCTTCCCATGTGGCCTCCTCAACTTGTTGACTTCGCCACAATACTTTAACAGAGGCAACTTCCTTATTTCTCAACTTACGGACTTGCCTATCAAGAATGGCAACTGGAACTTCTTCATATGACAAATTTTCATTAACCTTGTGAGCACGTGATTTTTGCCTTACTCGAGAAGTACTCCCAGAAAATTCAAAATAAAAAAAATAGTTTCGTGTTGGGCATGATTTGTGTGATTTTGTGTTAATTTCATCTTTTGTGTGCACGTTTATTTATTTAAATTAAAAATACAAAATATATGCTAGGCTTTGCATTTTTCAGTGTTTGATATCGAAGTCATGTGATTTACATTTTTCGGGTAATATGTAATTGTGTGCGTTAATTGTAGTAAAAGCAGCGGTGTTATAGGTTGGTATATACATATGTGTGTATATATATATATATATATGTATACATACATATATATATATATATATATACACATATGCATATAATATAGCATGAAGATCCGAGCTGGGCCAAATTCAGTCTAAAAGCCAGGCCCAATCGGATTTCTTCCAACCCAGGCCCAAACGAATCCCATACCCGTCCAGCTTCATGCCTGTGTAACACTTGATCTGGACCGTTGGATTTTATTATCCAACGGCCCAGATTAATCATTTAATCCCAATATACACTCAGACCATGCTTTAACCAAACGACGTCGTTTGGTTTAAGTGAGGGGATCCTGATCGTTGATCGTAAATGATCCAACGATCAGGATTCAATCTCATCTCTGGTATATATTCCTCATTTCATACCCCGCCCCCCCAAGCCAGAACCCCCCCTCTCCCTTCATCTCCCTCAGAGCTCTCAAACACCCGGTGTAACGCCGCCCTCCTCCGCCTGCCGGAAATCGCCTCACGGCGGTTCCGGTAGGCCAATCAAACCCAAACCAACGCCAAAACCTTCCCCTTACCTCCCCCATCACGATCCCGGCTTCCATCAACCTCGAATCTTGCCGGAGCTCCTCGAATCTTCATTTGAAGATTCGAGTCAAACTCGAACCTATGCCAAATTGCCCCAAATTCACACCACGGTCTCCCCACACCTCCCTCGTAACCCCGCCGGCATTGGTTTGCTTCGAATCTAACCAAAAATACAAAAGCCCCAAATCCGAGCCCAAGAACCCTAATTTTGAAGAAATCCAATTCGAGCCGTTTTAGCCACAATTGAAGTCCAAGGGACTTTAGTCTAGGTGTTCTCAATCGAGAACATCCCGATTAAAGCCCGTTTGGCTTCAATAAGTCCGAGTTTTAGTTCGAAGTTTGGTCGGCAGTCTTCTTTTGAGGTATTCACTCCTTCTTTGGTCGTTTTAAGTCGATTGGTGTGAATATGTGTGTTTGTTTCATTCATTATTTCAGTTTCTCATGTTTTTAATTTCCCATACCCGTTTGGTCTGTTTCTTCTCATTTGAGGCCCTTTATTTGGCCAATTCTTCTGTTTTAGTAGTTAAAACGAATCATGAGTCCAATGTGATTAAAGTCGTCAAATAGTTCGTAACATTAATCCCTTGAATCTGCCTGATGCAATTCACTGGTATAGGGTTGGTTACTGTTTAATTCAGATTAAAGGGATAATTGGGTGTAGTTAATAGTATAATTGTTTAATCATACACCCATACAAAGGGCTAGTGGAACTGAGCACAGCAGGGTATCCACTGAACACTGCCAGGCTTATTGTTTAAGGCTTGAGCCCATCTTTGGACAGTAGTTAGTGGGGTTTGCAGGGCATTTGATGGGTCTGGCAGAGTTGGGAGTGGGCAGGGTGATTAGTTAATTAGGGGCAGGTGTTCTGGAGGGGCTGTGAGCTATAAATATAGCATCAGATAGAGACATTGGGGGGGATACACAGACACACATTATAGAGACAGACTTGAGAGCATCCGTGATAAGCAAAATACCTGGAGATATACATTGATAGGCATTCATTCATATAGACACTGATAAGATATAGATACACTTGAGACAGAACACTTGAGAGCATCTGTGATAAGCAAAATACCTGGAGAGTACACTGAGAGTGACAAAAGGTCACTGTTTTCCTTAGTTTGGAGTCACTGTTTCATCGAATCTCTTGGCTACTGTTTCATTGCTTTGATTTCAATAGTTGAGTTGTTGTGGTCGTTTGGTTGCTGCACTCGTTTGGTTGCTGCACTGGTTTGGTTGTTGTTGTTATTACACTGCTGTGTTGCTGTTGGTCAGTGGTTTGTTGCCTTGGTCGATTGATATTGCTGGCTTGGTTTGGTTGCTGGTTGGTCTGTTGGTTTGCTGCCTGGCAGTGTTGTTGTTACTGCTTGGTTCAAAGATAGCTGTTAGTCCTTATTGTTGTTGTTGTGGTGTTCAATTGAGGCTGTTGGTCAGTGTGTTGTTACTGCTTGGTTCAAAGATAGCTGTTAGTCCTTATTGTTGTTGCTGTGGTGTCCAACTGAGGCCGTTGGTCAGTAGTTTGTTGCACTTGGTCTATTGTGTGGCTGGTTGGTCTATTTGGTTGCTGCTGGTTGTTGGTGTTGTTTCATTAGTTTGTCACTGGTTTTGGTCTAAGTGAGGTTGGTCCAGTATTGTTTCTTCTTGGTTGTTTGATACTGCTGGGTTGATTTGGTACTGTTGGTTCCTTGTTTTGTTGGCTGTTGGTCTATCTGGTTGCTGGGCTATTGGTTATTGGTTTACTGTTGCTGTTACTGTTCCTGTTACTGTTGCTGCATTGCCATCGCTCACTCTTCCTTGTTCTTCCGCATTCCAGGTACACACCTCTGTTATTGTAGTTCCGTGGTACGAAAAGAATGAAGTTTGAAGCTGGTGCATAAAGTCTATTGAAACATGTAGTCGATTATAGTTCTTATGTTTAATTACATTCTGTTATTCTTCAATTAAATCTGTATTGCTAGTTTTGTTACGGAAAATGTAGCTAGACCAAAGATACACTATCATTAGATATGCACGTAAACCCGAATTAGTCTGTTGTATCTTTGTTCAATCTTCTCTACTCATGTATATAATCTCCAAACCTGTTAAATGATAGACCTTGTGTTAAGAGCAAGATTAGCTAAGGAGTTGTTACTTAACGGAATGACGTAGTTAGATTAAAAAGAGTCGGGGTGCATTTCATGTGACCCGACCCCAATTTCGGGCAAGAGTAAACAAAGCATGTTGAGAACCACAGGCGCATTTCATGTGATGTGGTTCGTAGCAAGTTTTAAGTAATTTGGAATCAACTCTTAAGTAAGATACAGTGAGATGTAGTTCGCTTTAGATTTGAATCAAAGGTACACCTCGCCCAATAGTTACATTAATCACATAGCCGTCATAAATGTACATATAAATACTTAGGTTTCGAGATGCGTCGTTTCTTAACGAATATCACGCCTTTCTCAACAAATGTAAATAAGTAGTCAACCCAGGCGCATATTTTAGTTTTACCTTTTTAAATACGGGCGTGCATTTCATGTGACCCAAATCCAAACCCCGAAATGTTGAATAAGAATATGTTGAGGATCCGGGTGCATTTCATGTGACGCGATTCGAAAGCATATTTTTAAGCAACTTTCTCTTTCGTAAATCATAACCAATAATAAAAGCGGTAAAGGGGTATTAACTTGCACTAAGTACATAATTGTAAAAAACAGATAGATAAGCCAAACAAGACAGTTGAGCGACCGTGCTAGAACCACGGAATTCGGGAATGCCTAATACCTTCTCCCGGGTTAATAGAATTCCTTATCCGGATTTCTGGTTCGCGGACCGTTAAATAGAGTCATTCTTTTCCTCGATTCGGGATTTAACCGGTGACTTGGGACACCATAAAATCTCCCAAGTGGCGACTCTGAAGTAATTAAAATAAATCCCATCTCGATTGTCCTTTAATTGGAAAAACTCCTCGTGCCCTCGCGTGCGCGTAAAAAGGAGGTGTGACAGCTCTGGCGATTCTGCTGGGGATATTTTTTTTGGAATTCGAGCTCGGAATAACTGTTGTATTTGGCATATTTTATTATCTGATTTTTTTTTACATGTTGGCATCAATGTGCAAAATGTTGTTTTTACTGCTTTGATATTGTGTGAACTGTATATATAAATTGTGCCGGAACCAATCTCCTCTCTGAGTCTTCTAAATCATGAAGAAGGGTGCACTTCGTGTGACTTCTTTTCCGTATAGTGTCTAATTCCCATTTTAGAACGAGGTTTGGATAAGTTGCAAAACCGGTGAAGCTTCTGTATTCCCGGATTGCTGCCTCCTCCTCGGCTCGAGCTGTCCGCTCGGGTAAGCCAAGTCTAGAACAGATAAACCCGGGTTTTAAACCTAGAATAACAAAGCTTCATGCCGGATCCCTAGTAGGAAACGTTTATTTGCATCATGTCGCATTTGGCTTAGGGGACTCAACACAGGGGGTTGGGTCCGTCTAGGACAGGTGACCTGAAATGAACAGACTATCCTGCTGCATCCTGTTTGTCTTGCGCATTTATCCGTTATAGACTTGCATGCTGACCGGCTTTTAGAGATTAAAAAAAAAAAAAAAAAAAAAAAAAAAAAAAAAGAAAAAAAAAAAGAAAAAAGAAAAAAAGAAAATTTTTGTGTTTTAAGATAGAAATAGCTTATTTGTTTAGTAAAGTGAATAAATAAATAATGCCGTTTGTTTCGTCAAAACCGAACTACGGGGGTTTGATTCTCATCGGATGTGAGATACGTAGGCAACCTCCATCGGGTCCAACTTCACCTTTTGAAAAAACGGCCGAAAAATCAAAAAACTAACTTTTGTACTAAATAAATCGGTGACGCTGTTTTTTAGCCGAACGTTCCCGAAAGGGACGCCGGAAGGCTAATTTCGTATAAACGGCCACCTTTGGGTCAATTTTGATTTCGATCGATTTACCCCACAGCCTTAAAAGCCTTCGTCCCCGAGACGTTGAAAGGCCGTGATTGAAAACTGACTTTTTATTTTTTTTATTATTTAGCAAAACAAAGTTGTTTTCTTATTTAAATCACCTTAATAAATGTGCAGGATGAGCACGAATCAGAATAAATCATTTTCAATCTTTAATGAGGTCCCTCAGCAACTCCGTATATGGTGGAACGATTTGGAAGACAATAGCAAAAAGGTCATAGGGAGAATTTTGGGAGGTTTGGTTGATCTGTTGAATATCGAGCCAAGGGAGGACATCATCAAGGCACTGGTATCTTTCTGGGATCCGACCCGCAATGTGTTCCGTTTTGTTGACTTTGAATTGACGCCCACATTAGAGGAAATTGCGGGCTATGCGGGACTTAATGGGAAATTAAGAGGGCAATACCTGCTCTCACCAAGACCGGTATCTCCACATGGGTTTCTGGATTTGCTGAGCATTAGTCGGAAGGTGAAAAATGATGATCTGTTGAAAGGGTATTGCGATCTTCAATTCTTATATCAACGGTACGGCACTCCTCGGGGTTTTGAAGAGTCAAACCTCGGACTGACTCACGCAGGGAATAGAACCAAGTGGGAGGCCAGACGAATTCTAGCATTCCTAACGACATTCTTGGGGGTTGTGATTTGTCCGCGTGAAGATAAGAAGATAGAGATAAGTCTTGTAGGAATAGCCGATGTTGCAATCAAAAAGGCTACCAGCACTGTGGTCCCTTTGGTTTTGTCCGAAATCTATCGAGCCTTGACTGTATGCCGAGAAGGGGGCAATTTCTTCCAAGGTTGCAATCTGTTACTTCAACTATGGATGCAAGAACACCTCCATCACCGAACACAATACATGAACCATGGGTTGACCGGGAAAAACTGTATCAGGGGTTTCGAAGAACGGATGATGGGTGCTGTATTCCCTGAAGGCGTCGAGGCATGGCTTGCACGACTGAGTTCAATAGAAGCCGATCAGATTGAATGGGCATTCGGGTGGTTACCCGATACTGAAGTAATATATATGGCAGCCGAGGAGTGTTATATCCTTCTGATGGGGATCCGCAGTGTCCAACCATATGTCCCTCACCGTGTATTACGTCAACTAGGAAGGTTTCAGGTTATTCCTACCGATCAAGACCTAAGAAAGTACGCCATTGAGTTGAGCCCGGGAGTTGTCTTCCCCGAAGAGAAGGTTAGAAGGCTATGGCACGAATGTCGGTTCCTTGAGCCTAAAACCATGGTCCGGGAACTATCTAAGGGAGAGGTGGATCCAAAGTACAACGTGTGGTTCGGGAAAAGATTTCAGATTCGTCGGAAATGTTCTAAAAGAGCCCATGTCCAACAATTCACAGAAGATTCACGGGAACAATGGGATTGGTTAGCAAAAGAGGAAGGGTACAGGACGAAGATCGGCAGGATAGAACAGCAGGTCCGGGACCTCCAATTCGAGAAGAACATGCAAGCTGCCACCGATGAAGGCGACAAAAAGAAGTTGGTACAAGAAAATGACTTCTTGAGAGCTCAAATCCAGCAAATGAAAAGAGATGCCGACAGACAGTCGAGGAGTCGGGCCGACGAAAAATTGATAAGGGATTTGAAAAGCCAAGTCACCGACGTCCAAAGAGAATTGGACGAGTCAAAAGCCCAAATAACGAGGATCCGCGCTAGCTGGAAAAAGGATGCACATCAACATGCACTTCACCTAAGGCGGGTGGAAGAAGATTACACCGATATCATCACTAACCTGAGGGAAGCAAATGTTGTCCTTAGGGAGCGGGTTTTCAAGCAAGCCCAAGATGCCAGAGCAGACCTCGACCGCTGCCACTATTTGATGGCCCGACTGCAAGGACAAGTGGATAGGCTCCTAGATCAAGTCACCAACAATGCTCGAAGATTGGGGGCGAAAAACCAGCAAATAGAGCGGCTACTCGGAGAAAGGGACATGATCAAGGATAGAATTGGAGAAATCGGGCACTATGTCACCATGAAGTGCCTAGCTTGTGAACGACTGCCCCGCGCCGACCTTTTCGCTTCAATTATGGGTTATGCTCATCGGATCATGGAAGAGTTGAGGGAACTGCACAAGGACCTCACACCGAGGCCTGCGGCAAGGCCGAATGATGCCTCGCAGGCCCCCAGGAGTTTTAGGGCATTAGATTTTTGATTGAAAATGTATTTTAATGTTGAGTCAAGCTAGTTGGCATTTTCTTTACTTTTCCAAGTCAAGCATTTTCTTTTTGTTTTGACGATTTTGTAAGACGTGTTTTGTAACTACACGGTTTTATTTGATATAAAAGTTACAAAATTTTGCCGCAATCTTGTTACCAGAACTACGCTCGGTCTGATTCACGCGGGGTCGTGATACGTAGGCAATCCACATAAGATTCGACCACCACTAAAAGAAAGAAAAAGAATCCAAAGGTTAAATAACAATAAGGCTTGCAAAGAGAAAAAAAAAAGAGAAAAAGAAAAAGAAAAAGAAAAAGAAAAAGGGCCGGGATGACGCATGTTAAAGAGTACACGTAGAAAGGGTTATTTGGTTAGGTGCATTGCATCCAACGTGCTATAACATATCTGTCAAACTCGGTGAACTAACAAGTTTGTTGCGTATTCCAGAAAGTTTAGCAGTTGGTTTGACAGAATATCCTGGCCAGCCATCACTACCGTACTAGATCCAAAGGACCCGTTACAGTAAGCATGTCGAGTTCTGGCAAGAGTCTTGAGGAAGAAAAGTCCGAGCTGCAAATCATGAAGGAAGAAGTAGACCGGTTAAAACAACAGATAACAGAGATGCACCTGGCCTGGGCCAGGGAACAGTCTTCACCAAACCGCCCTACTCTCGCCTCGGCTCCGGAACATCCGCCCATCGATCCTTCAACAAGCGCCCCGAGCTATCCATACTTTCAGGGGGAAAACCCATATGCCACCCACATTCCACCAGCCAAACCAAATCCTCCTCCAGTCACCCCTATTTTTGTGGCACCTCCACCTGCTCCTCTGCAAAGGCCGGCCAGCGAGCCATATGTTCGGATCCATGACAACTCTTACTATCCTCCAGAGCCTACTTTCAGGGCTCCTGAACCACAATCACATACACCTCACTGGGATAATCCGGCAGAACCGGAAAAACACTTCCAAAGTTCGGAGCACGAGGAAGTTGCCAGAAAAGTTAAAAGCCTGGAGCAGTCCTTCAGAAACATGCACGGTTTAGGCAATCAGGTCAGCGTCGCCTATAAGGATCTGTGTCCATTTCCGGACGTCCAGTTGCCAGCAGGATTTAAAATGCCCAAATTCGACCTATACGAGGGGCATGGTGACCCAGTGGCCCACCTACGGGGGTTTTGCAGTAAAATGAGAGGGGCCGGAGGACGGGACGAGCTTCTGATAGCCTACTTCGGCCAGAGTCTGGGAGGATCGGCATTGGAGTGGTACACTAGACAGGATCCCAGTAGATGGTTTACGTGGGATGATCTGGCTCAAGCTTTTATCGGCCAGTTCCAATACAATCTTGAGATAATCCCCGACCGCCTATCATTGCTAAAAATGGAGAAGAAGCCTGCTGAAAGCTTCAGGGAATTTGGTTTCCGATGGAGGGAACAGGCGGCCAGGGTGGATCCGCCGATGAGAGAAAGCGAGATGGTGGACTACTTCTTACAGACATTAGAGCCCACCTACTTCGGACATCTGGTAACGTCCGTAGGCAAATCATTCACTGAGGTGATAAAAATGGGGGGTATGATCGAGGAGGGTTTGAAGGCCAACAAGATCATGAGTTACTCAGCACTGAAAGCCACCACTCAGGCTATCCAAAGTGGTACTGGAGGAGTACTGGGGAAAAAGAGGAGAGAGGAAGTTGCGGCCGTCGAGTCCGGGGCATGGTTCAGAAATAGAGGCCCCGCACCACAATATAGCCCACCCCAACCTCACCACCAAAATTACTCTCACAACCCATATAGCCACCCACCACATTACTATCCCGCACCTGATCCCCATTTTACTGTCCACCATGCACAGTCCTATTCCGCACCTCCCGCTCATGCACCGTGGCGTGCACCAAACCCCCAGAACAATCATCCACCCCCAAGAGCTTACAGAAACCCCTCGGGCGCGAGTTTCCGTCCGAACCAGGCATTCAGGGGCGACAGGGCGCCGAGGCCAAAGACTTTCACTCCCTTAGGAGAGTCTTACACTAGTCTGTTCCACCGGTTAAAGCAGGTAGGGTTGCTGAATCCGGTTGAAGCTAAGCTGCCAAACCCTCTTCCGAAAAACCTGGACCATTCAGTAAATTGTGCCTACTGCTCGGGATGTCCGGGACATGATACAGAAAAGTGTTGGAGGCTGAAGACGGCCATCCAGGAGCTCATTGACACCCACAGGATCGAGGTCCAGGCTCCAACAGAGCCCAACATCAACCAAAACCCGCTCCCAGCTCATCATGAGACCAATATGATCGAGTTGGTACGGACGGAGGAAGGAAAGGAGAAAGCCTCTCAGACTGTAATGATGATTAGGTCTAGCGGGGCAGGAACGAGAAAAGGGCCAAGCTATGATGAGTCGCCCAGTTGCAAGAAAGACATACCAGGAGAATCGGAAGCGGGAAAGGAAAGTGTGAACGAAGTACCGGTAAAACCGGCCAAGATAGTTGTACCAGGGGCAGCAATCAAGCCCATCTTGACAGTAGCGGGCGTTCGAATGGATCCTTTCATCATCCAACCGGCAACACAGCTGCCAGTAACTGATAGCCGGGCTGTACCATGGAATTATGCTCGGATTACAACGACCTACAGAGGAAAGGAGGTGAAAGAGGAAGTTTGTGAGGCCCGAGGGTTGACCCGCTCGGGGAGATGTTTTGCCCCTGCGGAATTGAGGAAGACCACTCCGGCAGTATTGAAAAAGCCGGTCACTGATGAAGAGGCGGAAGAATTCTTGAAAAAGATGAAGCTGCATGACTACTCTGTCTTAGAACAGTTAAAGAAGACTCCGGCACAAATATCATTGCTATCCTTGCTGATACATTCTGAAGAACATCGGCAAGCATTGATGAAAGTCCTGAATGAAGCACATGTACCGGATAAAATCTCAGTGAGTCATTTGGAGAAGATCACCAATAGGATCTTCGAAGCAAATCGGATCACCTTCACCGATGACGAGTTGCCTGAGGAAGGCACCGAGCATAACAGGGCTTTGTATCTTACGGTGAAGTGTGAAGAGGCGGTGGTTACCAAAGTCTTGGTCGATAATGGGTCCAGTGCTAACATTTGTCCTCTCTCTACACTGGGCAAATTGAAAGTAGACATCGGCAGGGTACGCGAGAACAGGGTATGTGTCCGAGGGTTCGACGGAGGAGGCAAAGCGTCGGTTGGCGACATAGTGCTAGTCTTGACAATTGGGCCAGTGGAGTTCACCATGGAATTCCAGGTGCTGGACATGGTGGTGTCATATAACCTCCTAATAGGGCGACCATGGATTCATGCCGCAAGAGCAGTTCCATCCAGCTTACACCAGCTCGTCAAGTTTGAATGGGACCAGCAGGAGATCGTCGTCCATGGAGAGAACGATCCACAATCAGGCACCATCATTCCCTTTGTTGAAACAGAAGAAGACGTTGGGCCGTGGGTGTATCAGGTCTGCGATATGGTGTCCGCCCACCGAGTTCCGGAAGGGGAATGTATTCCCGGCGACAGAACAATTACTGCGGATGTCATGGTGGCGCATGAAATGTTGCGACATGGTTTCGTACCCGGTAAAGGGCTAGGTGCATCTCTGCAAGGAATTATACAACCGGTATCAGTGGTCGAAAACTTGGGAACCTTCGGCTTGGGATTCCAGCCAACCTCAGAGGACATCCGGCGAGCAAAGAGGAGCAAGCAGAAAACATGGGTGCTCCCAAAGCCCGTTCCACGCCTTGCCCAATCTTTTGTCAGGTCCGGAGCAAGAGGACGTCCAGCGCCAAAGATTCCCGGTCCTACGGTCAGGCCAGACGAAGAGTTCTTCAGGAAGTTCGAAAACCTATTCGCAGATGTATGTATGCTCGAAGATGGTGAAGGATCCAGTCATGCCGAGATACAATTTGTGGGACCGAAGGCAAAACTGAATAACTGGAAGGCTACTCCTCTCCCTGTCCGGAAGGAGTCTTGGTAGTTTGTCTTGGATTGTTTTTCTTTCGAAGTTTTGTATTGGGGGTTTGTCCCCGGAGTAAAATCCCGTTTTGTTTTGTTTATTTTTGATTTAAGTTTGCAGTTTGTTTTCCCTTTGTACAATTCCCATCAATGAAATTTGGTTCCTTCGTGTCTAATTTTGTTTATCTTCTCTTCTTTTTACTTTTCTGAACAGCCTTCTTGCAACTGATCTTAATGATATGGCGCACTTAAAGATTAATCAACCCAGTCTAGAAAGTCAATCGGGTTTGGAAATAATAACACATGAAATAAGAAGTGACGAGAGTGAGTCAGAGTACGGCGATGATGAAGCCGTGGAAGAAATCGGTGAAGAATTAAGTCACTTCGAGGAAAAGCCCAAACCGAACTTAAATGATACTGAGGCCGTTAATCTAGGGAATGCTGATGACGTCAAAGAAACCCGGATAAGTGTCCATATTGAACCCAATCTGAGAGAAGAACTGATCAAAACACTCATGGAGTTTAAAGACATTTTCGCATGGTCGTACGACGACATGCCAGGACTCAGCACTGATCTAGTGGTTCATAGATTACCCACTGATCCGGCATATCCTCCCGTCAAGCAAAAACTGCGGAAATTCAAGACGGAGATGAGTGTGAAGATCAAAGAGGAGGTAACCAAGCAGTTGCAGGCGAAAGTCATTCGTGTCACTCGATACCCTGAATGGTTGGCTAACGTAGTACCGGTGCCAAAGAAAGACGGAAAGATCAGGGTATGCGTGGACTATCGCAATCTCAACAAGGCAAGTCCTAAGGATAATTTCCCACTTCCCAATATCCATATCCTGATTGATAATTGCGCCGGACGCGAGATTGGATCCTTTGTGGACTGTTATGCGGGATATCATCAGATTTTGATGGATGAAGAAGACGCAGAAAAGACGGCTTTTATCACACCGTGGGGGACTTATTGCTACCGAGTGATGCCGTTTGGTTTGAAGAATGCGGGAGCAACATATATGAGGGCGATGACTACGGTATTCCATGACATGATACACAAGGAAATTGAAGTGTACGTGGATGATGTGATCGTGAAATCCAGACGTCAAGAGGACCATGTCGCTGACCTCAGGAAGTTCTTTCAAAGACTTCGAAGGTACGATATCAAGCTTAATCCGGCCAAATGTGCATTCGGAGTTCCATCAGGAAAGCTGCTAGGATTCATCGTCAGCCGACGGGGCATTGAGTTGGACCCCTCCAAAATCAAGTCCATTCGGGAGTTACCCCCGCCGAAGAATAAAACAGAGGTAATGAGTCTGTTGGGAAGGTTGAATTACATCAGTAGGTTTATTGCCCAGCTTACGGCAACTTGTGAACCCATATTCCGCCTATTGAAGAAAGACGCCGCGATAGAATGGACGGCAGAATGTCAGGAAGCGTTTGACCGGATCAAAGGGTATCTGTCAAATCCACCCGTACTAGTTCCGCCTGAGCCAGGTAGACCCCTGATTCTTTATCTGACGGTCTTGGAGAATTCGTTTGGCTGCGTACTGGGGCAGCATGATCTTACCGGGAGGAAGGAACGGGCCATTTACTACCTCAGTAAGAAGTTCACAGTCCACGAGGTCAAGTACACTCATCTAGAAAAGACATGTTGCGCCCCGACTTGGGTAGCCCAAAAGCTGAAACACTACTTGTCTTCTTACACCACTTACCTCATTTCGCGTCTGGATCCGTTGAAGTATATTTTCCAGAAACCTATGCCTACGGGGAGGTTAGCAAAATGGCAAATATTACTTACGGAGTTCGACATCATATACGTGACAAGGACGGCTATGAAAGCTCAAGCCCTGGCCGATCACTTAGCTGAAAATCCCGTTGATGACGAATACGAACCTTTGAGGACGTATTTTCCAGATGAGGAAGTATTGCAGATTGAGGGGTTGGAACTAACCAAGGATCCGGGATGGAAGCTCTTCTTCGATGGAGCGGCAAACGCAAAAGGAGTCGGAGTAGGGGCTGTGCTTATATCTGAAACAGGACATCATTATCCCGTTACTGCTCAACTGCGTTTTCACTGTACCAATAATATGGCTGAGTACGAGGCATGTATCTTAGGGCTGCGATTAGCGGTGGACATGGATGTACAGGACGTCTTGGTCTTGGGGGACTCGGACCTTCGGTACATCAGATTCAGAGAGAATGGGAAACCAGAGATTTAAAGCTTATCCCATATCGTCAGTGTTTGCATGATCTGACCAAGCGCTTTCGATCGGTAGAATTCAGGCACATCCCAAGGATGCATAATGAGGTTGCCGACGCGTTGGCTACTTTAGCGTCAATGCTACATCACCCGGACAAGGTTCGTGTCGATCCGTTACATATCCAGGTCCGGAATCAACATGCTTATTGTAATGTGATAGAGGAAGAGGTGGATGGTGAGCTGTGGTTTCATGATGTCAAGGAATACCTCAGGTTATGAGTATACCCAGAGCAAGCAACTGGAGATCAAAAGCGAGCTATTCGGCGGTTGGCGAACGGATTTTTCCTTAGTGGAGGAGTGCTGTACAAAAGAACCCCGGATTTGGGATTGTTGAGATGTATAGATGCAAGTCAAGCCACAACAGTGATGACAGATATACACTCGGGAGTTTGCGGACCACACATGAGCGGATACGTATTGGCAAAGAAGATTCTTCGAGCAGGATATTATTGGCTCACTATGGAGCGGGATTGTATAAGTTTCGTGCGAAAATGCCATCAGTGTCAGATACACGGAGATTTGATTCATTCTCCGCCGACTGAATTGCATACAATGTCGGCACCATGGCCGTTTGTCGCATGGGGTATGGATGTTATTGGACCTATTGAGCCTGCGGCTTCCAATGGTCATAGGTTCATTCTGGTAACGATTGATTATTTTACCAAGTGGGTGGAGGCCAAAACATTCAAATCAGTGACCAAGAAGGCGGTGGTGGACTTCGTACACTCCCACATCATTTGTAGGTTCGGAATTCCAAAGATGATCATTACAGATAACGGTGCAAATCTTAACAGTGGATTGATGAAAGAGGTATGTCAACAGTTCAAGATTACACACCGAAATTCCACACCGTATCGCCCAAAAGCAAATGGTGCGGTCGAGGCAGCAAACAAGAACATAAAGAAGATATTGAGGAAGATGATAGAAGGGTCTAGGCAGTGGCATGAAAAGTTACCGTTTGCGCTGTTGGGTTATCGCACTACCGTCCGGACTTCGGTAGGTGCAACTCCTTACTTGTTGGTATACGGGACCGAAGCAGTAATACCCGCAGAAGTTGAGATTCCATCCCTCCGAATCGTCGCTGAAGCTGAGATTGATGACGACGAGTGGGTCAAAACCCGATTAGAGCAATTGAGCCTGATCGATGAAAAGAGATTGACAGCAGTATGCCACGGCCAATTGTATCAAAAGAGAATGGCGAGAGCATATAACAAGAAGGTACGTCCCAGGAGATTTGAAGTGGGACGGCATGTGCTGAAGAGAGTTCTACCCCATCAGGCCGAAGCGAAAGGCAAGTTCGCTCCAAATTGGCAAGGACCTTTTGTGGTGACTAGAGTATTATCCAACGGCGCTCTATGTCTGACTGATGTCGAGGGAAGATGCACCGATATGGCTATCAATTCTGATGCGGTTAAGAGATATTATGTGTAATTCTTTAATGCATTTGTCAACGTTTGGTTTCGTTTGTGTGTACTTGGCATTTTTTCGGAGAATGGAATGACAGAGGCTATTTTTCTACTACCCAAACACTTTAACCTTCGTTTCCCCATTTGAGCCTTAATTATTCTTTCATATACCCTCTTTCGGAATCATCAAGAATAGAAAAGAAACAAAGAAGTGATACAAGAAAAAGTGAAAAAGTGAACTACGATTCCTCAAGAAGGATACGTAGGCGCCACACGGCTCGGTCATAATAAAATAAAAATCAAAAATCCCCCAAGCAACAAAACTGGGGCAGAAGTCATTGTTTCGTTTGAAAGATAGTGTGGATTCCGAAAGTTGTAATAAGCTAACCGTTGAGGCTAAACCCCTTTCTTCAGCCTCACGCGCAGAAACCATATCAAGAACCAGAAAGACCTCTCGATCAGGTATTTGAGAAGTGCCAAGTCATGTGAATGAAAGCCAAGAGTGACGTCCCGACCCTCGATTGAATTCAGGATGCACAAGCCGAAAAGGGGTAACGCTCTAGAGGGAATCTCAGGGATGATACCCCGCCGCAAGGAAAGAAAGCATAAATGAGAGAGTCTTAACGGTGAAAACCCTCGCGGGCACTTTAAGGCGAAGGAAGTTGAGAGAAGTAAAATGAGAGAGTCTTACGGTGAAAACCTTTACGGGCACCCTTAAGGCGACGGGAGATAGAGAGAAATGAGAGAATCTCATTAGTGAAAACCCTTTGAAGGGCACCGTGAGGTGACAGGATGAGATGGTTACAAGATGTCTGCATGAGACAAGGTTGGGACAGCCGTTTACCTCTAGCAGGACGCGGTATCAGAAAGTGATTGACATGAATAGACCGGGTAGTTTAATCTCAAAGGCGCGGCATAACATTGGATCGGGCACACATTCAGATAAGTTTTCCTATTTTTGAGTTCAGAAAAGTTTTTTTCTTCTTTTGTCATTTGCGGTCGGTATTCTTTTCTTTTCTTTCATTTTCGAAAATTGATTTTTTTTAAAGCTTACTACCAAGTCTCCCAAAGCAGAGTATATTGAAAGTGAATAGGCATGGAACAAGGCAATGAGACAGAAGTCGTTACGATAATAAGATTGGGATGACAGGCTGCTGAGTGGAAGGTTCGCAAGAATTATGGAGTATGATGGACACATGTGGCATGTCCGAAAGAGGATTTCACACAACGGATCACCGGCTAAAAAGAGTCGGACCAAACCAAAGAGTGGAATAAAAGGAAAGATGAGAGGTCGTTCATGGAAAAAGCATCTTCCCAAGCAAGCGTCAACGTCGTCCTCAAAGTTCAAGAGAGGCCAAGCAGCTGAAAGAGAATGGCCTCAACAAGAGTGGCACGACCACTCGCGGCGTTTTGAAACTAACAATTTTTCTTTGATTTAAAGCAGGAAAAGAGGGTCCGACGGCAGAAAAGCATACCGACCAGAAGTTTATCACACTGGGGCAGAAAATTTTCTCCTGTTGCGAAAATTTTCTGGAGAGCAAGACTCAGAGGATAAGTGTAGAAAGCAACACAAGATGGGGTGATCTTTGAGCCGGGTATCATCTCCAGCAGTTATTGGAAAAAGAAAAATGGCTTCGAGATTCCCCCAGCAGTATTACATCCTATAATTTGATCAAGGAAACAAAAGCGTGAGTCCCAGAAGAGGTAGGGGAAGAAGGGAGAGAATGAGGGGTGAAGGAAACAAAGAATACTTCCTCAGCAGCATCACCACCAGCAGGCGAGTAAACAGTTCCAAAAAATATCCCCAGCAGCCAGAAGAAAAGTAACACGACCTAAGGGAAAGCAATTCCAAGACAGGATAATTCGGAAGAGAAGGTGGTCCGAGAGGTAATGCGGGAACAAGGATAGGGTACAAGAGGCAAAGGAAGGTAATCAAGATAGGATGAAAATCAGTGAGTTGTAGCTGAAGTCAGGGAGCCCGCCTGAAGAATGGAGTGGCGATTTAATTTTGAAGTAGTAGTTGAAGTCAGGGAGCCCGCCTGGAGAATGGAGTGGCGATTTAATTTTGAAGTTATAGTTGAAATCAGGGAGTCCGCCTGGAGAATGGAGTGGCGATTTAATTTTGAAGCAGTAGTTGAAGTCAGGGAGCCCGCCCGGAGAATGGAGTGGCGATTTAATTTTGAAGTTATAGTTGAAGTCAGGGAGCCCGCCTGGAGAATGGAGTGGCGATTTAATTTTGAAGTTGTAGTTGAAGTCGGGGAGCCCGCCTGAAGAATGGAGTGGCGATTTAATTTTGAAGTTGTAGTTGAAGTCAGGGAGCCCGCCTGGAGAATGGAGTGGCGATTTAATTTTGAAGTTGTAGTTGAAGTCGGGGAGCCCGCCTGGAGAATGGAGTGGCGATTTAATTTTGAAGTTGTAGTTGAAGTCAGGGAGCCCGCCTGGAGAATGGAGTGGCGATTTAATTTTGAAGTTGTAGTTGAAGTCAGGGAGCCCGCCTGGAGAATGGAGTGGCGATTTAATTTTGAAGTAGTAGTTGAAGTCAGGGAGCCCGCCTGGAGAATGGAGTGGCGATTTAATTTTGAAGTTATAGTTGAAGTCAGGGAGCCCGCCTGGAGAATGGAGTGGCGATTTAATTTTGAAGTAGTAGTTGAAGTCAGGGAGCCCGCCTGGAGAATGGAGTGGCGATTTTGTTTCGAAGTAGTAGTTGGAGTCAGGGAGCCCGCCTGGAGAATGGAGTGGCAAGTTGTTTTGAGTTGGTAGAGGAAAGCGGTAGAATGTAACAGGAATCTCCAGCATGAATCCAAGTTCGTAAGAAGAGACGAAGCGTCAGAAGGAACGCCAAGTCAGACAAGATGGCAAGGAGCGCGACAAGATCAAGTTAAAAAGGATAGATAAGAACTTGTAGTACTGTAACCTAGTCTAGCTTCTTGTTTTTGTTGCTTAGCGCGGTGTAACAAGGAAATCGGTTAAGCAGTGGTAACAGCAGTAACAGCGGCAACAGCAGTAACAGCGAGATCGCAACAGGCATGGTAGTCTCAGCTACCAGAACTTCCCGAACTACATTGACCTGATTCCCTTTTAGCCGGGGATATGTAGGAGACCTTTGAAGCAAGGTTCGGTCAAAACTTTTCCAAAATGCTTCATACGGAGTGTTCGGATAGGCAAAAATCGCTTATATCCGCTCATTTATCTTTGCACGAAAACTCGGCGTGTTTACGCGCAAAGAGGGGCAGCTGTGAGCACGTGATTTTTGCCTTACTCGAGAAGTACTCCCAGAAAATTCAAAATAAAAAAAATAGTTTCGTGTTGGGCATGATTTGTGTGATTTTGTGTTAATTTCATCTTTTGTGTGCACGTTTATTTATTTAAATTAAAAATACAAAATATATGCTAGGCTTTGCATTTTTCAGTGTTTGATATCGAAGTCATGTGATTTACATTTTTCGGGTAATATGTAATTGTGTGCGTTAATTGTAGTAAAAGCAGCGGTGTTATAGGTTGGTATATACATATGTGTGTATATATATATATATATGTATACATACATATATATATATATATACATACACATATGCATATAATACACATAATATCCGATCTGGGCCAAATTCAGTCTAAAAGCCAGGCCCAATCGGATTTCTTCCAACCCAGGCCCAAACGAATCCCATACCCGTCCAGCTTCATGCCTGTGTAACACTTGATCTGGACCGTTGGATTTTATTATCCAACGGCCCAGATTAATCATTTAATCCCAATATACACTCAGACCATGCTTTAACCAAACGACGTCGTTTGGTTTAAGTGAGGGGATCCTGATCGTTGATCGTAAATGATCCAACGATCAGGATTCAATCTCATCTCTGGTATATATTCCTCATTTCATACCCCGCCCCCCCAAGCCAGAACCCCCCCTCTCCTTCTTCTCCCTCAGAGCTCTCAAATCCCCGGCGTAACGCCGCCCTCCTCCGCCTGCCGGAAATCGCCTCACGGCGGTTCCGGTAGGCCAATCAAACCCAAACCAACGCCAAAACCTTCCCCTTACCTCCCCCATCACGATCCCGGCTTCCATCAACCTCGAATCTTGCCGGAGCTCCTCGAATCTTCATTTGAAGATTCGAGTCAAACTCGAACCTATGCCAAATTGCCCCAAATTCACACCACGGTCTCCCCACACCTCCCTCGTACCCCCGCCGGCATTGGTTTGCTTCGAATCTAACCAAAAATACAAAAGCCCCAAATCCGAGCCCAAGAACCCTAATTTTGAAGAAATCCAATTCGAGCCGTTTTAGCCACAATTGAAGTCCAAGGGACTTTAGTCTAGGTGTTCTCAATCGAGAACATCCCGATTAAAGCCCGTTTGGCTTCAATAAGTCCGAGTTTTAGTTCGAAGTTTGGTCGGCAGTCTTCTTTTGAGGTATTCACTCCTTCTTTGGTCGTTTTAAGTCGATTGGTGTGAATATGTGTGTTTGTTTCATTCATTATTTCAGTTTCTCATGTTTTTAATTTCCCATACCCGTTTGGTCTGTTTCTTCTCATTTGAGGCCCTTTATTTGGCCAATTCTTCTGTTTTAGTAGTTAAAACGAATCATGAGTCCAATGTGATTAAAGTCGTCAAATAGTTCGTAACATTAATCCCTTGAATCTGCCTGGTGCAATTCACTGGTATAGGGTTGGTTACTGTTTAATTCAGATTAAAGGGATAATTGGGTGTAGTTAATAGTATAATTGTTTAATCATACACCCATACAAAGGGCTAGTGGAACTGAGCACAGCAGGGTATCCACTGAACACTGCCAGGCTTATTGTTTAAGGCTTGAGCCCATCTTTGGACAGTAGTTAGTGGGGTTTGCAGAGTTGGGAGTGGGCAGGGTGATTAGTTAATTAGGGGCAGGTGTTCTGGAGGGGCTGTGAGCTATAAATATAGCATCAATATAGGGATTGAGGAGGACATTGATAGGCATACAGACATACACTTGAGAGGAGACGGACTTGAGAGCATCTGTGATAAGCAAAATACCTGGAGATATACATTGATAGACATACATTCATAGATACATTGATAGGCATATAGATACACTTGAGACAGAACACTTGAGAGCATCTGTGATAAGCAAAAATACCTGGAGAGTACACTGAGAGTGACAAAAGGTCACTGTTTTCCTTAGTTTGGAGTCACTGTTTCATCGAATCTCTTGGCTACTGTTTCATTGCTTTGATTTCAATAGTTGAGTTGTTGTGGTCGTTTGGTTGCTGCACTCGTTTGGTTGCTGCATTGGTTTGGTTGTTGTTGTTATTACACTGCTGTGTTGCTGTTGGTCAGTGGTTTGTTGCCTTGGTCGATTGATATTGCTGGCTTGGTTTGGTTGCTGGTTGGTCTGTTGGTTTGCTGCCTGGCAGTGTTGTTGTTACTGCTTGGTTCAATTGCTGCTGTTAGTCCTTATTGTTGTTGTTGTGGTGTTCAATTGAGGCCGTTGGTCAGTGTGTTGTTACTGCTTGGTTCAAAGATAGCTGTTAGTCCTTATTGTTGTTGCTGTGGTGTCCAACTGAGGCCGTTGGTCAGTAGTTTGTTGCACTTGGTCTATTGTGTGGCTGGTTGGTCTATTTGGTTGCTGCTGGTTGTTGGTGTTGTTTCATTAGTTTGTCACTGGTTTTGGTCTAAGTGAGGTTGGTCCAGTATTGTTTCTTCTTGGTTGTTTGATACTGCTGGGTTGATTTGGTACTGTTGGTTCCTTGTTTTGTTGGCTGTTGGTCTATCTGGTTGCTGGGCTATTGGTTATTGGTTTACTGTTGCTGTTACTGTTCCTGCTACTGTTGCTGCATTGCCATCGCTCACTCTTCCTTGTTCTTCCGCATTCCAGGTACACACCTCTGTTATTGTAGTTCCGTGGTACGAAAAGAATGAAGTTTGAAGCTGGTGCATAAAGTCTATTGAAACATGTAGTCGATTATAGTTCTTATGTTTAATTACATTCTGTTATTCTTCAATTAAATCTGTATTGCTAGTTTTGTTACGGAAAATGTAGCTAGACCAAAGATACACTATCATTAGATATGCACGTAAACCCGAATTAGTCTGTTGTATCTTTGTTCAATCTTCTCTACTCATGTATATAATCTCCAAACCTGTTAAATGATAGACCTTGTGTTAAGAGCAAGATTAGCTAAGGAGTTGTTACTTAACGGAATGACGTAGTTAGATTAAAAAGAGTCGGGGGTGCATTTCATGTGACCCGACCCCAATTTCGGGCAAGAGTAAACAAAGCATGTTAAGAACCACAGGCGCATTTCATGTGATGTGGTTCGTAGCAAGTTTTAAGTAATTTGGAATCAACTCTTAAGTAAGATACAGTGAGATGTAGTTCGCTTTAGATTTGAATCAAAGGTACACCTCGCCCAATAGTTACATTAATCACATAGCCGTCATAAATGTACATATAAATACTTAGGTTTCGAGATGCGTCGTTTCTTAACGAATATCACGCCTTTCTCAACAAATGTAAATAAGTAGTCAACCCAGGCGATATTTTAGTTTTACCTTTTTAAATACGGGCGTGCATTTCATGTGACCCAAATCCAAACCCCGAAATGTTGAATAAGAATATGTTGAGGATCCGGGTGCATTTCATGTGACGCGATTCGAAAGCATATTTTTAAGCAACTTTCTCTTTCGTAAATCATAACCAATAATAAAAGCGGTAAAGGGGTATTAACTTGCACTAAGTACATAATTGTAAAAAACAGATAGATAAGCCAAACAAGACAGGTTGAGCGACCGTGCTAGAACCACGGAATTCGGGAATGCCTAATACCTTCTCCCGGGTTAATAGAATTCCTTATCCGGATTTCCGGTTCGCGGACTGTTAAATAGAGTCATTCTTTTCCTCGATTCGGGATTTAACCGGTGACTTGGGACACCATAAAATCTCCCAAGTGGCGACTCCTGAAGTAATTAAAATAAATCCCATCTCGATTGTCCTTTAATTGGAAAAACTCCTCGTGCCCTCGCGTGCGCGTAAAAAGGAGGTGTGACAAACCTCTATAGCTTCGACTGGCATGATGGTGGATGGATCTCCAATCACTTTCTTCAACATGGACACATGGAATACCGGATGCACTGATGACATCTCGGGAGGCAACTCTAGCCTATAAGCAACTTGACCAATCCTTTGAACGATCCGATATGGCCCGACATACCTAGGACTCAATTTCCCTTTCTTTCCGAATCGCATGACTCCCTTCATAGGAGATACCCTCAATTACACCCAATCATCGACTTGAAACTCCAAATTCCTTCGACGAACGTCTGCATAGGACTTTTGACGACTCTGTGCTGTTTTCATTCTCTCCTAAATAACCTTGACCTTTTCCATAGCTTCGTACACCATATCTGGCCCTAACAATTCCGATTCACCTACCTCAAACCACCCGATTGGCGACCTACATCTTCTCCCGTACAATGCCTCAAACGGGGCCATTTGAATGCTAGCATGATAGCTGTTATTGTAAGCAAATTCTATCAGTGGCAAGTGTTCATCCCAATTACCTTTAAAATCTAAGACACAAGCCCGTAACATATCTTCAAGCGTCTGAATGGTCCGCTCGGCCTGGCCGTCGGTCTGTGGATGGAAAGCTGTGCTGAGATTCACCCGAGTTCCCAAACCTTGCTGAAACTTCTTCCAAAAGTTAGCTGTGAACTGAGCCCCGCGATCTGAGATGATAGAAAGTGGAGTGCCATGAAGCCTTACTATCTCTTTGATGTACAATCTTGCATATTGCTCCGCAGTATCAGTGGACTTGACAGGCAGGAAGTGAGCTGATTTGGTGAGTCGATCTACTATCACCCATACTGAATCGAACTTACGCTGAGTGCGAGGTAACCCTACCACGAAATCCATATTGATCATCTCCCATTTCCACCTTGGTATTTCTATAAGCTGAGTTAATCCACCGGGCCGTTGATGCTCGGCCTTCACTTGTTGACGGTTCGGACATTTAGCTACAAAGCCTGCCACATCCCTTTTCATACCGTTCCACCAATAAATCTCCTTGAGATCGTGATACATTTTCGTTGAACCGGGGTGCACAGAATACCTGGAAGTATGAGCCTCTGCCATCACTCTTTCCCGAAGCTCGTCCACATCCGGAACACATAGCCTATCTTGACACCGCAATACACCATCTTCGCCGCTGAGTACAAATGCTGAGGTCTTGTCATTCATGACTGCTTCCTTCACCCGAACCAATGCTGGATCCATGAACTATTTTTCCTTGATTTCCGCGACCAATGATGATTCTGCTCCATTATGCACAAAGATATCCCCCTCGTCTGACGCCGAAATACGAACCCCCAAGCTGGCTAATTGGTAGACCTCTCGAGCCAGGGGTCTCTGATCCACACCCAAATGAGCCAAACTACCCATGGATTTCCGACTAAGAGCGTCGGCTACCACATTTGCCTTCCCTGGATGGTACAATATGTCCATATCATAGTCCTTGAGTAGTTCTAACCACCGCCGCTGTCTCAGATTCAGCTCTTTCTGCTTGAACAAATACTGGAGGCTCTTGTGGTCTGAAAACACATCTACATGAACCCCATAAAGATAGTGTCGCCATATTTTCAAGGCAAACACAACAGTTGCAAGTTCCAAATCATGCGTCGGATAATTCTTCTCATGGTTCTTGAGTTGTCTGGAAGCATAAGCTATAACCTTTCCGCGCTGCATCAATACACATCCCAAACCGACTGTGGAGGCATCACAATAGACTACAAATCCCTCTGTGCCTTCTGGCAAGGCCAATACTGGTGCCGAGGTCAATCTTGACTTCAGTTCTTGGAAACTTTTCTCACATGCTTCGGACCACTGGAACTTAACTGCCTTCTGCGTCAGTTTTGTCAATGGGGAAGCGAGGGTTGAGAATCCCTCTACAAACCTCCGATAGTACCCTGCCAAACCCAAGAAGCTACGAATCTCTGTCGGGGTCGTGGGTCTAGGCCAATCTTTCACTGCCGCAATCTTTTGAGGATCCACTTGAATTCCCTCACTGGAAATAACATGCCCTAGAAAGGCTACGGACTCCAACCAAAACTCACATTTTGAGAACTTGGCATACAATTGATGCTGAAGAAGGGTCTGCAATGCTGCTCTGAGGTGAACGGCATGATCTTCCCCGCTCCGAGAGTAGATGAGAATATCGTCAATGAATACAATCACAAAGGAATCTAGGAATGGCTTGAAAACCCGATTCATAAGGTCCATGAAAGCTCTGTTGGGGCATTGGTTAGCCCAAAAGACATGACCAAAAACTCGAAGTGACCATAACGAGTTCTGAAGGCGGTCTTAGGAATATCCTGCTCCCTGATTTTCAACTGGTGGTACCCAGACCGTAAATCAATCTTTGAGAAGAACTTCGCTCCCTGCAATTGGTCAAACAGATCATCCACTCGAGGCAAATGATATTTATTCTTGATGGTGACTTTGTTGAGCTGCCGATAATCAATACACATTCGAAGTGACCCATCCTTCTTTCTGACAAAGAGAACCGGAGCACCCCATGGCGACACACTCGGTCGTATGAACCCTTTCTCTAATAAATCCCTCAGTTGCTCCTTTAACTCCCTTAACTCTGCTGGCGCCATTCTGTATGGTGGAATGGATATTGGCTGAGTATCTGGCAATACATCGATTCCGAAATCAATCTCCCTATCCGGCAGAATGCCTGGAAGCTCATCTGGAAACACTTCAGGAAATTCATTCACAATTGGCACGGACTCGAGGGTAGGCACATCTGAGGTGGTGTCCGTTACCGAACCAGGTGATAGATACACCCTTTCTTAATCATCTTCGAAGCCTTAAGGTAGGAAATAAACCTACCCTTGGCACTACACCATTTCCTCTCCATTCAATAACTGGCTCATTAGGGAACTCGAGCCTCATAACCCTCGTTCGACAGTCAAGTTTGGCAAAGCACGAATAGAGCCAATCCATCCCCATAATTACATCAAAATCTACCATCCCAAGCTCAATAAGATCAGCTGTGGTATCCCGACCACCCACTGTAACAACACAATTCCTATAGACTCGTGAGGCTATAATAGAATCACCAATAGGAGTCGACACAGAGAACGGCTCATGAAGCTGTTCGGGTACTATCCCAAAACTTGAAGCAATGAATGGAGTAACATAAGACAAGGAGGACCCCGGATCAATAAGGGCATAGCAATCAATAGTCTGAACAGACATGATACCTGTAACAACATCTGGAGAAGCCTCGGTATTTTGGCGGCCACTCAATGCATAGAATCGGCTAGGTCCACCCCTACCCTAAGCTCCACCCCTAGCTGCACCACGCCCTGCTGCTGCTGGAGTACGCGCTGATGATGTAGCAGCTGAAGAACCGGATGACTGAGCAGATCCCCTACCTATACCCTGACGGGGTGCACGGCAGTCCCGCTGAATGTGACCTCTCACCCCGCACCCGAAGCACACCGGAAGGTCAAGGTAGCAAGTTTCTGTATGAAATCTCCCACACTTGGGGCATGTAGGTCTCCCCTGCTGCCGGGATCTCACCCCAGGATGACCAGACTGACGAGACCTCCTGCTGTCTGAACCAGGTCTCGAGTAACTGCCCTGCTGATGACCGTGCACGGATGGCGGTGCACTCGCGGAGGACTGAGCATATGACTGGGATGGCCCTGATGACCTCCTCCCTGGAAGTGATCTCCCTGAACGACCCATTGACCGGGCCCTGCTGCTACTTCTCTTTCTGCACGAATCTTCAATTTCCTGGCCTCTGTGGCCTGAGCAAACCCCACAATCCTCCCATAGTTCATGTCTGAGTGCAAAGCTGCTGTGGCGGCCTCATTCACCACCAAAGGGCTAAGGCCCTGAACAAACCGTCGAACCCGGGCATCCATGGTCAACACTAAATGAGGAGCATACTTGGACAACCTTACGAACTCCATGTGATACTCCCAAACACTCATACCGCCCTGCTTGAGGACCTCGAACTCCGTGGCGCGGGCTGCCATCACCTCGGCAGGCAAGAAGTGGTCCATAAATGCATCTACGAACTCATCCCATCCGGCCGGAGGGCTCCCTTCCTCGCGGGAATCCTCCCACATTTCGAACCATGAACGTGCCGCTCCGTTCAGGCCTGTAAGAGGCCAACTCTACCCCCTCATTATCTGTAGCCTTCATCACTCCGAGGGTCTTGTATATCTCATCGAGGAATTCTCGTGGGTCGACCTGCGGATCGGTACCTAAAAGTTCCGGAGGGACCAATCGCAAGAGCGGTGGACTGCGGAGCCAAAGGAATCTCCCTCTCCGCTGGAGGATGCGGGGGCATCATGGGATCTCTGGGCCCGGGCGGCCACTAGCTGTGTTAACATATGAATGGCTCCCCTAAGATCTTCATTAGAGATACCGAAACCCGAAGCGGGAACTGTATCTGAGTCAGGAACACTGGCGGGAGGAATGGTGGCATCCTCTGCCGCAGCTGGAATAGGGACACTTGGGTTTTGAATAGATGGGCCAGGCAAATTCGGGACCGGTGGGTCATTCTCTCCCACGACATCGGGTACATGATTAATAGCAGCTGCACTTGGGCCGGTATTGGCCCTAAGGCCGAGTCTAGCCTTCTTCTTAGGTGCCATATTCTGAAAATTTGGGAACAAGGCGCGAATTAGACACGGATATTTCCACATTGCACTTTACCGCACGATATAGATTAACAAAGAAGTAGGTAAATTCCTAAACGCCCGTGTAGCCCCCTACTTATATGATGTGGTCGACAACACACCTATAAGAAGGGCACTACTAGACACGGCTCCGAGACATCCTAGGACACTTTAAAAACCATAGGCTGTGATACCAAGTTTGTCACGCCCCAAATCGAGGGACATGACCGGCGCCTGACCGGGTTGCCCCAGTCAAGTGGACCTAGGTGCCTTTCATTCCCACGCGTTAACCCTGTGTTGATTGTTTCTCATTAACCAAATATTTTACCAATAATGACTGATTTCATAATGCATAAACATAACCATGTGATTGATTCACTAACAAGTTCATAATTTATATTTACAACGCCCCATACATACACATAGGCCACAATCCCACATTTTACATGTCTATGGAGCCTCTAGGATACAAAAAGGGAAATACAATACTTGCCGGTAACAAGGCTCCGACTATACCTTACAAAACCAAAATGAAATCTAAACAGAAGTGGCATGAACCACACAAGGCCCCGAGGAAGGAGAAGGATACTACTGCCGATGAGCTGAAGTGCCTGCTACCGATCCACCTACAATCATGACACGAATGTAGCGCCCCCGGCAAAAGGGACGTCAGTACACTTGAATTGTACTGGTATGTATGGACAAACTTTGCCCCAAGTAAACTCAAGCCATTAAATTACATCAACAATTAATTAAGCCAGCCAACCATGTTTCCACATTTTCCTCATTTCAAATAATTCTCACACAAAGCACTTTCTACGATCAACCAATTTAACAATAACCAATCAATCACGTAAAGCACAAGTAGTCAAACAAAGGGGCAATCGGTGCCCCACAGGTTGCAAACTCTCCTGCCTGTCTCCTTTCACAATTTCACATTATTGATTTTTGTATCAATTTTCAATAGCGATTTCGATCGCTTTCCATCCTTATTTCCCATGACCACCCTTATTACCTCGGCCACCCTTATCACCCCAACCCACACCTTATTTCCTCATGTTGCGGCACGCAACACGACCCCGCCTTACAGTTGAAAACACAACAATTTCAAACAGCAGATAAGGTACTACACACAATTTCAACAAATTCAAATAAGCAACTTACACATTGGTTCATGTTCTCAATTTCTTCTCAAGCCAATATCAAAACCAAGTTACAAGTATTCCAAAATCGAAAATGCCCACATAATCATGTTCAACAATTTACCACAATTAAGGTGTTTCAAATTCCTTCCATAATAAGCCAAATATGCCATCACAATGGTTGTTCCCAATTCTTTACCAATCTCGATTACCTTTTTATCTTTCAATTCATATTTCATACCACACCACACGTAGTTCAACATCAATCAAATGCTCGACAAGGAAATCAAAGAATTACGTAAAATTTCTCAATTTGACACATGCCAAAACAATTCGCACACATTTGGGCGATTTTACAAGAATCAAAATTAGCCATACATACCTGGTGATGAGTTTTCTTCCGTTAACTTCCTACTTTATGCTTACCCATGCTATCTTACTCTTGCCGACCTTGTTCTTGAAGACTCTTACTTCTACTCACTTCTTTTTACTAAAAATCAAGTTCAATAATCATGCATGAGTGTAAAATTTCTATTTTTAAAAGCTATTATATGCAAACCTCTCTTTACCCAATTAAAACTGAAAATCAAAGAAAATAGTAAGGGTTTTTACCTTGAAAAGATTGGGGATGTTGAATCCTTGCCCTAAGATCCCTTGGAATTAAGATGGTTGGAACAATCTTTGAAGATGAAAGATTTCTCTCTCTAAAAACCCTCTCTTCTCTCTCTAATTTTGGTAAGATGATATGATAAAATGAAAAAGAAGTGTGTTATATTAAAGAAGAGATCGGGTCAAAATGTTACAAAAATCTGGGCCGGGGTCAATTATGCGGTGCACTATGCGACCGTAGAATCAACATGCGGTCCGCATAGTGACCGCAGAATTGCCCCAAATTTACACAGGTTCTATTAAGGAATGCGGCCAGAATGCGGTTCGCATGTTTGATCTGCGGTCGCAAAGTGCACCGCAGATTTGACATGCGATCGCATATCGACCGCACTTTTGACACGATTTTTGGGAAACTCTCTGGAACGTTTTGCGGCAAGAATGCGGTCCGCATGTCAGGTTTGCGGTCGCATTCTTGACCGCATATTTGACATTTTTCGAAAAAATTAATTCTCTACATTTTTGAAACTTAAATCACTACCAAGAATTCTACGCATTCCTAACACATTATTCGGACCATGACACCACAGCTACTAGGTTTTATGGACAAAATTTTTACGGGGCCTTACAGTCCCAGTGGTACGCGATTTCTCTGATGTGTTTCCAGCTGATCTCCTAGGCATGCCGCCCGATAGAGATATCGATTTTGGTATTGACTTATTGCCGCGCACTCAGCCTATTTCTATTCCTCCGTACCATATGGCTCCTCCTGAGTTGAAGGAGTTGAAGGATCAGTTACATGAGTTGTTGGGTAAGGGTTTCATTCGACCTAGTGGTTCGCCTTGGGGTGCTCCTATGTTGTTTGTGAAGAGGAAGGACGGTTCTATGCATATGTGCATTGATTATCGCCAGTTGAACAAACTTATAGTGAAGAACCGGTACCCTTTTCCACGTGTTGATGACTTATTTGATTAGCTACAGGGCGCACATGTGTTCTCCAAGATTGATTTGCGCTCTAGTTATCATCAGCTGAAGATTTGAGAGCCAGATATCCCGATGACTGCCTTCAAGACTCGGTATAGTTACTACGAGTTCCCTGTTGTGTCTTTTGGGCTAACTAATGCCCCAGTACCTTTCATGCATTTGATGCACAGTGTATTAAGGCCATATCTTGACTCGTTCGTGATTGTTTCATTGATGATATTTTGGTATATTCACGGAGTCGGGAAGAGCATGAGCAGTACCTGAGGATAGTGCTTCAGACTCTGACGGAGAAGCAATTATATGCAAAGTTCTCTAAATGTGAGTTTTGGCTGAGTTTGGTGGCATTTCTAGGCCACGTGGTGTCGAGTGAGGGTATTCGAGGGGATCCGAGGAAGGTGAATTCCGTGAAAGGTTGGCCCAGGCCCTCCCCAGCTACTGAGCTTCGTAGCTTCCATGGTTTGGCGGGTTATTACCGTCGCTTTGTGGAGGGGTACTCTTCGATCGCAGCACCTATGACCAGATTGACCCAAAAGGGTGGCCCTTTTTAGTGGACAAAGGAGTGTGAGGCGAGCTTTCAAAAGCTCAAGACAGGTTTGACTTCGGCCCATATCTTGATGTTACCTACCGGTTCGGGGTCCTATATGGTATATTCTGATGCCTCACAGGTTGGACTCTAAGCAGTATTGATGCAACATGGTAGGGTGATTGCCTACGCGTCCTGACAGCTGAAGGTGCATGCAAAGAACTACCCTGTCCACGATCTTGAGCTAGCTCCCATTGTTCACGCCTTGAAGATTTGGCGTCATTATTTGTATGGGGTTCCTTGTGAGATTTACACTGACCATCGGAGTTTGCAGCACTTGCTTAAGCAGGAGGACCTGAACATGCGTCAGAGGAGATGGTTGGAGTTGTTAAAAGACTATGATATTACTATTTGTTATCACCCGGGCAAGGCCAATGTGGTTTCCAATGCCTTGAGTCGCCGGGCGGAGAGTTTGGGGAGTTTGGCATATCTACCAGCTTTAGAGAGACCTATGGCGATGGATGTTCAGGCTTTGGCCAGGCAGTTTGTTAGGTTGGATCTTTCGGAGCCCAGCTGGGTTCTGGCTTGTGTGGTTTCTCGGTATTCTTTATTTGATCGCATCAAAGAGCGACAGTTTGATTACCCTTATTTACTTGATCTTCAGGACAAGGTTCAGCGTGGTGATGCTCGGGATATTACCATCGGGGATGACGGAGTAATAAGGATGCAGGGGCGTATTTGTGTGCCCAATGTAGATGATCTTTGAGAGTTGATTCTAGTTGAGGCCCACAGCTCGCGGTATTCATATCTGGGTGCCGCGAAGATGTATCAGTACTTGAGTAAGAACTATTGGTGGAGGCGGTGAAGAATGATATAGTTGACTATGTTTCTAGATGCCTCAACTACCAGTAGGTGAAGTTTGAGCATCAGCGTCCGGGTGGGTTATTGCAGCAAATTGAGATCCCAGAGTTGAAGTAGGAACGCATCACCATGGACTTCGTATCTAAACTTCCACGGAGTGTGAGGAAGTTTGATTATATTTGGGTCATTATGCATTGGCTGACCAAGTCCGCCCATTTCATACCTGTGTGCACTACTTACACATCGGAGCGATTGGCGGAGATCTATATCAGGGAGATAGTGTGGTTGCATGGTATTCTAGTTTCCATAATTTAAGACAGAGGCACTCAGTTTACTTTACAGATCTAGAGGGCCGTGCAGCAGGAGTTAGGTACTCGAGTGGAGCTGAGCACAACATTTCACCCCCACACGGATGGCTAGTCTGAGTGCACTATTCAGATTTTAGAGGATATGCTCCGTGCGTGCATGATTGAGTTTAGAGGTTCATGGGATCATTTCCTGCCACTGGCAGAGTTTGCTTATAACAACAGCTATTAGTCCAGCATTCAGATGGCACCGTATAAGGCCCTATATAGTAGGAGGTACAGGTCCCCAGTGGGTTGGTTCGAGCCTAGCGAGGCCAGGTTGCTAGATATTGAGATGGTCCAGGATGCAATAGACAAGGTCAAGCTGATTCAAGATAGACTCCGTGTAGCCCAGTCCAGACAGAAGAGCTATGCGGACAAGAAGGTTCGCGATGTGGCATTTATGGTTGGCGAGCGGGTTCTACTTCGGGTCTTGCCCATGAATGGCGTCATGAGATTTTTGAAGAAAGGGAAGCGGATTCCGAGATTTATTAGGCCTTTTGAGATTTTGAGGCATCTTGGGGAGGTTGCTTATGAGCTGGCCTTACCTCCCAGCCTAGCCGGAGTCCATCCAGTATTCCATGTCTCTATGCTCTGAAGATACCATGGTGACCCATCGCACGTGTTGGATTTCAGTTCAGTTCAATAGGACAAGGATCTATCATATCTTGAGGAGCCAGTGGCCATTTTGGAAAGGCAAATCAAAAAGTTGAGTTCAAAGAACATCGCTTCGGTGAAGGTCCAGCAGCGGGGTCAGCCGGCCGAGGAGGCGACTTGGGAAATCGAGCAGGATATGTGCAGCCAGTACCCTCGTCTTTTCACTACTTTAGGTATGTTTTCTATGCTCGTTCGAGGACGAACGAATGTTAAATTGTGTGAAGATGTAATGACCCGGCCGATTGTTTTTTAAATTTAAGCTCTGATTCCTAATTAACTGTTTCCCCTAAGTTCATATCTGCTATTATGGTTTTCTGGGATGTTCGGTTCTAGAATTCGGAGTGTTTTGGGACACTTAGTCCCTAAATGAGAGCTTTATAATTGAAAAATGGAATGTATTCAAAATAGTGTTAAGACGACCTTGGAATAGAAATCCGATGGTTCTGTTAGCTCCTCAGGTGATTTCGGGGTTGGGAGCGTATTTGGAATGTAATTTAGAGGTCCGTAGCTCATTTAGGCTTGAAATGTCGAAGTTTGTAATTTTTGAAAATCTGGTCGATAGGCGAGATTTTGATCCGGGAGTTGTAATGGAATTTTGACAGTTGCAGTAGCTTCGTTAGGTGATTTTGGATATGTCTGCAAAATTTCAGATCATTCGGACATCGTTTGGTCGGGTTTTTGGTAGTATGTAGGTTTCAGAAGTTTTGGTTAAAACTTAGGCTTGAATCCGCCATAATTTGATGATTTATGTGTTTAATGATATGTTTTTATGATTTGATCAAGTTTGCATCATGATTTGGAGTAGGTTGGTGGTTTTGGTTGAGGTCCCGGGGGCCTCGAGGGTGTTTCTGGGGGGTCAAACAGACCATTTTGAGTTGATGAAACATGTCAGAGTTGCTGTCATGAGTGTTGCAGATGATTGCTCTATGCGATCGCAATAGGGTGATGCGATCGCATAGAAGACTTAGGAAGAGGCTTAAAAATTGCTTTATGTGATCGTGAAAAGGGTTATGCGATCGCATAGCTGGGGATAATTGTTCTATGCGGTCGCAAAGTGCTCTATGCGATCGCATTGTGGAAAGGTTAGGGTCCCAGGTCCTATATTTTGTTCTATGCGATAGCGGAGTAAGGAGTGTCATCGCATAAGGCTGTTTTGTTAAGCAATGCGATCGTATAAGATAAAAATGTGAGGCTGAAAATTTGTTCTATGCGACCGCAATAAGGGTCATTCGATCGCATATATAGAGTATTTCACTAGGCAGACAAAAATCAGAATATAACATTTCATCCGCGAGGGTTTCACCATTTTTGCAAAAATTCAAGCTAGAGAGCTCGGTTTTGAGTGATGTTTCGCGTGCTTTTCAGAGACAATTGTTGGGTAACAATTTGTTACTCCCTTGTGATCATTATTTACTAATCTAAACTCAAATTCTTCCTTTAATTTCAGATTTGGGGTGTAAATTGGGGTAAGTTTCTTAGAACAAACCTTGATGATTTAGAGGGGAAAAGGAACTCCGATTTTGATAAATTTTATTTGGTCAGACTCTTGAGAGTACGAGGGTTCTGAAAACATAAAAATATTTCGATTTCAAGCCTATGGCTGGAGGGTATTTTGGTCATTTCATCCATTTTCACGTCGTAGCTTTAATTTTATCAGTGTAATTAGTTACTTGCGATGTTATTTACATTATGTAATTGGTTTGAATATATTTGGGCCACTCGGAGTCGGATACTCGTGGCTAGGGAGTCATTTCTTAGCGGTTTTGTACCGGGATTAAGGTAAGTGACTTGTCTAACCTTGTGTGGGGGATTTGCTCCCCTAGGATATATATGTGTTGATTTAAATGCCATGTAAGCGAGGTGACGGTCATGTACTTGTGCAAATTGTTGAAAAAACACTTTATTTGAATTGCTCAATCAATGTTATCTCTGTTATTGATTGGTATAATTCCAAGAATTATCCTGTGTTAGCTAGGGAAGCATGATTAGGTTGGATTAACTGTCTAAATGCCTACTTGTCTTAATTGAATTCCCTGGAACGTGTTGAGACTGGATTTAGTTGTTAATTGTAGTAGTGTACTTCATATCCCTCTGTGTTTTCTCTTATTTGATTATGTTTGTGTTTTTGTGGACTGCGGGTTCAGTTCCTGGAGATCCAGTGCTACTGAGGTAAAGGACTGCGGGTTCAATTCCTGGAGATCCTGTGGTAATGATATAGAGGACTGCGGTTTCAATTCCCAGAGATCCTATGGTACTGATATAGAGGACTGCGGGTTCAACTCCCGGAGATCCTGTGATACTGATATAAAGGACTGCGGGTTCAATTCCCGGAGATTCTGTGATACTGATATAAAGGATTACGGGTTCAATTCACGGGGATCCTGTGATACTAATATATGGACTGCGGGTTTGATTCCCCGAGATCCTGAGCTGCTAAGTATGAACGAACTGCGAGTTCAATTCCAGAGATCCTGAGTTATTGATTTGTACTTGTTGTGTTGTTTTCTCTTTGCTGGGTTAATTGTAGATGACATGTAGTTTTTATATCGCTTTGTTGTTATTTTAGATTTGCTTCCTACTTGCACTATTCGATATTATTATCATTATTTCTATTATTCTCGGTAGGGCCCTAACCTTCCTCGTCACTACTCCATCGAGGTTAGGCTTGGCACTTACTGAGTACCGCTATGGGGTACTCATGCTACTCTTCTGCACACTTTTGTTGTGCAGATCTAGGTCCATCTG
This sequence comes from Nicotiana noctiflora, assembly GCA_032618575.1. Lineage (NCBI taxonomy): Eukaryota > Viridiplantae > Streptophyta > Magnoliopsida > Solanales > Solanaceae > Nicotiana > Nicotiana noctiflora. Next base: position 387 of record JASVEL010002313.1, on the reverse strand, counting down.
ATCAGACGCACTACCAGTGATCTAGGAGTATTTTTAGGCGACTTGAGGTATGCATTTGCTACGTCCGCAGATTTGGAGGGTCTTCTTCTATTCTTTCTTAGTGATGTCAGTTATTCCTTTACTTCGGTTGTATAGATACACTTGGTGTATAGAGCCACAGTTATACTCTCATAGCATGTGTTGCCCGTGAGTTTCTGGGTCTTGGTGGTTGTATATTCTGGTATTTGGTAAAGTGTATGTGCCGAGCGGCACCTATAATATTGCTTTTTATGTCATTCCGTTGTTATATTAGCTCTTGTTCATAAGAGTTGTAAATTCCGCATTGTGTTAGGCTTACCTAGTCGCGGAGACTGAGTGCCGTCATGACAGGTTCACGCTTGGTGAACT